>JAEIFT010000684.1:0-114525 GCA_018904225.1 Lordiphosa mommai | reverse complement strand
AGATTTTCCGATGTTGCAAAATCGTCACTTTTTTTTAAAAAATGAAAGTTTTTTGGGAAAATGTGCAGAAAATTCTCTATAGAAAATACTTTTTATAATCCGATTGACTTCAATCTCGGTTTGTAAGGATAGTGTGCAAAATAATAGGACGTGAGATTTTCCGATGTTGGAAAATGTCTGGAAAATTCTATATAGAACAAAAGTTTTTCTTCCGATTGACTTTAAACTGGGTTGGTAAGGATAGTGTGCAAAATAATAAGACATGCGATTTTCTGATGTTGGAAAAACCGCCCAAAAAGTCAGGAAATGCCTGGAAAATTCTTAATTAAATAAACTATTATTCATCCAATTGACTTCAAACTCGGTTTGTTAGGATAGTATGCAAAATAATTGGACATGAGATTTTCCGATGTTGGAAAATCGTGCCGAAAGATCGGGAAATATCCGGAAAATTCACATAAGAAAAAAACATTTTTCCGATTGACTTCAAACTCGGTTTGTAAGGATAGTCTGTAAAATAATAAGACTTGAAATTTTCGGATGTTGGAAAATGTCTGGAAAATTCTATATAGAAAAAATATTTTTCTTCCGATTGACTTTAAACTGGGTTGGTAAGGATAGTGTGCAAAATAATAAGACATGCGAATTTCCGATGTTGGATTAACCGCCCAAAAAGTCGGGAAATGCCTGGAAAATTCTTTATAAAATAAACTATTTCTCATCCAATTGACTTTAAACTCGGTTTTATGAAGATAGTGTGCAAACAACTTGGACATAGGATTTTTCGATGTTGAAAATACCGCCCGAAAGGTTGGAAAATTACCGGAAAATTCTGTTAAAATTAAACTTAAAACTCAGTTTGTAAGGATAGTTTGCAAAATAATTGGACATGTGTTTTTCCGATGTTGGAAAATCCGCCCGAAAGGTCGGAAATTTCTGTATTGAAATACTGTTTTTCATTCTTTCTGTATTAAATTTGGTTTGAAAGCTCTATGAGCCAAGCAAATGGGAAAAAAGTTTTTAACTTAGAGCAAATGCACCCTCAAGGTCGGATAATGGATGCTGGAGTGGGTTCAGGGACCGAATATATGGAAAATGCACTCCAAAATGGGTGCGGGGGTGGGCTTAAGGTCAATCGTTATTTTTGAACCGATTTGTATGAAATTTGTAAGCTCAAAGCTCCATTAAATAGGAAAATAGCTTTGCAGAAATCCATTCGCAAGGTCGGAAAATTAAAAAATACTGATAAAATTTTGATTTGTATTTTCAGCTACTGGACATGCTCAAATTCTACACCCGCTTTGAGATCAACGATGTCACCGGCAACTCCCTTACGGATCATGATATGACTCAGTTGCATTACAAAAAGATTACCTCCCTGCAGCGTGCAGTATTTGCCAAATTTCCTAGTCTACGCGTCTTTGCCCTCTCCAATGTGGCCACTGTGGATAATCGTGAATCGTTGGAAAAACATTTTGGTGCCTTAGATGCCGAGGGTCTTAAGCAAATTGCCACATTTTTGAATTTGGTGCCCGATGAGATAGCCGAGCCCTTTCAATGGCATCGTCTGGATGAACAATTTCTGCGCGAATTGTTAATCACGCGTCACGAGAAACGCTGCTCGCAATTGGAGGCCCTGAATGAGATGCCTTTGTATCCCACAGAGCAAATTATATGGGATGAGAATGTGGTGCCCTCGGAATATTATACCGGAGACAGTTGTTTGGCCTTGCCTAAGCTGAATTTACAATTTCTGACTCTGCATGATTATTTGCTAAGAAATTTTAATCTCTTTCGCCTGGAGTCCACCTATGAGATACGACAGGATATAGAGGATGCCGTGAGTCGTATGTTGCCCTGGCAATCGGAGGATGGTGATGTGGTTTTTGGTGGTTGGGCACGCATGGCTTTGCCCATAGCCAGTTTTGCTGTGGTAGAGGTGGCCAAACCACATTTGGGTGAGAAAAACCTTCCCGAGTCAGGGCTGATGTGGGTGTAACATTATCGGTAAGACGCGAGATTAAAGAGGAGTGGGAGAATCTACGCAAGCATGATGTGTGCTTTTTGATAACTGTGAAACCCACCCAACCCTTTGGCACCAAGTACAATTCAAGAGAACCCTTTATACCCCAAGTGGGTTTGGTCAGTGTAAGAGGCTGTGAAGTGGAGGGCTTGCTAGATGCCAATGGACGTGTCATAGAAGATGGCCCCGAACCGCGTCCCCAACTGGCGGGTGAACAGCGCACTTATCGTGTGTGGTTGGACTCAAATCAATATCGTTTGGATATGGATGAGCTGCAGGAGGTGAGTTAACACCAAAATTTACTCAAGTTTATTTAATCAACTTTCATTTCAAGGGCGCCGATGATGTCTACGAAAGCTTCAACATAATGATGCGTCGCAAACCCAAGGAGAACAATTTTAAAGCCGTTTTGGAAACCATTCGTCATTTAATGAATACCGAGTGTGTGGTGCCGCCTTGGTTGCATGATATTTTGCTAGGCTATGGTGATCCTGGAGCAGCACATTATAGCAATATGCCCAATCAGGAACGTAGCCTGGAATTTAATGATTCATTTTTGGATTATGATCATCTAAAGGCCAGCTTTCCGGGCTATGAACTGAAATGCGAATTGTCGGAGGACAAACGTTTGCCACCCTATCGTTTGATCTTTGAAGATGTGCCGGAACAACGCGACAGCGATATGGAGGATGAAGAGCAGCAGTCAGAACAGGCAACTGTTAGCAAATCTATAATGGTGCAGCCTTATAATTATGAGGCCAGAGGACCCTATCCTAGCGATAAACCCAAGCAGTAAGTATTATTATTATTATTTTCTATTTTTTTACTGATTGATACAAAGTCAGTTTTCTTAACATTGATCTTTGCCTTTTAGTTGTACCATAAGTTTGTGTGTTTAAAGCTCACTTTCTTACTCGTATCAAAAAAAGTGTTTCAACATTGAAATTTTTATTGCTTTTATTGCAATGGCGCACCAGACTTTGCTTTCCAATTACTATATCGAATTTTTGATTTGCAAAAATAGTTGCTCACGAGAGTTCTGTTTTCTATGACCAACAAGTAGAGTCTTTGGCTATCAATGCAATAATTGACAACAATCGTGTTGTTGCAGCATCCTGACAATCGTTCTCAGTTGTTCTTCCAAAAATTTTATTGCAATAAGCATGCTGAGACTCAAACCACGCTTGGCCATTTTGGCATTTGAGTGTTATTTACACGTTACTTTGAAATTGATTGATTTGCTTTTGATTTCGTGAATCCGCTCCTCGCAGCTGCTTTATACAAAAGGCGCAGTGTGCCCAAGAAACCCATGATAGAAGAGTGGTCCATGCACGTAAATATTCGGGGGTGTTTGATCGTGCATGATCATTTGAGACCCCTTCTTTCATCGTGCATCTAAAAATTGTGTGCTTGAATATTGCGTGAAGAGATTTTTATTTAGTGAATCGTGCGATACGTTGAGGAAAAATCCCTTACTCGCGCACCTCTATTATAAATCTTAAACAAATCAGATTTGCGTATGGTATACACACACTTACGTACATGCACTATGAACAAGAAGCCGAAATTATTGAGATGCTAATTATGCTAATTTTTGATATACTTACCCCAAATTTGGCTCCCAAGACGTCTTACCAAGATTCCCTATTTTAAGCTATATATGCTTAACCAGATTTTTCAGCTGAGAGTTCGTCAGACCTAAGCAACTCAATTGAGAAGCTCAGTTGAAACTCCTCCATTTTCTGACCTGGAGGGATTTTCTGAAATTATAAAGTTTTTCGCCCCATTTTCCTGCCTTGGGAGTTGATTTCCCATATCCAGAAACTTTTCTAAGACTTAGAAATATATTTTTTGATGATCCATTGGATATTTTTCATATTCATGTTTCCATCCATTTTATTTCATCCATTTGAGATAAAACAAAGTTAGATTGATCGTAGTTTTCGTCCAATAGAGCTGAAAAATATCCAAAGGATGTGAAAATGGAGCTGAAAAAAATCCAAAGGGTGTGTAAATTTTAAAAGAATATAAATTTCATTATTCCCAAAAGTATAAAAGATAGGGGTAAAAACGCAACCAATTTGGCAATAGTAATGCAGAATTTCTAGTTATTGCAAGTGTATTCAGCGGCGATTATCAAACATTGATTCTGAATCGATGACTGTAAAAATGTTGCGCAGTGTTATGCAACACTATGAAATGACAGCTCAGCTGAGAAGAACCGGTTTTATTTCACCCATGGTGGAATTATATAAGGTGATGTCAGTAAAATAGGCTACCTCTTTTTGGGATACCACTGCAGTGGTGAAAAGCAGTCAGTCTGAATGGTAAAAAGCAGCGGCTGTTAATGGGTTAGTGTTTATTGCTACCCCGCTCGCATGGTGAATTTGTTATGACTATCATATATTATTATACCATGATTTCACATGATTTCTCAGCTGAGTAGTCAGATGACAACTCAGATGCCTTTTTTATACCCTTGCAGAGTGTATATTAAAATTGTCACGATGTTTGTAACACATAGAAGGAAGCATTTCCGACCACATAAAGTATATATATTCTTGATCAGCATGACGAGCTGAGTTGATTTCCGTCTGTCCTCCCTCAGTTTTAAAGCTATCTTGACAAAACTTTGAAAAAAGTCTTTAAATACAAATACGCTGCACATTTGTCGGAATCGGCCGGATCGGATGACTATATCATATAGCTGCCATAGGAACGATCGGTCCAAAAACTAGTTCTAATGAGAAAAACTTTTTTGTTTTCCATAGTAGCGTCACCAATCGTGGTATATATTAGTTTTATGTGCTTCCACACAATTCTGGAAAAATGTATCAAAATCGGATCACTATAGCATATAGCTGCCATAGAAACGGTTGGTTAAAAAACTATGTCTAGTGAGAAAAACTTTTTTGTTTTTCATCGTAGCGTCACTAATCTTGGTATATGTTAGTTTTATATGCTTTCATATAATACAGGAAAAATTGATCAAAATCGGAAGACTGTATTATATAACTCCCATAGAAACGGTCGGTCAAAAAACTACTTCTAGTGAGAAAAACTTTTTTGTTTTCTGAAAAAAATTGATCAAAATCGGATGACTATAACACATAGCTGCCATAGGACCGATCGGTCGGAAAATGTGTTTTACTAAGAAAAGTTTTTTTTTTGGTGTCAAATTTTTATGATCAATGATTTAAAAATTTTAAATATCTGATATCTATATCCTATATATATTTTACCGGTTAAATCAGTTGGAGTAAAGTTTTTTAAGTGTATTAAAACTTCGGCACAGTCGAAGTTAGCTTTGCCTTCTCGTTTTTATTTATATTTACACGGGCTTATGGTATAATAATATAAGGTAGAGTCATCAAAAATTCACCATGCGAGTGGGGTACCAATGCTCACTAACACTTTGACAGATACTGCTTTTTTGCCATTCAGACTGACTGATTGTCACCATTCCATTGGTACCCCAAAAAGAAGCAGCATGCTTTATTAACCACCTCACCTTATATTATTATATTATTATACCATGATCTATACTTTTTTCAATTTGAAAGCAAATCTATTGAACCAAAAGAACGAACTCCTTCACCATTAAAAAGTTTGCAGCCCTGAATTTGATAAGTAATAACACTAAACAACAACAATTTAATCACGACTTAACTTCTTAAACAAATCAACTTCCATTCAATAATTGCTCGCCAGTTGCTCACTTAGGTTTCGATTCAAATTTTGATCAAAAATGTAGTCCAAAGTCGTCTCAATGGCAGCTACCTTCCTGTACTTCTCACCACCATATTTCTTACGTATGGCCTGTGTAGCCAGCTTTCCCGCAGCCAAATGCGTTTGCCACAACTCTTTAGTCAGCTTTCTCAACTCCTCCAATTTGTATCGGGTAACATTCTCCAAAAGTGGCGACCAAATTTGCTTGCCCAACATTAAACGAGACAGGGCCAGCGAGGCTGCGGCTATTAGTGAAGGTTTATACTTTAAATAGCTGCCACCCTCCATTAGCGCTAGTTCACTTATATAAAAAGCCAAGTACTTCACTGTATTGGACATTGGACACACTACCGCATATGCATTGATAAACCCATACACTGTTGGTATGCACAAATTGAACGAGAGAATCTTCAATATAAGTCTCTCCATTCTTAACACTTGCTCCCTCGTATAGCTATTCTCAGAGAGAAAAACCAATAAACTTAAATCTAATGCATGGGTCTCCTCATATTTCATGGCTATAAACAGGGCTGCAATGGCCACCAACTGCAGCTTAGAGCGTACAACCATCATTTGACTGAGAAACCGATCGGTGTAGAAGACAGTTAGATATAAGGTCTCGGTGTTTAAATGGTACTCTTCGGTGACTTGTACCAGCCAATCGACCAAAATTGAGCGCATACCAAAATTGATTTCCTTTTGCCGTTGCATGTACTCTAGGGGTGGACAATGCTTCTGCTCACTTAAACGTAAATGCTGCAAAATGTCCAATTGATAAGGCTTTACCTCAAAGATATGACTTTTACTCTTGTCGCTAGGCATCGATGGGTTTGGCTTCTGGTCAATTGGAGGCTCTTGATTTAACTTGTGCATCACTGGTTGTATAATAGGGCGTCTAGCTGCAGCATTACAATGAATTTCTGGCATATTGTTAGGCACATTTCCATTCAGCACGGCAAAGTTTGTGCGCTGATTTATCGTTTTTGCACCCATTGGGTTTGGCTTTGCATTTTCGGAATTCTCCTTGTCTTTAGTATTACGAATTATGGTATAACTGGCCATATTCGTAGATTATATTTTTTTGCTTTGACTTTTTTTCAAATATATTTTTTGACTTTGCTGTTTGATTTAAAAAAATATTATGAACAGATTTTAGTAACGTCAAAAAACAAACAAAGAAAAATATTATCAATACCGTAAAAGCTTAGTCCAAATGCATTGCAATTCATTGCACGAAAGAAATCGTTTGTTATTCTTCCAAAAATAAATAAAATAAATCCCCCAAATACAATATTTACAAGATTGAATTATTTGTTATTTACATCCTTGATCGAAAAACATATCTCAGTCTGACCAAGGTCTCTTACAAGAAAATTGGTAAGATGTAAAAAGCTGGGGCAAGGAACTTCATCGAAGATTAGTTTGGAATAGTTGTTGGTATGGGGCACAGGCTAGGAAGAGAGTATAATGCGCTCGTGACTTGATCGTGATCGTGAGAAAATATTATTTCTAAAACTGATTTGCCTATGATTTCGTGTATTTGCTGCTCGTAGCTGACAAGCCAAGAAACCCATGGTAGATTTCAGGTATTTCCTCGAAAAAAATTGGGGGTGCTTGATCTTGCGTGATCATTCATGACCTCTACTTTGATCGTGCATAAATCGTGCGTGACTCAAAAGACTCTCAAAAATTGTGTGCGCCGCGAATCGTGCGTGAAGGAAAAATCGGTTACGCGCGCATCCTAGAAGAGAGTAAGTCGGCGCTTGACCGCAGCATATCGCAAACGGATCTGGGATAAACTCGCGCTACTTAGGGGGAAAGGAACCATAACTTGCCAATTTCGGTAGGAAGGGAAGGAAGATCGATCGGAAACGACGGGATAAGGCCAGTTCCGTCTTCCAGAACCCAGGGGGACGTACTAACGACGATGGGATAAGACGAGAAAATAGGTAGAGATGCCCTATATTTGGCGAGATGCGACCACACAAATCACGAAGGGATATAGGATTAAAATTAATCAATCTTTACATAACAATCATTATTCACAGATATTCACTTCACTTGGTTTGTTGTTGATCTGAATCACTATTTAAACGGTTCCAAACCTACATATCACATTTTACGTTCCTAGCAACTTTTGAATAGGTTGAGTTAAGGCTTGGGACCACTAATAAACCAGTTAGGCGGGTTCGGAACAGTCCATCAAACAGTGAAATATCTGGCTACAAATGTGACAAACCGTAACACGAACCGGAACCGTATACCGAAAAGAACCGATTGAAACTCAGAACCAGAACCGTAAGCGGAACCGTTATTATTTATTTTTTGAGAACCGGTATTTCCGAACCTTTATTTTTGGAACCGAAATGATCGAAAAGAACCAAAATATTGTACTTTTTGTTATTTCAGTTTTATTGCTTCAATCAGGGATTCCGTCAGGGTAAAAAAACTTACAAAAGTTTTGGTTATGGGACCATCTGGTATATACTAAAAATTTTCAATAAAAATAACCATTTCATCTTATTTCTAATGCATCTATTTTGGTTCAGTAATATCCAAATATTATTAATTTTTCCTTCATTTTTGCATTTAAAAAGAAAAGAATTAATAATTGGACCTAACAGCAGGGTTAAATTGTGATCGGTAACGTCATCTGAACGTTTCATATACCATCATTCCATATGGGGTAAAATTTATTATGTGTAATTTTCCTTCTTTATAACTACTTTCTGTTGTGTAGGTTGCTACCCGTTCTGTTATATCTTCGGCTTAAAGAATTTTTAAATTATACCGGTGCATACCGTTACGTACCGGTATACCGAAATAAAAACCAAGGTACCGATACAGAACCGAATACCGAAATAAACTAGAACCTAAACAGAACCTTTTACCGAAACATTAGTTTTGGTAAATTCGAAATTCGATTCGGTTTGATTTTCTGCTTCTGAGTTATGGTCCTGAACCATTCTCGAACCGGTTCACTTTGGTTCGGAACCGGTAAAATTTTGAACTCTATGTTCAAACCAATTTTCAAGTTGATCGCTAAAATAATTTCTCAGATATGACTCTGAACCACTTTTAAACCGCTTTCGAACCGGTTCACAAAAATGTAAAAATTTCATAAGAATTTCCAACTAATTCTCAACTCATTTCTCTTTCAGAAACTGCATTCGCTTTACGCCCACACAAATCGAGGCCATTCGTGCCGGCATGCAGCCTGGCCTAACGCTAGTGGTGGGTCCCCCGGGTACGGGTAAGACCGATGTAGCCGTACAGATTATCTCCAACATTTATCACAATCAGCCACAGCAACGTACACTGATTGTAACCCATTCCAATCAGGCACTCAATCAATTGTTCGAAAAGATCATGGCTTTGGATATTGATGAGCGGCATCTGTTGCGTTTGGGTCATGGTGAGGAGGCTTTGGAAACCGAAAAGGATTATAGTCGCTATGGACGTGTCAATTATGTGCTGGCCAAGCGTATGGATTTGCTCAATCAAGTGCAACGTTTGCAGGAGGCTCTGGGCGTGAGCGGTGACAATGCCTACACCTGTGAGACAGCTGGATATTTCTATCTTTATAATGTAATGGCACGCTGGGAGAAGTTCCAGAGTCAAATGGCTGTACAAAAAGAGCAAGAGCAGCTGGATAAGCTTTTTGAGTCAGAATTTCCCTTTGGCAAATTCTTTAAAGATGCGCCACAGCCGCTGTTCAAGGCCGGCAATAGCTATGAGGAACTGATGGCCACAGCCGAGTCCAATTTTCGATATATTTCGGATATATTCAATGAGCTGGAAGAGTTTCGTGCTTTTGAATTGCTACGCACTGGACTGGATCGTTCCAAGTATTTGCTGGTAAAGGAGGCCAAAATTATAGCCATGACCTGTACACATGCGGCACTTAAACGCAAGGAGCTGGTCAATTTGGGTTTCCGTTATGATAATATACTAATGGAAGAGTCGGCTCAGATATTGGAGATTGAGACATTTATACCCTTGTTGCTGCAAAATCCACTGGATGGCTTGAATCGCCTTAAACGTTGGATAATGATAGGTGATCATCATCAGCTGCCGCCGGTGATTAAGAATATGGCCTTCCAGAAGTATTCCAATATGGAGCAAAGCCTGTTTACCCGTTTGGTGAGATTGGGTGTGCCCACAGTGGATTTAGATGGTCAGGGACGTGCTCGTGCCAGCATTTGTACGCTGTACAAGTGGCGCTATAAGAAACTGGAGGATTTGCAGCATATTTTTGAGCGTGAGGAATATAAAAGGGCAAATGCGGGACTGGCTTATGACTATCAGCTGATCAATGTGGAGGACTTTAAGGGTGTGGGCGAGAGTGAGCCGAATCCGTATTTCTATCAGGTGAGTGAGGCGATAATATAACACAGAGAACTTACTTACATGTCATTTTCCTTTCACAGAATCTGGCCGAGGCCGAGTACATTGTGGGCGTTTACATGTATATGCGCCTCTTGGGCTATCCAGCTGCCAAGATATCCATACTCACCACCTACAATGGCCAGAAACATCTTATACGCGATGTCATCAATGCCCGTTGCGGCAGCAATCCTTTAATTGGATGGCCTTACAAGATCACCACCGTGGACAAGTATCAGGGTCAACAGAATGACTATATATTAATCTCCCTGGTGCGCACCAAGGCGGTGGGTCATTTACGCGATGTGCGTCGTCTGGTGGTGGCCATGAGTCGTGCACGTCTGGGTCTGTATGTATTTGGACGCGTGTCGCTGTTCAAGAATTGCCTGGAATTGCAGCAAACCTTTAAGCTGGTAAGTTCTAGTCCCTCTAAGCTAGTTCCCATCTCTAATTCGTTCAAAAATCCTTTAGCTGATGCAACGTCCTCTCAAACCCTGCCTGATGCCAGCCGAAACTTATCCCACTAAACGCTTGGCCAGCGAACAGGTGTCTCAGTCAGAAAGCAGGATAATAGAAAACATGTCCGAAATGGCACAGTTTGTGTATGAATTGTACATGTCCCAGATGGAAAAACTTAAGGGTAGTCTACCCAGTGCAGCCGAGTTAAAAGCATTGCGCGGACAATTGCCCCAGGAGGATGAAGAGGAGAAGGAGGAGGAGGTAGAAGAAAGCGAAACTGTGGCTCAGGAAGAGCCCCCTCCAAAACGCTTGACCAAGGAAAAGAAGGCCAACGAACCCTTTAAACCCACACCCATTCACAATGAGATCCAAGTGGATGAAGAGGAAATGGTTCCAAGTGAACCCCTGCAGGAGACAACTGTAGCCACCAGTGTGGATGCTGATCAATAATTTAATTAAATTAAAAACAAAAATTCGTATAATATTTCGCTACTTCTTGGGCGCCGTTATGCCCTCCAATTGAGCCTTCAACTGGGCATTGGTCTTTTTCAGGAATGTAATTTCTTCGGTAAACTTTTTCTCCTCAGACACTCTCAATTCAGCATTGCGACGTTCAGCCTGTTCCTGTTTCAATTTCATATCAGCTATTATTTCCTCCAGTGCCTCCTTATCCAACTCCAAAGTTTTGACACGATCACGCAACATTTCCTTCTCTTCGTGGGCCTGCAAAGCCTTCCTCATGCCAAAGGCCACCGAGCTGCAGTATAAGGTTTCATAGGCCTCCATGGACATGGCTATTTCATCGCGTATGCGCAGCAATAATAAACCACGCTCCGAACAATTAATGGTCACCTGACGTATTATCTCATCTGTAAAGGAATTAAAGGAAATGAAGGAATCTTCATTATTTATCCTACTTACCAAAACACTGCGAGTACAGCTCCCGACGCACCGGACATATGCCCGTCTCGCGTGCCTGTGTCTGTTGCAAACGTGTATCCAACATTTCCTGCAAATTGATCACATCCTGACGTGTGGCCGGTGTGCTGGACACCGATTGTTGCCACAATTGTCCCTCCTCCTCCCAGCAACGTGGCGGCAGTATAGAATTCAATATCTCTTCCGTCTCTTTCTTTGTATCCAATAATGCCCCCGCCGTTTGTGGCCTTTTCATTTCCAGCTCCGTCAATGGAGCTCCCTTTTTATCCGGATGCTTAACCACCAGCACGGGATTGTTATAGCGCACCAGCGTTTGGAACTGGCCCACACTGGTTATATCTAATTCGTCCATTTTGGTAAAATTCAATTTAAAATCTATTTTTAATAATCGAAACTGTTGTTGTTGCTGTTGTGTAGGTCGGTTGGTTCTGTGTGTTCAACGATTTGTTTTGTTCTGAAGTTAATATCGGAAATGCCTGCGTGGGGAAAATGTTTTTCAAAAAATAGTAGTTTGAGTTTGTTATTCTCCAGCCTGGCGTACAGCCTAGCAACCTACATAAGACCAAGCAACGAGACGTGGAATTGTTTACCCGACACTGGATGCCAAATATCTACAGGTTACGAAGTAAATTAAACAACATTCCAATAAAGGAGAATACCTCAATTTGGAACCTTAACCGGAAACTATATTTGGAATATAAGAACGTCTTTCTGTTGGAATGAAAAGACCCGTGACATTGGAACTGTGTGAGTTTTCTTCCTGACTTTTTCCCACTAACAAAATGTTTTTACATTTTTTGTCATTTTCAGAGAATTTCTAACTTGTATAAATGGAGCTTAAGGATGGATGGGGGATAGCAACTCGCAGCCCAATAAATGGATTTGTGCCCAAGACCTTATCTCAAAAAGCAAAATGGCCAAAAAGTAAATCGCAGCACTTTTTAAAGTTTATTTAAAATTTTTTTAAAGGAAAACATTTAATTTTAAGTTGAAATAGTTGCGCGAAGTGGTTCTGAAGTTTCGTAGAAAGTTACTCATACAACACGTACAACCTGATCGGAATTTATACAATCGAAGTCAAACTAAATTTATATTAAAAACAGGGATGCGAACCGGTTCTGAACCGAGCTAAACCGTACCGAACCGCTTATTAGTCCTTGTATACCGAACCAAGAACCGAACCGGTGTTCTTTCGAAAATGCTGAACCGAAACCAAGAACCGCCTATGAAAATGGTTCGGTTCAGTTTATCGATGATTAAATTTCTATCTAATTTAAATTTATCTAAATTTAGGCTTTGCAGTACCTTTAAGTTCTCAATTTACCGTTTATATAGAGTTTTAACAATTTCTTCTCGTTCAGAGGACAAACTGACCCTTACTTTTGCTAGAGCATCCGCCATTTTGTTTTCGCGAATGCCATTGTAGCTGAAAATCCAATCGAAACGCACCGATTTCGAACTGCTATGGTATATTCTTGAACTTATGGATGGCGCTTTCATATCTGTCTTCATATAATAAGTTCCTTTATAATAAGATCAGCTCAACAAGGCAATAATGGATTTTATGGGCCTGTCTACATATAATAACTATATTTCTATTTGGAATCGAAGTTATTTAAATTTATTTAAGAAAACTGTTTTTGAAATATATTCCAATTTTTTTTGTCTATTTTCAGATTATGGACAAAAATATGGCTTTTTCATGTTGTCAAAGGATATGTGGCTAATCTAGGATCCGAGTTTGCGAGTGTCCCTTACCCATAAACAAAATGCTATATCTATAATGTTTATTGAAATATGTACGATCTATGTTAACGTTTACAATTAATGTATATTTGTTGTGTTAATAAAATTATGGTTTTTGTATACACTAACTTAATTAAATGGTTGGGAGAATCCTGGAGACAATCCTAATAGATTGTCAAAGGATTTGGGTTAGGACATAAATCGTAAAAATAAAGAAAAACAAAATCCTTATTATTAGTTAGAAACCACAATTAGAAAAACAACCAAGGAATAGAAATTAGAAGATAACAACAATAGCGAAGACAACAACAAACGCATAGAACTTACAAGACAACATCCAATAGCGAGTCTATGAGTTGGTGTTGTCCATCAATTTATTCATGTTGTTGTTGTTGCAATGGTTGTTGTTGTAATTGTTGTTACGGGAAATAAGGACTTTTAGGATTCTGAGAAAAGTGCGTATTACTCGTCTGTTTGCAGGATAATCCAGGATTAAGTAATGCCATCGAATGCAAAGTCACAAGAACTATCTGCTGCACACATTGCTGCACATCCTTGTAGTCCTTCAAATGGCCGAGAAAAGACATATTTTGTGATTCAAGGATAATATTTATTTTGCTCATATCTGGCGTATATCCTGCCGCAGGACATCGGGACTTGGTTTCCCCGAATCCTGTGAAAAATTCTGATCGATTGGCATCAAAGGATATGGGGGTCATCTAGGAATCCAGGACTTGAAATTTTTGCAATTTTCTCAGCCATTTGAAGGACTACAAGGATGCGCTTTGGCCAGGATACATTTCTTACTAATTAATGACGAATGGCATCGAGAGATCCTGGATTATCCTTCCAGGAGCCGAGTTTTTAGGACATTTCCCTAAAACGAAAATAGGCCATAGCGGCCGTATCCTTGCCAGGATCAGGACCAAACTGATGGCAAAATGATTTTATAATTGGGGGACATCATCTGGCCAAAGGACATCGAAATCGTCCCGCGGATAGCTGAGATAATAGGGATTTAGGGTTTTTCGGCTATTTCTAGCAAGGCCGAGGCTGAAAAATGACAAGTCCTGGATTCCTAGATGACCCCCATATCCTTTGATGGCAAACGATCAGAATCGACGCCACGATTCGGGCAAACCAAGTCTCGATGTCCTGCGGCAGGATATACGCCTGCTAGGATGAATTTAGGATTTCACTAGTGCTGGTCCAACTGAAATTTTCATTGCATACCCTAAAGGGGCCATTCGAGCTGCCAAAACTGACTTTGAAACATTTTTGAATACCAGGCCAACAGAAATTTCCCCACCCCCTTGCAACAATATTAATAAATAAATACATTTCATAATTTGTTTGTTTTTTTATATCATATTCATACGTTTATTTGTAAATGCAAACACAAATGGGGGTTTTGACTCTGTTTCATTAGAGCATAATACAAAAATTAGTTCGTTGCACTATTCCAATTCATTCAACTAAACATAGAAACTTAGGTGTATGAGCAAGTTTGGCTAATTAAACTAAGAATGACATAGAACTAAGTTAGCGACATAACTAAAACGTAAGTAATTAATACAAATTGGAAGAGCAAATAATATGTGAGTCTTTTTCTAGTAGAACTTAGGTAGAAATATAAACTAATATCGCGTAGTTAAAGTTAAAGTTGTTTTGGAAAAACTCTTAAATCTAGACATCATCAATATATATAATAATAATATACATATATATATTTTATTGTCATTATTTATGCGGGAGAAATTCCTCTATGGGTTTTTTTTTTGTAATTTTTGAATATTACAATTACAATACAACACATTTTTTCATTTTGTTTCTTGATTAGTTATGAGCTCTAAGTGTTCGGTTGGCATACAAGATACTACTACAATATATATTTAGTTAGTTATGTTATATATATATATATATATAGGTGTGTATAGGCAACGGCAAACTCAGAAAATGCAACAGATCAGATCAGTTTTGTTTTTGTCTAAACAGTTAGTAGAAGCTACTTAATAATTTACACGTTTAATGAGGCGGCTAAGGTAAAGGAGATTACTTAGATAAGCTCGGCCACGGCATCGTCACCATCTCGTATGGGTGCCTGAAATGTGGATCCCGTAAACTCGTACAGCTGTGAATATATAAAAAATTAATTAGTTATCAGTTGTTGAATTGGTTATATTTTGGGGTACATTTGTACCCCCACAAATTTTTAAACGAAGCATTATTGAAGAATATTTAAACATTATAAAAAATTTCAGCGTTCTTTGGGGTACAATTTTACAGTCTGCTGGTCAATGCCAGTGGCTACGGCAAAATGAAGTACCGACACTCTTGCTGCTATTCGAAATATCACAGCTAAAATGACTTTTTCGCAAAAATAGGACCTACTCAAATATATCTTGATGTTTTATAGTAAGTGAGGAGATTTGGAAGGCTTTGAATGGAAAAGCCCAATGAATGAAGCATTAAAAGAAATTTTAAACACATTTAAGGGCGACTTCTACCTTTAAAAATATTTTTTTTTCCCGGTTTTTTTTCTGCATTATTATTATAGCTAGGACGTTCCCCTTTCATCCCCTTCAAACCATTTTCCAAAATTCGAAATAGTTTAGCAGATATAGCCAGACCTAGAGACCCTTAAGTTAAATGTACTGGGGTACAAATGTACCCCAAAGACGGTTTCTGTTAATTTTGACCAAAGTCGTTTCTAGGCTTAAAAACTAATATAATTTTCTCTATATTTTTCAGGAAATAAAAGGAATTGAAAGCAGATCATAATAAAAATCGACTAATAGAAGGGATATAAGCAAAACTAAGTTTGTAAAATTGCGTGTTTAGTGACATTAAAGTTCAAAAACTTTTGGAAGCCCTAGAAGAGGATTATTTAATGAAATAGTAGCAAAAGTTTGTCAACGATCCAAAACGTAGAGTTTCAAACATCAAGCTTTACAACAAGTACGAACCTTCTGACCAAACTTTTCACAGACTTTTAGAGATTTTCTGTCTAGTAAATAGAATCAATACATTTGATTTTTAACAATTCGTACATCATTTCTATAAATTTTTGTATAGATCATATCAATTTAAAGAGCTTCTCTGCACTATCTGGGCTAGTGGGCTTTATTTTTTAAGCGCACTCCATTCTAAAGTCTAATTTCTATTAACTTGCAGAGGTCGCCCGATTATTATGCATCATATGCCTTTTAAGAGCTTCTCTGCACTATCTTGGCTTGCTTGCTTTTTATTTTAAGCGCAGGAGAGTGGAAGCCTAAGGTTTATGGTCAAAATTTCTATTAACTAACAGAGGGCGCTCGAATTTTATGCATCATATGACTTTAAGGAGCTTCTCTGCACTATTTGGGCTAGTGGGCTTTTTATTTAAAGCGCAAGAAAGTGGAAGCCTTAGGTTTAGGGTACAAATTTCTATTAACTTGCAGAGGACGCTCGATTATTATGCTTCATATGACTTTTAAGAGCTTCTCTGCACTATCTTGGCTAGTGGGCTTTTTATTTTAAGCGAAATCCATTCTGAAGTCTAAGGTTCATGGCCCATAATTTCTTTCAACTTACAGAGGGCGGTTGATTAATAAGTATTATATGACTTTAAGGAGCTTCTCTGCACTATCTGGGCTAGTGGGTTTTTTATTTAAAGCGCAAGCGAGTGAAAGCCTAAGGTTTATGGCCCATAATTTCTATTAACTTAAAAAGGACGCACGATTATTATGCTTCATACAACTTTAAAGAGCTTCTCTGCACTATCTAGGCTAGTGGGCTTTTTATTTAAAGCGCAAAAGAATGAAAGCTTGAGGTTTAAGGCCCCAAAATTTTATTAACTTACATTAACTTACAGGCGCTCGATTATTAAGCATCATATGACTTTTAAGAGCTTCTCTGCACTATATAGGCTAGTGGGTTTTTTATTTAAAGCGCAAGAGAGTGAAAGCCTAAGGTTTATAACCAAAAATTTCTATTAACTTACAGAAGGCGCTCGATTATTATGCTTCATATAACTTTAAAGCGCTTCTCTGCACTATCTTGGCTTGCGTGCTTCATATTTTAAGCGCACTTCACTTTGAAGACTTAGATTTATCACCAAATTTTGATAAACTTACCGAAGGCGCTCGATTATTACGCAATGTAGCATAATCCGCAAAATCATTCATATGCGGATCAACACGAGCCAAAAGTAATCCATTACCGCCCACGCCGCCAGCGCTAATAGCTCCGCCACTTCTTAGGGAACCGCCTCCGCCACCTCCTCCAGTGCCATTGCTACCGCTGCCAGTGAGACGATTTTGATTGTTACGTGGCTGTATGGTCGCATAGGTATTATCCACCGATTGACCATGATGATGCACCTGCTCCAATGAGCTGCGATGATCCAAATGTCCAGGTGCATCCGAATTCGAAATATGATCAGGTTCCGAAAACACCTGCATGGTAAGCTCTTGTTCTTCATAGAGTTTAAGTTTTCTGTAAAAATGTACATAAATAAATTCCCATTCAGAACCTTTAGAAAAAAATACATACTGTTCTATCCACAAAGGATTTTCGGTAGTATTCAGATCCTCTATAATTTGCTTCTTAATTAGCGCCTCCTTGCGACGAGTCTCCACTGGCACGTTTAAATTCCAATGCTTGAGGCAACAGCAGAGCACAATGAAACTAATAACTCCCACAAAAAGTACGATGACCAAAGCCACAAGACCGGCCACGGCCAAATCAAATTCATCCTGTACAATGGCTATATATGCGGGCACCACATTTTCAATGGCAAAGCCGGCATAGTAATCCTGCAGACATAAAATCGTGAGGATATATAAAAATAGAAAGCAATGATTATAATACCTTTAGGTAATCATAGTTCCTGTCAATATCCTTGAGTATCTCATCAACTGGCGCAATTTGCTGGGTTTGCGGATCCACAGCATGGAAATACAAGTCACACCAGTCCATGCGTATGCGTCCTATGGAATCCAAATGGAAACGTATCTCATCCACAATAATGCGATGTTGTGTGGCATTACGCAATTCGGCTATAATCTCCTCCTGCTCCTGATAGACTTCCTCGGGCGGGCGGGACAGAATGACGCGTACCAGTTGTGTGCCATCAAATACCCAAATCTGAGAAGAATTTTAAAAAAGATTTTAAATTAAGATTTTGACGAGATCCTAACATTGACATCATATACTGTCATCCATTCAAAGACACCATACTAAATTTCATACTGATTAAAAGACTTGTTTTTTTACAGATTTTTTTATCACATGTGGTTGGCATTTATCGATAATTAATGATACGGAGATACGGAGGACGAGAGATTTTAATGTATTTCCATACTATTCTTTTAATAGGTCTGAAAGAATTTCCTCAAATTTCACGCCTTCTAAGAAAACTTTATGAAGTTTGCTTCATGGTGTAAATCCCGACTTAGAGTTATCAAAGCATATTGTAGTGATTTTTTAGCAGTAACAAATTGCCAGTTTTGGTTTCGACTAGAGGTGCGCGCGTGAGCGATTTTTCCATCACGTAACGCACGATTCACGAAATAAAAATATCTTGACGCACGATTCACGCACGGAATTTTTTCAACAATTCGCGTCACGCACGATTCACTCACGATTTACGAGACGTCACAAATAATCACGCACGATAAAAATGCTTCCCTATAAAAAATTTATATAACGCAATTATGTATATCTTATCGATATCGATCTTGCAAGCATGGGAGACCCTCATTCCATTGTGGATTTCATGGCCACATTGCGCCCTCTGTATGTATCATCAAGCGAGCAGCGTATTCACAAAATCAAAAGCAAATAAAAAAACAAATTCATGAATAATGCATAACTTATATTCACGAAGTATAACTTTAACGCGCACGAATAACGCACGGATCACGGATGCACACGCACGAAAGTCTGAGTTTACACACGATCACGTCGTGACACATCGTGACACACCGTGACACGTTAAAATCACGTCACGCGCGCACCTCTAGTTTCGACATTTTAAAAGTGGTAAAATTGGACGAGAAAGACAATGGGCGTGTTCAGCAGAGACACTTGATCACTGATTAGCTTAATAGAACTGCTCTAGTTATTTAGCATACTTTTAGGGGGTCTTGTTAAAATGAAATTTGGAAAAGCTCCATGTAAATATCATATTAAATACAAGAGGAAAAGTAGGCTACGTAAATTATCAAGATATATATCATGGATCAGAGAGCAAATTCTTCTGGAGAACACGGCCAATGAGTATTATCTGGTGGGATCAGCTTGGTGCTGTTAAATATTTTCTGTTCCCACCTAACGATACCATTACAGGATAGCTCTAGCAACATCAATTGGAGCGTTTGAGGCAGGAATTAGCGAAATTAATTCAATGCTCTACCACATTTTGCTAGGATCGATAAAGACCAGTTGAAAACCCAGAACTTGGAAGTCTTTGCCCTAGATATTATTCCGTCATTTATAGTTCATTTGAACTAGTTCACCCTGCTATTAAAATAAGTAATCTTTTAATACTCACATGAACTTTAGTGCTGATCGAACGCTGTGGTGGTTCCAGCTCACGGGCCACAATCTCCAGTTCAAAACGATCCTGATTATATTCCGCCATGATGGTATTAGCCGTTATTCGTCCATCTTGTGCTATGGCAAACGGACTGGGCACTATGGAGCCAGTTGATTTGCTAGCCCCATACTTATACAGATTTGAGGCCACAATCATATATTCAATTTTGGCATTCTTGCCCAAATCCGCATCGCTGGCATTGACCATCACAATGACCGCATTCATTTTGGCATTTGCATTAACCCCGGCATAATATACCGATTTCTCAAATACCGGAGCATTATCATTCACATCCAGCACAGTGATGGCCACCTTGGCCACGGTATTATCCCGATTCAAGGTTTTAATGGAGAATGAAGCACGCTCCTCCTCGGATATATGCAAATCGGCCTTGATGCTAGCCAATATATATAAGGTATAGGCATCGGTTTGCTCACGATCTAAACTCTTGTTGGTAAATATATCCCCGGTAAGTTTATCCACATAGAAGGCACCATCCTCATTGCCCAGCAGCATATAATAGAATATATCCCGATTATGTTTGCTACGCGAGGCGGCCTGTATGTGACCAATCTTGACATCTCGGCCGCTATTCTCGTTAATGGAAACCTTGTAGGGATTGGAGGCATCCGGAAATTCAGGACGATTCTCATTGGCATCCACAATGCTGACACTGAGTAGACGCAAGGACTCAAAGGGCGGATTACCGGCATCACGAGCCACCAGAATAATGTCATAACTGTGGAATGTTAAATAATTTAAATAAGTTTCCTCCCGAGATTACTTTATATCTAAACTTACTTGGCACGATTCTTCCGATTCAATTGCTGTCTGGCACGCAACTCTCCAGTGGACTCATTGATTTTAAACTCTGTTGTCTGCTGCACATTCTGATTGTTCACCTGCAGATGGTAACTGAGTTTGCCATTCTCATTGGTATCATTATCCAAGGCTTTGACGGTGAGCAGCAAATAATCCGCTTGGACTATATCGCCGGGTATTTCAATGGTGGCATTTGTCAAGGCGGGTATAACAAATTCCGGACGATGACGATTCACGCGAAGAACTGTTATTAAAGCCTTGGCTGTGCTCTCCAAGGTGCCCGAACCCTGAGTGTCACGTGCTGAGATTATTAACTCATAGTTCCCATGTTTATTGGCCAAACTTTGTGCGGGATATATAATACCCGATTGGGCATCCAGCTTGAAGAGGCCCAGCTCATTGCCGGCGGTAATAATATAACGCACATCTCCATAGATGCCTTCGTCAAGATCAATGGCCTCCACTTGTAAGAGAGCGGCAGGAGGCTGATAGGCGGCATTCTCTGCCACGGTGGAGTTATAGACGGAACGAGTGAACACGGGAGCATTATCATTCACATCTAGAATGTTAATGTGAATCTGTGGAACACATGAAGAAACCAGGAAGACATCAGAAAATGCATAAGAAAAGAAGTAAGAACCAAGAACGTATTATTTTCAATGCGCTCTCTTTTTACTTGACACAGCTTCAGTGTGCAGCTGACACTTTTTGATGTGTAACATCTTTAATTTCGGTACGGTGATTTTCTAGTAGGGGTAAAATTCAATTTGAAAATAACGCCTAACGCATAACGCATGCGTTCAGGGGTCTGGGATCTCGGATCAGGGATCTGGGATGGGGTATCAGCGGTCTGGGATCTCGGATCAGGGTTATGGATATTCACGGAACAGAAAATGCGCAAGAATACACTCAGAGAAAAAATCGAGCAGATCGTGCTTGATATCAAGCAGATTTCGTGTCAGAAGTTCGGCAAGACAGAATTTTCTGGATTCAAGAAGAAATACTGAAATCAAGCATGAATTTTCAAGCCCGATTTTTTTGTCTCACCTCCGCCACCAAAAACAAAGTTTTCTCGATTTCAAGGAGATTTCTTTGAAAATTCAAGACGAAAAAACGATGGGTGTGTAGAAGTAGAACACAGAAGTATAAATGCGTTTTAGTAATTAGTGTGCAGTGAACTTTTTGATGTGAACACTAATTTCGAGTGGGATCTGGGAGGGGTAACAGGTTATGGGATCTCGGGGGGGTTTGGGTGGGGAATCAGGGATCTGGGATCAGGGATGAAGGATCTTGGTTTGGGATGTGGGATAAGGGATCTGGGTACAGGGTTCAGAGATCTGGGAACAGAGATCTGGGATCAGAGATCTGGAATCTTGGATCAGGGATCAGATATCTGGGATCAGGTATCTAAGATCAGTGATTTAGGATCTGGGATCAGGAATCTAGGATCAGAGATCTGGGATCTCGGATCAGGGATAAGGGATCAGGGATTTGGGATCAAGGATCGGGGATCAGGGATTTGGGATAGGGGATCAGGGGTCTGGGATCTCAGATCAGAGATCAGGGATCAGTGATCTGGAATCAGAAATCTGGGATCAGAGATGTGGGATCAAAGATTTGGGATGGGGGATCTGCGATCAGGGATGGGGGATCTGGTATCAGGGCTCAGTGATTTCGGATGGGGGATCAGGGATAGAGGATCTGGGATTAGGGATGGGGGATCTGGGATCAGGGATTTGGGATGGGGTTTAGGGGTCTGGGATCTCGGATCAGGGATCGGGGATCAGAGATCAGGGATCAGTGCTCTGGAATCAGGGATCTGGGATTTCGGATGGGGGATCTGGGATCAGGGATGGGTTATCTGGTATCAGAGCTCAGTGATTTCGGAAGGGGGATCAGGGATTTTGGATCAGGGATAGAGGATCTGGGATTAGGGATGGGGGATCTGGGATCAGGGATTTGTGATGGGGTTTAGGGATCTGGGATCTCGGATCAGGGATCGAGGATCTGGGACCAGGGATGGGGGATCTGGGATTTGGGATGGCGGACCGTGGTACAGGGATCTGGGATGGGGGATCAGAGATCTGGGATCAGTGATTTCGGATGGGGGATCTGGGATCAGGGATGGGGGATCTGGTATCAGGGCTCAGTGATTTCGGTTGGGGGATCAGGGATTTGGGATCAGGGATAGAGGATCTGGGATTACGGATGGGGGATCTGGGATCAGGGATTTGGGATGGGGTTTAGGGGTCTGGGATCTTGGATCAGGGATCGGTGATCTGGGATGGGGGATCTGTGATTTGGGATGGCGGATCGTGGTACAGGGATCTGGGATGGGGGATCAGAGATCTGGGATCAGGGATTTGGGATCAGGGACCTGGGATTAGGGATGGGGGAACTAGGACCAGGGATCAGGGATGGGGGATCTGGGGTGTGGTATCAGGGATTTGGGATGGGGGATCAGAAATTTGGGGTCTGGGATCTGGGATCAGTTATCTGGGATCTGGGACACTGTTTCCACGGTATATATATAAACTATTTCAATTAACATGTTTCACATCAAAGCGTCGTGAGTGTTAACCACACTCACACTTTTTTTTCTGCTCATCATTTTTTCTGCCCTCATCTTTTCCACTTACCGTTGCCGTAGCAGATTTCTGCACCGTTGCTGGTGCCTTATCCTGGGCCACCACCGACAATGTCAGCTCCTTAATCTGTTCACGATCCAATATTGAGGCATTGGCCACCATTACATTGCCCGTATAGGCATCAATACTAAAATATTTGTTATTCTCCCTATAAGCGTATAGGTAAGCTCTCCAAAGACACCCACATCCCCATCGTGAGCCTCCACTTTGCCAGCTACCGTACCGCGTGGTGAGTTCTCCGTTATATTGAAGTAATAATCCGTTTGGGTAAATTGTGGTTCATTGTCATTCAGATTGATAATGTCCACAATGACATCCGCAGTGGCTGTCAGAGCCGGTACGCCCGTATCACTAACCGTGGCCATAAATTTGACCTCCTTCACCGACTCATAGTCCAGACGGGCTATGGTATAAATCATTCCCGAGGTATGATTGATGGCAAAATAATCATTGTCCGTTATATTAAATTCCCCAATGCTAGAATCCTCATCGCTGGCCAATAGAGTGGTAAGCACTGTACCCAATGGTTGCTCCTCCACCATTTGTAGCTTGATCACCGGTTGTTCGGGAGTCCAGGGTGCATTGAATCTCTGTAAAATAATTATAAGTCAGGGTGTTTAATGTCAAAATATTTATATTGTAAAATTTGTAGTATCAATAAGCTAATCCCGCTCCTGCTTACCCCATCAGTATGGTCAATGAAATATCTTATGGCAAAATGCGTATACTTTTCATCACCATCTTTGCCATTTTATACAAGGCTGCGGGTTTGAATGTGTATCGCTTGTATTCCGATTTGCGAGATGTCAAACAGGTGGTAAACACATCCAAGCAAGAACTTTGGATACGACAACTATTTATATTTCTTATAACGGGTTTGATACTAATTCGTTTTCTCATGTGCTTTGTGGGCTTGGCATCGAATATTGTGGCCATGTGAGTAGTGAAAATCTCTGTGAAAATAACTGTGTGTGTTTGTTAATCTCTATGACAGATATCCCTTATTGACCAACTCGCAGGCGGAAATGCTTATGCCTACGATCATTATACAGGCCATTGATAATGTTGTTCTGAATATCTATGAAATAGTTTTAGGCTATGGCAGCATTAGCTATTTACATCCACATAGCATGGCCGTATTTCTGGTATTCCTTACGAAGATGACTATCAAGATCAGTTGCAGTATATCAGCACTGTAAGTTCAGGGGAAAAGGGTTTATCTATTGCTTGGTTTTGAATGGATCAAAAGATATTCTGAATAAGAAGAGCTAAGATGAGAAAGGCATTTCCATAATAACGAATTAATCTTTAAATAATGAATCGTAATATGGTTGTCAACAGAAATAAAAAATTAATATTAAATGATTTTTAAGTGGATTTAAGTGATATTAAGCTCTTAACGTAATGCTGTTAACCTCCTAGAATCATGTAGATAATTTACTCAAAATATTTGTTCCTTGAGGAAAAGACTGTAGTTAGAGCGAGACGGACATAGTGAAGAAAGAACTCAGAGAGCGAAACTGACAGCCCGTTTCGGTCCCTGTAACACTGTGACACATTTATTTAGACTCAAAAAAGTTAATCACATCGGGACCAAAAAAGATATAATAGAGTTTGAAGAAGAGATGCCTTATAAACTAGTCAGTTGATAGACAATCAGACATTATATTTTTATCATCGCCAACACTTTAACGAAAGTTATTTCCAAGTAGGGGATCCGAACTGAGTCTTTTGTGGCCATGAAACCTGCAAAAACACGGACACTTGGCTTATAAATAAGAGATGACTTTATCGCGTATCCGTGATTTAGTAACGTGATTATACGGCGTAACTGGATTAAGCCAGTGACTGAGTCACCAAATCACATGTTTTTTTTATATGCAGGCACTGTGATTTGATGATGCAGTACAGTGACTCAACACAAAACCCGGAATGTCTCTAACTAAGTGTGCGAACACGTTCATAAATCGATTCAGCGAGCTATTTTTTCCAGGAAAGGGACCGCCACAGCACGGCTTTGACTGCATATTGTGAGAGTGAAATGCTAAAAGATTTAAAGTGACTTGGTAAAAAAATGAAGAAATTAAAGACGTAAACTTCCTGATCACGTGCCTTGCACTCTACGAACAAAATAAAACCCAGAAAGTTCGGATATTGAATTTGCGAGGTTGTGTTTGTCCGGCTTTCGGACGGAAGATTGTTCTCCTAGAGGATACATTGTTCATAATTATAAAATATTTTTTATCACAAAGTGCAAAAATAAATCTGTCTAAGAACCGAACCCCATCAATATAAACGGGTAGGTCGTTCGTCCGATTTCGGGGTCGGTTCCCGTGCCAGAACCGAACCGAACCGGTCGGGGTCGTGGACCGGTAGCTATAAAAACCCTGGCTGGGTTTGGTCTGGTTAGCTGCCGTTTTTTTTTTAAAGTACATTTCAATATCCCCAAAAAGGATATGTCCATATCCAGTCCAAAAGAATCATTATTTTTTTTTTGCTGTGCAGTTACTGCAGTTACCAGTTTTACGCGCATTTTCATCACTTAAGTTTGTTCATTGTAATTAAAGAGCTAGACATGCATCTTCAGGAAGATATAATGGCCAAAGAGTCCGTCTTCCTTGTCTAGTCATCGCGATCATCTAGTGTCCACTAATGGCCCTAAGTCTGCATAGTTCTGTTGAGAGCTTTGCGCATTGGGTTGACTATGTCTACCTTCCGATTCTACAGGTTAAGAGCGCTTAACATTTCTAGTTTGCTTTAAGCTCTTAGATATTTCGCAACATAAGCCTGCACGTTGCCATAAGCACACCTATTTTCTTCCTAACGGGAAGGAGATTGGCGGTAGCGCTTTACCTCGCGAGTTTACTTGCTTCGCAGTTACCCTTAATGTCACGGTGGTCTGGTGGAGGTTTATTTAGGACTGCTCTGACATCTCTTACAGCGAGAGTTATAATTCTACTTAAGGTCTGTTTTGAGTGCTTCCTTATTTGCGACTTAAACTAAGCAGATCCTAAAAATTACTAATGTTAGCTAAAAGATATGGTAATTAAATTAATTTAATCAAAGAATAATATTTTAACTAATACATTTACAAACGTCTTTGAATTTAATATTGAAACTAGTTAAAGCATATAAATAAAACGAATATCAAACTATTCTTTTTTGCTCAAGTGAACCAAGGTTCGAACGCCAAAACTGGGTTTCAGGGGTTAAAGGAACCGGTACGCGAACCGAACACATAGATTTATCATGGGTTTGAGCCCCCGAACCGAAAAGTATCCTAAATTTTTGAGGTTTTCAGCAGGGTGTCAAACCGGAACCCGAATCGGAACCGTATACAGAAAAGAACCGATTGAAACTCAGAACCAGAACCGTAACCGTTATTATTTATTTTTTGTGAATCAGTATTTCAGAACCTTTATTTTTGGAACCTAAATGAACGAAAAGAATCGAAACATTGTACCGGTACAGTTTCGGTTCTGAGTTTTTTTTGTTACTTTACTTTTTATTTCCTCAGTCAGGGATTTCCTCAGGGTAAAACGCAAGCAAAAACTTACAAATGTTGGGGGTCCATCTAATAAATACTGAAATTTTCAATAAAAATAACAATTTCATCTTTTTTATACACTTGAAAAGTGTATATTAATTTTGCCCAGAAGTTTGTAACGCATAGAAATATTCATTTCCGACCCCACAAACTATATATATTCTTGATCAGGACGACGAGCTGAGTTCATTTCCGCTTGTCCGTCCGTCCGTCTGTCCGTCTGTCTATCCGTCTGTCTGTCTGTCCGTCTGTCTGTCTGTCTGTTTCTACGCGAACTAGTCTCTCAGTTTTAAAGCTATCGAGCTGAAATTTTGCACAAAGTCTTCTTTTTACTGCACGCAACTAATATGTCGGAACCGGCCGGATCGGGTGACTATATCTTATAGCTGCCATAGGAACGATCGGTCGAAAACTAAGTCTTTGTGAGAAAAACTTTTTTGATTTCTATCGTAGCGTCTCCAATCGTAGTATATATTAGTTTTATATGTTTCCACACAATTCCGAAAAAATTTATCAAAATCGGATGACTATAGCGTATAACTGCCATATAAACGGTCGGTCAAAAAACTACTTCTAGTGAGAAAAACTTTTTTGTTTTCCATCACAGCGTCACTAATCTTGGAATATGTTAGTTATATATGCTTCCCCATATTTCTGGAAAAATTTATCGAAATCGGATCACTATAGCATATAGCTGCCATATAAACGGTCGGTCAAAAAAATAGTTCTAGTGAGAAAAACTTATTTGTTTTTCATCGTAGCGTCACTAATCTTGGTATATGTTAGTCTTATATGCTTTCACATAATACAGGAAAAATTTATCAAAATCGGATGACTATAGCATTTAGCTGCCATAGGACCGATCGGTCGGAAAATGTGTTTTACTAAGAAAAGTTTTTTTTTTTGGTATCAAATTTTAATTATCAATGATTTAAAAATTTTAAATATCTGATATCTATATCCTATATATATTTTACCGGTTAAATCAGTTGGAGTAAACTGTTTCAAGTGTATTAAAACTTCGCCACAGTCGAAGTTAGCTTTGCCTTCTCGTTTTTCATAGATTTGGGTTTCCAATAGCCTAAAAAATATTTGTATGATTCATCTGTGGTTGAAATTATTGAAGAATTTTAAAATTTAAATTTTTTTCCTTACCTTTTATATTTTTTTCAAAGTCAAATGAATGTTTTTATGCTTTCGAAGAATAAATTAACCACTTTTGATTTTTTTCTAATTTTCGTGAGTTTTTTAAAATCAAAATTTTGTGAAAAAATGGTATAAAAAATTAGTTTTCTAAGATTTGAGTTAAATATCTCGAAAACGATAACCTTTAAGCTATAAGTGTGTGTGAAGTCAGTGATTTCATATATCACATTTTCAAATCGCTATAGGATTACGGCGAAATATATAAAACCACAGATAATAAATGGCCTAAATGAAAATCAGAAAATTTGATAAATTTTCAACACAGAAAAATCAGAAAACTTTTTTCGCGTATTGGAAGCCCAGAAACAAAGTTAAAAATTGTTGCCTAGAGTTAAAAAAGTTTTTAATAGAGATCTGTAGTAGCTTTTTGGCAAAAATAAGGTGGTCTGGTACGAAAGGTCATCGATTCAGAACTTTTGTTTAAGATCCGGTTTGAGGTACCCGATTTTCAATTATCTATATAACTTTTAATACAGTTTAAGTACATTAACTTTACTTAATTTTAATATCTTCCCCCACTTTCTTCCCCACAGAAACATTTACTCGGACTATCATCATCACTTGACCAATCTGGTAAACTCCAATGAGGATGCACAAAGTTTGGAGCGGGATAGCAGTCATGAGATTGAAATATTAAATCAAAACTTTCTTCAAAATGTTCATTAAAAAATAATAAACAAAAATCGCCACTTACCGGTGGTACCTTATTCACATCGATTATCTGTATAATTAGCAGTCCACGTCCCTGTTGCACATTCGGTGCTGTGCTGTCCGTGACGAGAACATTAATACGCATCACTGCAAACAGATTGCGATCCAGTTGCTTATTCACCAAGACTTTGCCATTGCGCGCAATGGCAAAGAATTCCTTAAATTGTTCACTTTGTGGCAATTCCTTGCCCTCCTTATTGATGGCCGTTATATCATCGGTGGCTGCAAACTCCAAAGCATTATGACTAGCCACATCGGGATCGAGTGCAATTAAAGTGTAAACCAATTGACCGGGTGGTGCATCGGCACGCACCTCGGCATGCTGAGTGGCGGGCACAAAATAGGGATCCTTATCGTTGCTATTCTGCACATTGATTGTCAGCGTAGCCGTACCCGTCAGACTGGGTGTACCCAGATCTGCGGCCTGTACCTGCAGCTGATAGGTATTACGTCTATCGTAGTCCAGCTTGTGGGACACAAATATCTCTCCGGTACGCTCATCAATGCCAAAATCATCGAAACTACCCTGCTGAATGCGATAGCGTAGCTCAGCATTTTTACCCGTGTCCAAATCCGTAGCCTGCACACGCTCCACACTGGTGCCAATCTCGGAGTTCTCCTCGACCACAGTTTTGTAGTTTGCCTGCTGGAAACTGGGCACATGATTGTTCACATCGCGTACTGTGATGTTGACACCACAATTGGCCGTAAATAGTCCATCATTGGCCTCCACCACAAAGATAAGCTGATCGCTCTGTAAGTTGGTAACATCCAGACTGGCATTTGGACGTATGCTTATTTGACCACTCTGCTTGTCAATGTCAAAGATGCTCTCGATTTGTGGTGTACCAATAATACGATAACTAATGCTGGACAAAGTATCCGCATCGCGTGCCTTGACTACTAATGGGGAGTCGAATACCAAAGCACCTTCATCCACACTGGCCCTGTACAGGGGACTTTCACAAACGGGCGGCGAATCATTGGCATCGTTCACAGAGATGCGTAAGGCGACCACTGAAGTCTGACCCTGACCATTGTCATCGGTGGCCTGGCAGGAAGAGAAGAAATAAAATAAAAGAGTGGTTAATTAAAAGTAGACAGCGGATTTGGTATTTGCTTATAAGTGTAATAAGGCACCAAATAATACCACAATGAAGGCTGATCTCCCATACAGCTGTTTTAAGAACCGCCACAGACCACAGACTAGAGATAATTAAGCGGGAAGAGGAATAAGAAAAAAACGAGCACACCAGCAAAACAGGCAAAGCAGGGGAAGAACAACAGCGCCCTACAAGGTAGGTTGAGCGGTTGCGTCGCATATACCACCAAACAACTGCCCGCATATTTTGACTAAGGCTTTAACGAATTGCGCTGCTTTTTTGGTTGCGACGCTGACGTTCGATTGCGTGAGAGAGAAAAACGCTGTCGTTCGATGGTTTGAGAGAGAAAAACGCTGAGGTTCGATGGTTTGACATAAAAAACTGCGTCGAACTGAGGTTGCGAACAGCTGTTGCCTTAATTTCCAGTACAAATTAGTAGGCCCACATCATACACGTACCGTTCAAGTCGAACTCATACCGTTCAAAGAGAGAGAAATTCTGCCTGTGCTGGCAGAGAAGAGGGACTGAGCAAACGAGCAGTCTGGTTAGTTCGTTTATGACCGCCCGACTCTATATTTAGTAGACTTAATAACAGCCTTCTGATGTCAGAATTGCTACAACTGCTTGGGAACTCCAAGCGAGCAATTAAGAAAAACAGAAACGAAGCAAGCGCTTTGCTATGGTCAATTTGGCCTTAGACTGTGTTAGTGAGAGAGATTTTCTTCCCATTTCCAAAAGAGCAACTGCAGAAATGCACTCAATCGGTGATTTTGTTTTTATGTCCACAGCTTAAGTTAACAAGCGATATTTGACAAAGTATCTACACACATGACACATTTTCAATAAAATTCGCATACTTTTCGGTCTATGGAATTACAGATCTGCACAAGAACGTGGTTCCTGGAGTCCTCAAGTGCTTATTCTCTCAAAATGCTGGTATAAAAAGAAAGAACAAAAAGGAATAGGAGTGTTTCAAGCAAAATGTCTGATGATGACAGGTACAAAACAGTACTGTACAGGCAAACCCTGCTTTAAAGTGTGTAAAGCCAATCCTTTTGGACTTTTCGTTGATTATTATTGACCCAGAGCCTGCCAACAATCATTTGAAAACTATAACCGTCTTTGAACAAATATAAAATCTGACAACCTTACACTTTTGGTTAATGGTGTAGAAAAAGAATAAGGTATACAACTGCGAAGAATTATGAAAATTTTCTTATTAAATAGAATTAAAATAATTTCAATTAAAACCTATGTAACAAGTTCTCAAAAAGCCTCTAAAATTCTGCAGAAGAATTGGTCCACAGGTTAGAATCCATCGAGAAGTCTAAAGTTCGGTTCGTGGACCAGTTTCTAAACTTGTTATCTATTATATATATCTCTATTTTCGGTGGGTCATTCATAGTTTTTGGACGGATCGTTGCTATAGCAGCTATATGCTATAGTCATCCGATCCGGCTGGTTCCAACAAAGGAACAAAGGAAGTAGATAGCAAAGAAACAGGCGGACGGGCAGACAAAACTTTTCTATATCTTCTCAGCTCGTCGAAAAAATATATAAATAGACATGAGTCGATGTTCTTGAAAATTAAAAATATTCATCTAAGTTAGCTTCCTGGGGAGGCTGAGACAAGCGAAAACAATAATAGGGAAACATGAGCACAAACTGTTCTAAAAGTAAATCCATTATGAAAAGCATGCGCTCAGGATTTTCACAGGGCTCTACACGGGTCACTGCAGACTGCGGAGGTACCTGTATAAGATAAAAATAACTAACATCCAATTATGCAGATACTGCAAAGAGAAGGAGGAGGTCCACTTAGCATCCTTATAAAAGCTTACTGCTACACCCAGAGAAATCTAGCACGATTAGGCAAGACTGAAATCGGCTTCAGTTTTTTCGTCTTGAATTTTCAAGAAGAAATGCTTGAAATCGAGAAGACTTGTGCGCTCGATTTGAGTTTGGTAGCAAGAGAGGTGAGGCGTTTAAAACGAGAGCATTTCGTTCTCTCGCTCTCTGGCAACTTTGTTCTAAAATGCGTACATTCAAGAAGATCTATTCTTGAATTGGAGAATAAATCTGCTTGAAATGAAGCCGACTAAATTTAAAACCGAGCAGATCGAGCTTTAAAAATTCTGCTTAATTTCAGTATTTTCTTTTGGATCCAAAAAGATTCTGTCTTGCCGAACTTCTGACACGAAATCTGCTTGATATCAAGCACGATCTGCTCGATTTTTCTCTGAGTGTATGCTTTAGCGAGGCGCTCTGGAAATCGTAGCCTTTTACCCCAACAATATTAGATACTTAAACCCTACGAAAATCCTGAAATAGGGTTACTAGGAAATTTGTAAACTCAGCAGTGATTGTTTAGATTTTTGCATTTGTGAATCATTTAAAAAACTTTTGAATCGAGAACCTATAAACAGAGGCTATTATGGGTGGCGAATTTATTACTAATTCTAAACGTTTATCTAGAACTTTACATAAGACTCTGTTCCACAATATCGACAATATAACACAAAAGTCGCTGGGCAATAAGTTCGATTTTTATACCCTTGCAGAGGGTATATTAAAATTGTCATGATGTTTGTAACGCAGTGAAGCAAGCATTTCCGACCCCATAAAGTATATATATTCTTGATCAGCATGACGAGCTGAGTTCATTTCCGTCTGTCCGTCTGTTTCTATGCTGTCTCCTCCCTCAGTTTTGAAACTATCTTGACCAAACTTTGCAAAAAGCCTTTAAATACAAATACGCTGCACATTTGTCGGAATCGGCCGGATCGGATGACTATATCATATAGCTGCCATAGGAACGATCGGTCGGAAAACTAGTTCTAATAAGAAAAACTTTTTGTTTTCCAACGTAGCATCACCAATCATTGTATATATAAGTTCTATATGCTTCCACACAATTCTGCAAAAATTCATCAAAATCAGATGACTATAGCATATAGCTGCCATATAAACGGTCGGTCCAAAAACTAGTTTTAGTGAGAAAAACTTTTTTGTTTTCCATCGTAGCATCACCAATCGTGGTATATATTAGTTTCATATACTTCCACACATTTCTGGAAAAATTGATCGAAATCGGATGTCTATAGCATATAGCTGCCATAGGAACGATCGGTCTGAAAACTAATTCTAGTGAGAAAAACTTTTTTGTTATGAATGGTAGCGCATTTCAAAAACTGCAAGGGTATTTATTCTTCTTCTTTAGTTTCTTCTATTCTTAGTTCTTTAGTTTCTTCTATTCTTCTTCTATTTTTAGTTTTAGTTTCTTAAGTTTTTATTGAACCGCACCAAGAGCTTAGGTTCGGAACAGGTTTAGGTTCAGTTATTTTTTCACAGATATTCTGATACTCCCTTCCGATGTCTAATTACAATCCATGCCTGAAGTTATCAGTTAATCAGATCATCGATTATAAAGGAAATCCTTTATTCCATTCTAATTCTTATTGCTCAGTTCAGGAAACTTTTCCCCCCCTTCGACACTCACCTTGTATGACAAAAAGTACGTGGTCTCCGTTTCGTAGTCAAGACACGTCTGTGGCGTTGCCTTGCCACTGGCGGTTTTGTCATCATTAGTAGTCGCCTCCTTAGCCGGCGCCTGCGTGATTAACGTATACTGTACGGTTGGCTCTGTGTTTATCTCACGCGCCTCCGTCTCCGGTCTCAGTTGTTCCTCTTCCATGGTAAGCATTTGCAATGCCTGACCATCTTGATGGAGGTCACGTCGCTGGCGCCTGTTGCGTTCATAACAATTGGCCAGTGTAATGACGCCCGTTTGCTCGTTAACATGGAACAGTTCGGCACCAGTGCCTGAAAGGCTATACCGTATGCCAGCATCTCCATAGCTGCCCGAGTCCACATCTTTGGCTGTTATGGTGGCTATGTACTGACCAGGTAGAGCAGCTTCGGACACTGAAGCCGAATAGCTCTCCTGCTCAAAACTGGGCTTATTATCATTAGCATCCAGCACACTTACGGTAATGGTGGCGGTGGATGAAAGTTTGGGATTAGTATCCGTTTCCTCGGCTATCACCAAGACAATAAACTTGCGCTGATTGGGATTTTCGTAGTCAAGTGTGCCATGGGCTACGCGTATGTTGACCTGTGAGTAGCCAGTGACCAATTTGGGTTCCACATCAAAAACACCGGACACATCTTCCAGGCGTAGGGCGAAGGTAGAGTTAATACCCACATCGGCATCACTGACACTCATGTCCAAAGCAAGTGGAGTGCCCACTGGAGTGTTTTCTAGCAATGATACGGAAAACTCTTTTCGATTGAAGGTGGGTGGTGAGTCATTAACATCGCGTATTGTAACAGTGGCTTTGGCTGTGGCGCTAGTAAGTGGATCATCACTGGGCACTCCATTGATTAGCTCACGGGCGCGTATGATTAGGGGAATAAGACCTGTCGAGTCGTCTAAAGCCTCACGATCCAAAGGTTTGGCCGTGCGCAGTTCACCGCTGTGGGAATCAAGTAGAAAGTAGTCGCCGGGATCTGAGAAAAAGAGATATAAAAGAGAGAGAGAGAGAGTTAAGAGACCGCTAAATGGTTAAAGCTCAAAAAAGTGGCGACCGTGACCAAGTGAAAGTTTGACTAAACGTTGTTTTTGAACTTAAGTATGATCTATACTTAATTCAAGTACACACACTCGAACAAAACATACTTCAAATTTAAGTTACAAGATGGTTTGAAGTACGTGTTAGAAATTTTTGACTAAGAACTTTAATTTTGGATTTGTTGATTAAAGAATTACCATCTGAATAACAAAAAAATTATAGTTTTTCAATCTTGAAGCGTAAAAAACTTAAGAAAATTCTTGAGTCTATTTCCGTGAAGAATACAGAGTATTTAAAAGCCACCTTTAATGGACAAGTCGGTTTGAAGTTCGTGGTAGAACCTTTTGACTTAGAACTTTAATTTTTAATTTGTCGATTTAAGAATTAAGTCCTGAATAATACAAAAAATATAGTTTTTTTTAATTTAAAGCGTAAATTTCTTAAGAAAATCCTTGAGTCTATTTCAGTGAACCAAAAAGTGTATTTATTAAGCAACTTTAAATAGACTAAACTTACTTGTAAGTAAATCGTAGACAATTTTCCGTGGTTCTCCCGTATCACCATCACGTGCATGCACCGTCAAAACTAAGGTATTAATGGGACTATCCTCATCTATAACCGTGGAAAGTGAACCCTGAAAAACAGGCGGCTTATCTTGTACATCCTTTACGCGTGCCTCGAAAGTCGTTTGGGTCTTATGCACACCATCGCTGGCCTCAATTTGGAAATGATAAATCATGCGTTGATTGTAGTTTAATGTATCATTTAAAACCACAGCGGCTGTTAGTACAGTTGCCTCCCGCTTAAGCAGTTGTAGGCGGAACCTGAAAAAAAATCAAAGTTAAATGCAATCCTGACTAGACTTTCATACCTTAAACTTACTTGCTGCAGGCCTCTGGACTCTGTTGTTGAGGCAAACACTTAAGATCCAAGCTATCACCTATGGTATCCCGATCCTTGACCAAAATCTTATCGAAAATGGTTGTACCCACGGCAGCATCCTCATTGACATCAGCCTCATAGGGTGTCTAAGGAAAGAACAATTGTTATATTATTGTAAACTCAGATAAAAACATGTATTTTGCATTTGAATAGATTAAAAACGCTGTTAATAGTACAAAAACGCTTGATTCCAGTACAAAATTTGTATTCTAAGTAAAAGTTTTTATTTTAGAAAAAAAATTTTTTTTAATTAAAACTTTAAAATGAATCAATCCCAAAAAACGACCCAAATCCCTTAAGATTTTTGTCTAATTTGTATGTGTAGGAGCATTTAAAGTATAAAATGATTCCGAAAAACTTGTACCAACCTTTCTATAAAGAATCTTTTAGCTGGCCAAGAATACCTTGCTTTATTCACTTTAAATAAAGACCGGACAGAGATCGACTCTGTATGTCAGCACTTTAAAGATGCATTTCAACTACATGGAAAAGGTAAAGTAAAGAAAGGTTGTAGCCATCCAGGAGGCTGTAAACCTTCTTAAAAACCTTATGGTCAGAGAGACAAACGTATTCATAAACTCCGATGCATAACTATGGATGCACCCAGTTTCAGTGTACGACTTCTTAGAGAGGGGAGAGCAAAAATTTGTGAATGCAAATAAAAAGAGAATCAAAAATAAGAAAAAAAATATAGAACGTAAATTAAATTTTAACGGTACACCCAGAGAAAAAGCAAATCGTAAAATTAATACAATCATAGTTAATTTTACTATGCTGTTTGTTTGAAAGCGCTTTGATTTAACTGAAAACATACTTAACCACTGAATTTAATATGAATATAGTAAAATCAAAGTGAAATTCACTTAAAATCAAATATTGCTGTATTCAGATTAAAGTAAAATTATATTTATTTCAAATATACGAAAATATGTGTTGCTTTACTATGTTAAATATTATTTTTAAATATGAGTAATATTGCTTTTAATAGGTTTAATCTTAAAAATAAAGTTTTGTATGTTAATTTTTAAAATTTTGAATTGTTAAAGGTTTTTGCACATTGCTGGTTTTGGGCTCCCCAACCAGTTATGGCATTCGTGTCATTGGCTGTAGTTCGTCAGGCAGACAACCAATGATGAAAAATAGTGGAACCTTCCGAAACAGCTGTATGGTTATCTATACAGCCTCATTTTGTGTATTGTGTGTGTACTGTTTCTACAGTTATGCATAACTTATTTGACCCCAAAATGCTTGCTAGATTAAATTGAAACTATATTTATTTTGAGGGGGGTACTTTTAAATTAAAGTTGGAAAATGTTTATTTCAATATGAAATGGTGTTTATATTGAATATGGGCATTTCCATTATGTCGAAATGGACCTTCGTACACTTTTGAAGTGGAAAAAAAGTAAAAAATAAAAAGTATTTTTGATTTGACAAAAAGCTTAACTTATTGCTCTTAATTGGCCTACAATTGGTGCTAAGGTTGATTTTGGGCAATTAATTTTTCAAGATAATTACAAAAACCAAGGCATTCGCACGGGACAAAAACAGAAGTGGTTTTGCGACCAACAATTGACAAGCCGATTTTAGCGAATACTGAGGCAATATTTCAATCTGTTAAATTTAAGAACATTGCACTTTGATGACACTTAAAAACGGTTTTGATTTTACCCAAAATAAACTTATACATTTCTTAAAATTCAAATTTAAGCACTTTCGCACGGGACATTTCGTATGGGACATTTTCTTCCGTCATAATAATAATGTTATTTCAGTAACTCTTTTAAGGAAAGAATATATAAATATGCGTAGTTAAAATGTTTTTAAGTCAACAAAAGATTTCAATGTATTCATTTTCGCATAATAACAAAAAACAAAAATTTTTTTTAAATATTGGATCGCACTTTATCTTTTTTCTCTACCGTATGCAGGCTCTCTAAATTTTTTTCGCCGCCGTTTTTGCTCATTTAGATATAAAAAATAAAAAACTATGATTTACAAAAAAAAAATCATTCATGTAAGAAAAAGTTTTGAATTTCACACTGACGATGTCGCACGGGACCAACTTTATATAAGTACCCAGATCACAAATATTCTCATTTTTCAGCATGATTCTTTTTATTTTAATTGTATTAAAAATCACTATTTGCACTCAATATTGGATAAGCCTTCCACATGTACTTTTGACGAACAGATAACAAATGTTGTTTTTCAATGTCGCACGGGACATCGAAAAATGCGATGATGCAAATCAAAAAATTACTTTATTTACCAATCGCATAGTCTCTTTTGCATTTTAATTTGACTCTTTGAATCCTTGGAAAGATTTAAGAATGCAAAAGTCAATGCATAAAGAAAGACATTAAAGAACAATTATCAAAACAAAAAGTGCAGGGGGATATATCATACTGAGAATAGTTGAGCTTGCGCGACTTTGCTTTTGAATATCTCGAAGTGGGTTATAAATAAATGTAAAATTAGTTTATATTAGTACAATTTGACTGTTTTCCTATGAAAATATCATAAAGCAAGGGGTTTTGAAAAGCTTTAAAATTTTTGGTCTCGGTGGACCTTTTGGTGGAAATGCCCATATGTAAAAAATTTAAAGTACTATAAAGTATATTAAAGTTAAATATAATATTTATTTAAATTTAATATGAATATATTTCATAATTACTATGAAATATTTAAAATTTAATATTTTTTTTTTTAAATTTAATAATTTGGTCTTTTTTATATTTAATATGAAAACTATTAAATTTGACTATTTTCATATTTAATTTCGATGTAAAGTGTAAGCACTTCAGATTAACGAATTCCATATTTAACGCAAAATCAATGGCAAAAATATTTAAGTCAACGTGAAAATATTAAAATTTCACAACATTTTTCCCTGATGTAACTTTTGCATTGGTAGTGTTCTTGTTTTATTTCTGGTTTATTTTATTTTTGATTCTCTTTTTATCTGCATTCACCAATTGTTGCTCTCCCCTCTCTGAGTACTCGTACTGTAAAAAAATTGGGGCGGCCATAGTTATGCACTGGAGTATTTTACTAAAAAGCTGGTTCTGTTCCTGGAATGTGAGAGTTCTTTTCATTTCGGACTTAAATTCGGAGTTGCCTGGAACCGACTGGTAAGACATTTTGTGGTTGTGGCTTCGATTTCGCCTCGGAACATTTAATATTTGTATTTTCTTTAAAATTATTTACACATAAGGTCACCTTCACCATCTATTAGATCCAGCTGTAAAGCATATAACCAAGAAAAAGCTTCCTAAAACAACTTTGCTGTTCGGATTTGACGTTAAACTGTAGCTTCCTTTCTTTTGATCGAAAATTAAAAGCCACACGAACCAAAAGATTGAGAAAGCTTGGCCTCTGGGGCTGTAAAGCCAGCTATTTTTAGTTGCATGAAAAAAACTAGTGACAATACGATCAAGTACTGATAACCAAGATGTGCTGGTAAGTTAAGCATGGTAGACACTGGGGTAGTTCTGATTTCAAAGCTCTACAAAAGTGTTTCTATTCATATGAAGCAATAGGATAAAAATAATTTTTATGTGATTTGAGAATAGGCCTTTATATGAAAAAAAAATATTCAATCTATTTTTTACCCCTTCCTAACCCAACAACAAAATATACTTGAAATCTTGTTTATACATAATATTTGGTCACACTTACATTTTGAAATTCGGGCGGATTATCATTCTCATCCAATATGATAAATGTTATGGGCTGTTGCACCACATTATCCTGTTCCGATTCACCCGCCGGATCAACGCGATCCCGTATGGACACCAAGAATGTTAAACTATCCGTTTCCTCACGATCCAATGGCTTGATTAGGGTTATATTACCCGATATGGCATCCACACTGAAATGATCGGAGCCTATGGCACCGAAAGTGACACCACTACCCTCCGGATCATAGCCTTCGAGACGAAAGACCACAGTGCCCACAGGAACATTTTCATATAGCACAATATTGTTAAGGGTTTGTGTGAAGACTGGCGGCAAATTGGTCTCTTGGTTTGGATCACAGCTGATTAGCTGCAATGCCACCGAGCAATAGATGATCAATAGTCCCAATAGCCGCATCATTGTCAAAGCTGCAAAGAGTAAACAAAATTAGATTAAAATTTGTTGATTTAAGTTTAACAAACAGATTTCATGGCCTAAAATCCTGTTAACTTCAATTCTTTTTTGTTGTTTTTGTTTTTTGGGGTCATTTGTTGCGTAAGCAAACAACAAAGATAATTAAATTTCATGCTGAAAATTCAATTAGCTGACGACGCACATACACAAATAGTGATGAGGGGAAGGGCCGACAACAACAAGAGATGATGATGATGGTGGTGGTCATAACAATATGACGACGCTGATGACAAGCAGCAACATTGTGGCAAATTGTGTGCACACTTTAACTGGTCCCGTGCTGCTCGCTTAAAGGCGCCACAGCATGCGGGACTGGACCATGGCCAAGCCTGATATCTGCCAGCCCGCAGACATACCCATATAACCACACAAACAAAACGGTAATAGCAACAGGAGCAGGAGCTGTAGCCAATTAGTTATGCATAAAAGCTCGACTAAATATTTTCAGGTACATAAGGATGTGCGTGTGTGTGTGTCGTTTATTTGCCCACAACAACATTGGCCCAGGTCCTGTGTGGGTCCATAAATAACCTATTTCCCAGTCGGTTGCGTGACCATAAACCGAACATTTTAAGGTTGTGCGGGGTTGTTGTTTTGGGCTTTTGGGTTATCGGCCTGGACTGCATGTGACCAAAACAAAGTTGCCAAAAGAATGTTACATTTTCAGTTGCTACAGTTTCAAAATGCCTAAACTACATTTTTCATACACTTTTTTGTTAGGCCCAATGAATTTTGCCTTTTTCTTTTTGTCAATTTTTCTAGAGTTAAAGCCTAACAAAAAAAATTTGCTAAATTTCTTTTCAGGAATTATTTGATATTTGAATATTCAATTTTTCTTTTTCAAACCGAACGCTTGTTGAACTCACTTTTGTATACACTTGAAAAGTGTATATTAATTTTGCCCAGAAGTTTGTAACGCATAGAAATATTCATTTCTGACCCCATAAACTATATATATTCTTGATCAGGACGACGAGCTGAGTTAATTTCCGCTTGTCCGTCCGTCCGTCTGTCTGTTTCTACGCAAACTAGTCTCTCAGTTTTAAAGCTATCGAGCTGATATTTTGAACAGAGTCTTCTTTTACTGCACGCAACTAATATGTCCGAACCGGCCGGATCGGGTGACTATATCTTATAGCTGCCATAGGAACGATCGGTCGAAAAATAAGTCTTTGTGAGAAAAACTTTTCTGATTCCATCCATCGTAGCGTCTCCAATCGTAGTATATATTTGTTTTATATGTTTCCACACATTTCTGAAAAAATTTATCAAAATCGGATGACTATAGCATATAGCTGCCATATAAACTGTCGGTCAAAAAACTACTTCTAGTGAGAAAAACTTTTTTGTTTTCTATCGTAGCGTCCCCAATCTTGGTATATATTAGTTTTATATGCTTTCACATAATTTTGAAAAAAATTATCAAAATCGGTTGACTATAGCATATAGCTGCCATAGGACCGATCGGTCGGAAAATGTGTTTTACTAAGAAAATTTTTTTTTATGGTATCAAATTTTTTATTATCATTTCCTATATCTATTTTACCGGTTAAACCAGTTGGAGTAAAGTTTTTCAAGTGTATTAAAACTTCGGCACAGTCGAAGTTAGCTTTGCCTTCTCGTTTTTTTTTCTATTTTGAGTTAAATTTTTTAACCAACCTCTGGTCACACTACTTTACAATAAAATACAATTAAGCATTGTATTCCTATGGCAGCTATCTGATGTAGGCTTTCTATCTGGCACGCCAATCAAGTTTAATTATTTAAGGTCATATTTATTTGGTTTATAATCTAAATAATTAATATCTTTTAAACTTTTTAAGTGTCTAGCTTTTTGAAAACGGATCCCAAACCGGAACCGTATACCGTAACCGGAATTTTTTGAGTACCGGTATTTTAAATCGAAAAGAACCGAATCATCGCACCAGTACAGTACTGAAAAAAGAAAAACATTCAGAACCGAAACTGTACTTTTTTTTTTTTTTTTTTGATTGAAAATTAAATTTCTAATCTAAAAAAAAAGGACAGTTTCGGTTCTGAATGTTTTTCTTTTTTCAGTTTTCAAATCAAGGTTTTCCTCAGCGTAAAACAATTACAAAAATGTCGAAAATGTTCTTAAATAGTGGTCGGTAAAGATCCCAAACTGCATTCACCAATAAAACGGCACGAGTGAATTCCAATGACCAAAAATATATTAAATAGTAGCGTTTCAGAATTTTTTCCACTATGAAGTAAGTAGTTTATTCAAAAATAGAGTATTAAAAAAATATCTTTATCGATATTTTTCGATATTTTGTTGACAAAACAATCGATACTATCGATATTTCGATATTTTTTGAACAAAAAGAGCTTTTTCTTAAGAATAATCAGGTCTTTTTGGGGTAATTGAGGTGTCTGCGATCAAAATCGACGATCAGAGCCAAAACCCTAAACCTAAACCCAAAAAAAATATCGAAATAAAATGAAATTTTATAAGTTTGACAAAGATATGTGTTTAATTCAGAAATGCAAACCGCTCGGAAATAAGGAGTCGTTCGGTTCTGTGGTTTGCAGAGATGTTAAACCACCGGTTCTGTTCATAATATGTTTTTTGTAGCAATCTGAACCGCGGTTTTGGTTCGGTTCCGTTCCGTTTTCGAATTTCCAAACTTAAAAAGAAGAATCTAACGATATTTTGCACATTTTTTTGAAATGGATTTCTTAGAAAGCATTTAAATAACTTCGATTCTTCATAGAAATATTTAATACTTTTATTATTAGAAAATTTAGGGGAAAGTTGTACCTTCCAAATGACATACAAATTTATTTCGCCACGATCCTTCAAATATAATATAAATTCATCTTTTTAAAAATGGATTTACCAAAATATAGCTCAGTTATGTAAAAATCAAAAAGGTGCTTTTTATTCTAAAATAAGCAGTTAAAAAATAAATCGTTGAATTTATCTTTCATTAATTACACAAGGCAACAAAATTCAACTTTTTCATTTGATTGAATCTGTTTGACGAAATGCTCCAATAATAATTTGAGACTAAAGTTGGAAAAAAATGGTATATCTTTGTTGAAAAAATCTCAGAATTGTTAGAGATAATAAGGGCGGTCAAAAAAACGTATAGGTTGCCCACAAAATATGCTTGAAGTGCCTACTTAAGGTGTAAATGGATCAGATGAATAATTTTGCTCAACAGAGCCATGTTAAGCACAAGAAAATCCAAAACTGCTTTTAATTTTTCCCACAAACAAAATCAAACGTCCAGTATCAGGTGTATCCTGTCATAACTGAGCCCAAAAAACCAAGTAACCCTTTTTGGCTCAACAAATTTTATTCAACTGGTTGCCATTCTGTGTGGTTGCCACATTCACTTCACACTCGTTATTCTGGTTTGCTGCTGTTGCCATTCTGCTGACGTGTGTCGTTTATGGTTTTTGTTAAATGATATTTTGTTCTACTGACATGGATGAGTTTATGGTCTTAGTATCTCAATAGACAGTTGATTAAAACTATGCAATGTAAATTTATAGATGCTTAATTCATGTTGCCCAGTAGAGGCGTTCATGTGTGTGTGGACGATAATCTATGGGAATTGAAAGGAATTTGACGAGTATTGTGTGTGTGTTTTGGTAAGGCTTCAGAAGTGAAACTAATGAAATTTAGATATTGTAATTCTTGTTAATGAAATGTGGAATGAATAGATGAATTTTGAGTGCAAATGGTTAAACAAAAGGTACAATGTCTTATATTTTATACAATTAATAAACAAGCATCAATTGATGTTCTGGTAAGAAAATTATGAAATTAAAATCAGCTTAGTGCATGAGGTTCAAAGTAGAGAAAGCCGCGGGAGGGGATTTCCATGAAATAAATGAAAAATTGAAATGCTTCCTCGGGCAGGTCAGAAATATTTTAATGAATTTATAATTAATCAATTAAAAAATTCCCATGTGATTTCCTACTGAAATTAAATCTTTTACGGTTCGGGATTCGTGAAATTCTGGAAAATTTTGGGATCTCTAGTTCTAAGCATATAAGATTAAATCATTTAGTACTCGAGCTTGATAAAAGGCGATACAAATTTTGTACTATTAGCAGGGATTTGCTGTCTTATTATCATCTCAAAAAAATAGGAAAAATCATCATTTATTTTAAATTTTTATAATTGACAACAACAACTTTATGCTGCAGCGAAACTTTTTATTTGGCCAGACGATTAAGTCAACTACTACAAACTCAAGCAGCCGCGAAACTTTACGTTTGTCCAGGCGAATATGACAACAACAACTTCATGATGCAGCGAAATTTTTCGTTTGGCTAGGCAGATATGACAACAACAACAACCTCATGCTGCAGCGAAACTCTTGGTTTGGCCTGGAAAATATGACAACAACAACAACTTCATGCTGCAGCGAATCTCTTCGATTGGCCAGGCAAATATGACAACAACAACAACTTTATGCTTCAGCGAAACTTTTTATTTGGTCAGGCGAATATGACAACAACAACAACAACTTCATGCTGCAGCGAATCTCTTCGTTTGGCTAGGCAGTTATGACAACAACAACAACTTTATGATGCAGTGAAACTTTTTATTTGGCCAGACGATTAAGTCAACAACTAGAACCTTATGCAGCCGCGAAACTATTCGTTTGGCCAGGCGAATGTGACAACAACAACTTCATGCTGCAGCAAAATTTTTCGTCTGGCTAGGCAGATTTGACAACAACAACAACCTCATGCTGCAGCGAAACTCATGGTTTGGCCAGGCAAATATGATAACAACAACAACTTTATGCTGCAGCGAATCTCTTCGATTGGTCAGGAAAATATGATAACAACAACAACTTTATGCTGCAGCGAAACTTTTTATTTGGCCAGGCGAATAAAACAACAACAACCTCATGCTGCAGCAAAACTCTTCGTTTGGCCAGGCAAATATAACAACAACAACTTCATGCTGCAGCGAAACTTTTCGTTTGGCCTGGCAAATATATCAACAACAACCTGTGGTACAGGAAACTCTTCGTTTGGCCTGATTTAAAAACTTTATGCTGCCAAACTTGTTTGTTTTCAACAACAAACTCATGCTGTAGCAAATATGAAACAACAACAACTCTCATGTTGCAGCGAAACTTTTCGTTTGGTGGCGAATACTCTGGGTTTTTAATTTTTTTTAAGCCTCTGGTGGTTTAAGCCAGGAAATGAACCCTCGTTCCTAATGCTTAGAAATATGCTTTGAATGTGTGTGCTCAGTCAATGGGAACCGTGTTAATCATATTTGATTATTATCAATCACCATAACCAAACCCTTCTGCATTTCAAAGCTAGTCAGGCTTAATGGTTAATTTAAATTAATGTATAAAATTATAATTTAAATATTCTTTTTTTTTACAATTTTTTTACACAATTTCCTGTGCTTATTTTGGAATAATTTCCTGTGAGCACTCGCACACAGTCTCACCTAAAGTCAATATCCATCAATTTCACCCTTTCATAACAAGCGCCAATTTCCATCATATGAGCTGTAGTGAGAATTCAAATGGTGTGTAAGTGTGCGTGAGTGTGTATGTACTTTCCTTTTCATGTTTGTCAATTCCATACAAACCCAACTCAACCTGTTGATGGATATTTACCAGCAACCAACCCACAGCCATTTAAGCCTTTCAACAACCCTCTGTTTTTTTTTTTATGTAGACTCCCTTAAGTTCTGTGGGCCATAAAAAGTAAAGGAAAGCTAAATGTACCTTAAGTCGGGGCTGAGTTGGCTTTGGAGTGCTGTGCAAACTTCTTGTGCTTCATGCATATTGGCCGGGGCTTTTACTGGGGCGCATGTCAAACATAATAAATCATATTTATTTACAGCAAAAAATTCTATTTTGTTTTATGTATGCCCCGAAAATCTTGCCACAATAATTGAATTAGGTGCGCTTGAAGGAGTCGCGACTCGTTGACTAATGCACAAAACTTGTTTGTCCTTTTTTTTTTTGTTGACACTTGACTGAGGATGAAGCAAACTTTTCTCTGTGTTTGGCATAATAAAAATGTCAAACTCCTTATGCTGTCGCTTGTAATACATCTTATTCATAAAAATCTTTGCTGCTTTTTTTTTCTTATATTTTATTTCATTTTATGATCCTTGGCTGGGTCGTCCTTGCCTAGCTTATTTCCTGCGCACTTTTTTTTTTGTGTGTGTGCAACATTTGTTAAGGCTGATGATGATATCGTGTGCGAGTTCACAAAGTGTTCCACTTAAATATGCTATGTAAATCACCTGAGCGAACACTCCTCCTCCACCTCCTTCTGTGCCGTCATTTGCTTTATGTCTTGCAGTTTGTTCGGCCCGAGGCCTTGCCAGATTCTATTTAAACAGCATTATCTTCAGTTGCCGCCTGGCCTTATCTGGCACCCTCTGGCAAACACCTTGAAGCCGCCACTTCCACATTTTTCTGTTCGCATTTAAATTGCTCTTTTTTATTTACACCGTCTGTTTTATTCGTCCCCGTTTTTTGGCTTGCTTTTTTCTTTTCTTAATTTATTCATAAGCCTGGTGGCAGCGGCCCACTTCTTGTGAGTGGGGCAACATCATTACTATTTCTCATGCAGGGCACACACACACACATACTCTGCTCCACATACTCCTGCTATCCTGCCCCGGCAACCACGTGCGTGCGGCATCGTAATTCAACGCGTGCCGCCTGTTTGTTTAGGATCTCCCGCCAAGTCAAGTTTTGAAGCAATTTCCATCCCTGCCTGCCGTCACCTGGCTCTCTGTAGCTTCCCGGTTTCATGACAGTCTCAGGCTGTATAATTATGCCTAGGCTACATGTCTTCCAGACACATACACTGGGCAAAAATATCTGAGCATATATTTTAGTTCGAAAATTAAGGTATTATCAAAGTCGTTTTCTCATCTTCATGTTTTTTAAGAAAATGTGTCTGTGCTTGTGTCTAACTTTTTAATAACCACTTAGATTTGAAAAATATGAACATAAGAAACCGTACCTTAGTGTGACCAGGTTCGATTTGACATCACCATTGGAAAGTTTGGTATCACTAAAAAGTGGTTATATGTAGCCTTGTTCTGAATTCCACTTTCTCAAAAATATTGTGATTTAAAATAGGATTTTGGATCAGATTTGGTTTCAAAATCACAAAACTTATGTGGAAGTGGAAATCAGAACATGGCTGATTGTGTTGGGATCCCAAGTTAGGTATGTAAGACAGATAATTCATATATTCAATGTTTAGAGTGATTAAAAGGCTTTCTTGTGTGAGCGCTAGTATTGTCTGGATAAAATACGAGCCAACTTTGTCGTTTGTGTTTCCCCCAAGTCTTCAAAAACTTTTGGAAATCACTTGGTTCTGTACCGGCTGCTTTAAAATATATCCACTATACAGAAGACTCAAGTTTTCTAGGATGCGATGGCTAAGTGCGATAAGTCCCTCTCCCACTTAGTTCTCATATGCCCATTGCGATGCCATATATATATAAAGATAAACCCTATTAATCCCGAGGTGAGTCCTCAATAATGCCAGTAAGAACTTAAGTACACTCAGAAAAAAATCAAGTATTTCGTACTTAAACAGGGAAAATTCAAGTACAAACGATCTCAAAATCAGTCTAAGTTCGAAATTTTCAAATCTGAGAACAAAATTCTCAAGTCCTTTTCACTTGAAATTTTATTTATTCTACGACATTTTTATTATTCAAATTCTTATGTTTTGTAATGGAAGACAGATTTATGCGTGATTCACGAAAAAAAGGAACCAAAATATCTTATCTTATCTTTAACAAAAAAGGCCATAATTTAATCACGGACATACTTAAATTTAGAATGATATTATTTTCTTGGTATATACAGAGAACAAAAAAAATTCATGACCAAATGTTCATGATTTTGTTATATGTTTATAAAAAAAAATTCAACTCAATCACCAATTAAAATAATATCAGTAGAATCTTAGAAATATGACAAAAAGCGAGTGCGATGGTGCAATGCGCTAAGATGTATCTGACTTTGTGTTTACAGTGCAGAGGTAAGGTCCCCTGTTCGATTCCCAGACAAAGCAGAGCTTACATTAAAAGTTGTACCTTTGTTTTTCAGAAAGAAAGAAATAAACTTGAAGAGTGAACCCCCCACACCCAATTCTTACAGCATGAGCTGCGCTTGAAACCATATCCATTCCAAAGTTGTTGTTCATAAAAGAAATGTTCATGATTTCCTAGGGTCCCAATTTATGTTGTCTTTCGAGGAGAAACGATCGTGGAATGGTAGTCCCGGCCAGTTCGAGTTGTTGAGAAGCAAACGTGTTCCTGAGTTGTCGGAGCTGTGTACTGTGTCGTTTAAAACTCTATCTTAAAGATCTCCTGGATCCTGAGATCACATTATCTTTTAACCAAAACTGTACCTACCGAATCAATTTTCTTTATTAATAAACTGATGGTGTAAGTCCTATCTTATATGTATGTGTACGTCTAGTCCTTGGTTTAAAGCACCAATTCTGAACCGAATACCGAAATAAATTTGAACCTAAAAGAACCTTTTACCGCAACAAAAGTTCGGTACGTACTAGATCCGGAGCCCAAATACGATTCGGGTTGATTCTCTAGTTATTATCAACTAGTGATGGGCGCGTTTCGAATATTTTAAACACGACACGACTGTGACACGAATGGCATATTTCAAAAACGCACAAGACATGCACGGACAAAAAATTCGTAAGCACGACATGTCACGACAAGCACGAATGAAAAAAGAATTTTGATAAATCGTCTTCTGAATTTCGTTTGAAATTTTGTTTAAGCGAGTCGACTTTAAATAAGTGTGACCATTTTTCGATAAACCAAAAATGTAGATATTTATACTGTATATTTTGTCCAGTTAATTTAGACGGGATGTACATGATGAAGCAAGCTTCATGAAGTTTTCTTAGTAGGCGAGCGTTTTTAATGTTTTTCTATACTTTTCGATTAATCGGTCAGAACGGATTCCCTAGTATTTCACGCCTACTAAATCTGTGTTTACACGACGAAGTTTGCTTCATGAAGCTCTCTTCGATTTTGTTTTGATGCAGTTTGCCTCGTGGAGTTCTTTTTAACTCGCCTGAAACCGAGTTTTCGATTAGCAAATAGCCGTACAAAATTAAGGACAATCTTTCAACCCTATCAGTTCAAACGGAACAAAATACGAGAATATCGAAAATCTTTCGCCTACTATAGAAAACCATGAAGCTTTGCTTCATCTTTAAATGCCTCTCTTCACCTCTTCCCTACATAACAAAGACTTCATGAAGTACTTCATGAAGGAAACTTTTTCAATGTTTTTCAAGGTTTGCTTCATTTATGCCCCACTAAGAAAATCCTAGTCAAGGTATGTTTAGGCTTGTGTCAATAAGTCGTGTTGGCTTGTGCCGTGTTCGTGTTTTAGGGGCTTAAAACGCACGCACGAAATCTGATGTTGCAACACGAACAAGTCGTGTTTAGTCGTTTGTGACACGAAGAACTATATTATGAACTCATTAAAGTTTGGATTGCTTTTTTAAGTAGTTGGAAGTTGGACTTTCCATCTACTGGTATCCAAATCTATATCTTATAATTTTTCTCAGTGCACTCATTTTGCATTCACAACACTTGTCACAGTTTAACAAATTTGGAATTTTAAATTGCACTTGCACTTAACTAAGCCTAAAAGGGGATAGGGAGAAACGCCTTGCGGTTGGCAGGGATACGGTTGTGTGTGTGTGTGTGTGTGTAGCACGTGGCACCTGTTGGCCTGTTGTTGGAGTTGGGGGCTGTTTATGCATATAAATAAACATATAAATCTGTGCCAGAAGCCATCCCGACTGTTAATCGTTATCGCAGCAGTTGGAGCTTTTCATGTTTGTTATGACAGTCGCTTAATTTCCACAATCCTCTTCATAATTATGAGGAAAACAGACAGAGCAGAGCACACAGCCGACTGGGACGTGCCGGTGCCGTATATCCGGAAAGTTACTTCTCGCAAGGCTTAAGAAAAGCCAAAAAACAACGCCACGAGCGCGAGTTATTATCAAGTTTTTCCACTCTTTCTCGCTCGCTCTCTCTCTCTCTCTCTATCTGGGCGCCATTGTTGATTTTCCCACGCGTATTAAGTGGGGGGGCACCCAATCCTGCAGGTGAGAAAGAAGCTCGAACTTAAACTGGAACTTAAAAATGCTCAGTCAAAATGAAATTAAAATTGTTTTTTGTTTTTTTTTTGTTGGCCATAGTTTGTTATTGTCTGTCTGCATATTGAAGAACGTTAAGCAGTTGGCTGGAGCTATATGTCGATGGCTCCTCTCCTCACCCGGGGTAGCAGCAGAAGTTTAAATTGGTTTTATGTTAAAGCCAAATGAGTGAGTCAAGTTTTTGGGATGGGGTACGGGGGAGGTTTGTGTTTCCGTTGCCAGTTGAGCGTCAGGAAATGAAATTTCTTGTGAATTCCATTTTTATTTTTTTTTTTGTTGGATTTTTATTTCTTGTTCTTTGTTGCCTGTTAGGGTGGGCGGGGTTCTGGCATTTGACGAGTGGACCGCTTAACTTTGACTGCTTGTCAAATACAGCAAATGTTTTGATATATTTCATGTACTTGACAATATGGGGGCCATCTTTTTAGCTAAGGCCAAGAGCGGTTGGTGGCGCTGCTGCTGCTGTTGCTGCTGCTGTTCTTAGCTGATTGAGTCGCGGCAGGAGGTCACAGAGGGTGACAGCAGCCCGCGTTTAAAATAAATGACTGTAATGTATTAAGTCGGCTTGGCTTAAGGCCATAGATTTTCTAAAGATTTAACCCAACTGGGGGAAATGGCCCAAAATTTGGCATTGCTTGCATTTCAAAATTTTTATTAAGTTTGCAAAGAAATATGCCACATTTTCAATCTAAAGTCCGCTACCAAAGCACTAGCGCAAAAGTGTAAGTGAGGTGTGAAAGAGAATCAAAAATAGCACATAAGAAAGGCAAAACAACAATAACTATGTCATTGCCTATGATTGAAGCTTTAGTGTGTTCCACAGGACCGATAAAAAGGGACTAGCGAAAAAGTGTAAGTGAGGCGTGAAAGAGAATCAAAAATAGCACATAAGAAGGGAAGAACAACAACAACAATGTTATTGCCATATAACTTAAAACTGCGGGATATTGAGGTGTTTTTCCAATTGTGGGTGGAACTCTACTGTTCATCTGAGCGGAAAACATGTATGGGGGTTGATAGGAAATGATGAGTAGCATATATGTCTAGAAGGTTCAAACAACATAACTCCAAACGGGATATTTGAGGTGTTTTTCAAATGGGGGTGAACCTACTATCGTTCATCTGATCGGAAAACAATGTATGGAAGCTCGATAAGTAATGATGAGTAGAATATATGTTTAGAATGCCGGGATATTGGGTGTTTTAACACTTGAAAAGTGTATATTAATTTTGCCCAGTTTGTAACGCATAGAAATATTATTTCGACCCAAAATATATATATGATCACGAGGACGAACCGAGTTCATTTCGCTTGTCGTCCGTCCGTCTGTTGTTCGTCTGTTGTCGTCTGTTGTTGTTGTTGTCGTCTGTTGTTTTCACGCGAAAGTTGTTTTACCAGTGAAATTTTGCACAGAGTTTTACGACGCAAAAGAAAAGAGAAAAAAGTGCCAAAAAAGGTCGGTCAAAAAGTTAGGGGAAAATTTATTTTAGGTAGCGTCACCAATTGGATATAAGTTAGAGGTTAAACAATGAAGATTTTAAAAAGGGAGGATAAGATAAGGCAAGGACGAGCGGTGAAAAAGTGCTTATAAGAAAGTTTTTGAGGTATAAAGTTTGTTATAATGATTTTAAAATAAAAAAGATAATAAATATTGAGGTTAAAAGTGAAAAAAGTTTTTAGTATAAAAGGACAGTCGAAGTTGTTTGTTGTTAAAAGGCGGGTGGCAATTATAGTTATGAGGGAAAACGATGTAGGGGGTGAAGGTAATGATGAGTAGAATATATGTCTAGAAGGTTCAAACAACCAACTCCAAAATTGTGGAAGAGAATAAATTTTTTTCAATTTGCGGGGAGGCAGGGGGCGTGGCAAAAAAAACTAAATGAGCTGAAGTATAAGAAATATAGGTTCAACACACAAATTTATTTTACATTGAGATAGGTTAAAGACGGACAGTTAGACTCGGCTGTTGATGCTGATCAAGAAATATATATTTATATCGGAGATGATTCTGGGCACATTTGACAAACCCAATACTTTTGTACCCTCGGTACAGAGTAAAAATGCAAGTTCTCTTCACACCAAAAATAGCACATATAACGTAAATGAGGTGTGAAAGAGCATCAAAAATATCGCAGAAGAACATAACAACAACAATGTTAATACGTATAACACACTCAGAGAAAAAAGCGAGCAGATCGTGCTTGATATCAAGCAGATTTCGTGTCAGAAGTTCGGCAAGACAGAATCTTCTTGGATCCAAAAAAGAAAATATTGAAATTAAGCTGAATTTTGAAGCTCGATCTGCTCGGTTTTAAATTTAGTCGGCTTCATTTCAAGCATGATTTATTCTCCAATTCAAGAATAGATCTTCTTGAATGTAAGCATTTTAGAACAAAGTTGCCAAAGAGCGAGAGAACGAAATGGCCTCCCCTCCTCTCTTGCTACCAAACTCAAATCGAGCGCACAAGTCTTCTCGATTTCAGGCAGATTTCTTCTTGAAAATTCAAGACGAAAAAAAAACTAAATTAAAGGCGATTTCAGTCTTGCTTAATCGTGCTAGATTTCTCTGGGTGTATAAGTCTTTAGTGTGTTCCGATGGACCGCTAAAAATGGTTAAGCAAAAAAGTGCAAACTGAGGTGTGAAAGAGAATCAAAAATAGCACATAAGAAAGGCAAGACAACAACAACAATGTTATTGCCTATGACTGAAGCTTTACAATGTCCCGCTGGACCATTGCGAGTTTCTTAAAACAGTCCTAGTTTATAAGAACGCAATATCTTCAGAATTCCAACAGGTTATCGGACCATCACAAGGCAGAACGTCGAGATAAATCATAATCATAAATCATTTTTATACACTTGAAAAGTGTATATTAATTTTGCCCAGAAGTTTGTAACGCATAGAAATATTCATTTCCGACCCCATAAACTATATATATTCTTGATCAGGACGACGAGCTGAGTTCATTTCTGCTTGTCCGTCCGTCCGTCTGTCTGTCCGTCTGTCTGTTTCTACGCGAACTAGTATCTCAGTTTTAAAGCTATCGAGCTGAAATTTTGCACAGAGTCTTCTTTTTACTGCACGCAACTAATATGTCAGAACCGGCCGGATCGGATAACTATATCATATAGCTGCCATAGGAACGATCGGTCTAAGAACTAGTTCTAGTTAGAAAAACTTTTTTAATTTCCATCGAAGCATCACTAATCTTGGTATATGTTAGTTTTATATGCTTCCACATAATTGTGGAAAAATGTATCAACATCGGATCACTATATCATATAGCTGGCATAGGAACGATCGGTCGAAAAATAAGTCTTTGTGAGAAAAACTTTTTTGATTTCCATTGTAGCTTCTCCAATCGTAGTATACATTTGTTTTATATGTTTCCACGTAATTCTGAAAAAAATGATCAAAATCAGATGACTATAGCATATTGCTGCCATATAAACGGTCGGTCAAAAAACTACTTCTAGTGAGAAAAACTTTTTTGTTTTTTATCGTAGCGTCCCCAATCTTGGTATATATTAGTTTTATATGCTTCCACATAATTTTTAAAAAATTGATAAAAATCGGATGACTATATCATATAGCTGCCATAGGACCAGTCGGTCGGAAAATGTGTTTTACCAAGAAAAGTTTTTTTTATGGTATCAAATTTTTATTATCAATGATTTAAAAATTTTAAATAATTGATATCTATATCCAATATATATTTTTTCCACTTAAATCAGTTGGAGTACAGTTTTTCAAGTGTATTAAAACTTCGGCACAGTCGAAGTTAGCTTTGCCTTCTCGTTTTTTTTAAATTAGTTTGATTTTTACATAATGTAACCCTAATACAAAATTTTTTACATTTTACTGTTTCTTTTAAGCAACTTATAATGTAGTGAAGTGAATTTTAACTAATTCAAGTACACTGAAAAAAATTTATTAAGTTCCATTTGAAATTGGACATTATTATAATCCTTTTTTATGGGATATTAAATTATTCGAGTAAAGGATATTTTACTCGATATTCCATTGGATGCAAAACTATGATCAATTTAATATTATTTAATTTCAAATGGATGAAAAAAGGATAATGGATAACGATAATATTCATTTGATGTATGCTGTTTTTCTGTGTAGTTAAAGAAGTGGCTGAAATTTTAAATATTTGTTAAATTCTTAAAAAAAACAGATTGTTTTGCAATAAAATTTCTACCAGCATCATTCATCATGTAAATCTTCTTTGCCATTAACCATTAACATTTCACCCAAGTTGTCAACGCAAGGTTAAATGTTTGTTTATGGCAGGCTCTAATATAGCGTAATATATAAAGTCTAAACGTTTCCTTCTTTTTCTATTTTTTGTTACGCCTACAGCAAAAACACACACACACACTTTTTTTATGGTAAGCCCATTGTTCTTTGGCCAACAACAACATAGGGCGCACACAAGTTTCCAGTTGTTCGGATACCATTGAGATTTTCACCGCCTTTGTTCAGGTTTTAAGCTTAGCACCCCGAACGGCTGCCCCCAGCCCTAAATCGCAGTGCCATTATCAGCAGCAGCAGAAATAACAACAACGGGAGGCTCAACCATTGCCGCATCAACACTTTTGTCTGGATGTGGGAGGGAGGTAGTGGAACAGGCAACAGCCAACCAACAAACAAACAAACAGAGGTGCATTAATGCAATGGATTCGTAATGCATATGAGAGAGAATTGTTATACACGGGCCTGTGAGTCGCAATGGCAATAGTTATTGTCCCTAGACCAAGTAGGGAGTTAAGGGTAAGGAAATTATATGCATACTTAGGGATCAAAATTAAACTTAAAGCCGTTTTCTAGGTGATTTTAATTAAATAAATGATTTTAAAATCAGCCTAAAAGCAGGCAGCATATTTTTGCTTAATAACCAAATAGATTTGAAAAACATAAAGAAAAGAAAACGGCCCTTAGATCAATTAATTGGCATTAATTGGCAACATTTTCATTGAAAATTATAAATTTTCTCTCCGAGTGTACTCAATTGCTTTGCTCTAGGCAACCTTTACCCTACCCCTTTTGCCCTCGATTGCACAAATGAGCCCATGTGGCGGCCACAAACACTGCAGTTTATAGTTCCTATGTTTATGCATCTTCTCCTCTCAGCTACATTTTAAGCCATTGGTTAATCAGGGCCTTAGAACACACACACAAACTTTTGTCTGTTTGGCATTGCATCTACTTACAGGTACATTGATATTATAATGTAACATCCTCCAAAACGCACCTGACTGTACCAGGACCAGGCAGGCACGTTTCAGGAAGCACTTAAAATATTTGCGCACGCATGACTGATGATGACTACTCCCAAAGCCCCGACCTGCCAGAGAGTTTTCGGGGCCAGCATTTTGCTACAGCCACTTACAGACTTACAACAAGATAGAAGTGAAGTACACAGGCATAAAGAGAAGATGAAGGAGGAGGCGGAGGAAGTGGGTTATCCATATACTTGTACAATATTTTATGCGTTTGCTTTTGTTTTTGGTTGTTTGTTGTACGTGCCCCAAATACCACCCACATAATTATGCTCCATCTCCGTTACCGTCTGCACCTGGCAAAATTATTGAACGTCAAATGCCTCATATCAAAACACAAATGGCTGGAATAACATTGCAAAGAGAGCTTGAGATTTAATTGCCTCTAATGCGACTTAAATGGCAAATGCAAACATTGCACAACGGAGAGATACCGCATTTTCAATTTAATTGAAAAAAATAGAGCTTAAATTAAATACAAACTAAATAGAGCTGCTAAATTGCTTAAAGAATTATGTTAAGTGGCTAAGATTGACATAGTTTGTCAAAGAACAAAATTATGCATCAGTCATTGGATACGAGAGAATATAAAAAATGCATTTTCAAGTGCAGGGTGTTGGGTCCTAAAAGTCAAATAAATATTTTTCAGGGAACAAAATGGGAAGCTAAATTCGAGTTTGAAAATTTGATTTGTTTCCGACCTTCGGATTGAAGTTTTAAGTACGAAAGACTTGAAATAGTTCAGCATTTTTGTATCAATCCGAAAAGGCTCATTTCAAGTTCGGATCCTACTTAAAAACAAGTAAGAAAGTCGGTCAAGCCCGACTGTAATATACTCTGTACCTGTTTGTACGAAACTAATAACTTTAAAGTGTGAGGTTTTTTCAAAATCTGGGGGTGGCAACTCTTTCGACTATCGTTCATCTGGTTGAAAATTATAAAATTTGTATATAATTTCCTTTTAACATAAACGTATCAATTAGCACGCGGGAATCACGCGTGATTTCTGACCGCAGGCCATCTCAATTACATCGCTCCTCTCATAGCAAGGTCCAATTGGGAAATTACCAGTTAGCTATTGCCTTCTCGCTCTCTCTTTCTCGTAAGTTCTACCAATCGCTACGGTGTTGTTGTTGTCGTTGGTTCTTATTTTCTTTTACGTATAGCTCTAATATCGTTCATCTGATCGAAAAACGATGTATGGCGGGTCGATTCAAAATAAGTAGTAAAATATATGTCTAGAATGTTCGAACTATCTATCTTGAAAATTGTGGGAGTTATTTCGTTCTTTTTTAATTGGCAAAAATGATAACTAAACTTGATCTGCCTGCAAGTATAAGAAATATATGTTCCATACACCTCAAACCTCTATCTCTTACCATCTCTGAGATCTCTTCGTTCATACGGACAGACGGACGGACAGACAGACAGACGGACATGGCTATATCGACTCGGCTGTTGATGCTGATCAAGAATATATATACTTTATAGGGTCGGAGATGCCTTCTTCTGGCTGTTACATACATTTGCACAAACCCTAATATTCTCTGTGTACCTTCGGTACAGAGTATAAAAATCGTCTGGAAATCTCGGTTTTTTTGTTTTAAGCTTAGTACTCAGACCTGCTAAATTCCACTAAGCGGAATAGTCAGCTTCTTACGGTCGGTTTGAACTAAAATTCCTGTATTACCCTTCAACACTAAATTGTGCCGAGAGAAGTTTTTATGTCATCTGGAAAGAGGCCTTAAATTGGAAAATGTAGGCAATGCAAATTCAAAATCGACCATTTTTCCAGTGTTCCTCTATCAATATGATACCTTAAATTGGCTAACATGATATTGGATCAGTCGCGGTCAGCAGAAAGTTCTTCTGTTGAACACGGCCAATTTTTCTGCTCCTACCCCTTCGGAATTCAATCAGCTGTTTTAGTCGCACAAGGTGGCAACCCCATGGACATTGCGATGAGCGTTCAAATTTAGTTTGTCCAAAAATTCGGAAATTTCCGAAAGAATTCTAACACCCTTTTTAATGGATTTGATATATCTCGGAATCGATTTAGCTGTTGTGAGTACCTTGCTTAAGGGGTTATAAACAGTTAGCATTTTCAAAAAATCCAAAATTTTTTTGTTTGCATTTTTGAAACGTTTATATATTTAAGTATATTCTCGGAAAATTTCAAACAAATTCGGTAAATATTTTCGAAGATATACCCATATTTGTAAGGACACTTTAGGGCTACAGACACACTACACTATCTTTTTCTACACATGACTTTCTGACTGTAGCAACTGATGTTAGTAAAGCCGTATTCCAAATTTATAAAGATCTCATCAACGAAAAATGATTGCAAAGACATGAAGATGGTCTTACACAACAACAAAAAATAATACAAGTTTTAATCAGTTGATATGGAAAATAGCTCCGAAAATCATTCTGCGGAGGAAGAATAGGTCGTCGACAAACATCAATTAGAAGCTAATAGAAGCTGCTAATGCTGCAGAGGGTATCATAGCCGACACCATGTAAGTTTAAAAAAAAAATTGTAACTTCTGTGTGAACTTCTTTTTAAACTTTAAACGCGTTTTACTTAAAACTGTGAACCGATCGATCTGAAATTTCCACACAACCGTCTTAGATTCTCTATGGGGATTTATTAAAGGATTAAGATATCCGATAATAATTTATATTTTTTTAAACCATTCTTCTGAAAAATTTTGGTAAAAAATTGAATTTTTTTTTAAATGGTCTTCATTTCGTCATACATTAAAATTTCAACTATCTATCCCCTAATAGAATCTATCTGTTTTTTTGATTTATGATAAGCCAAACCAGAGATAGTGTGATCACCGCCAAACACCTTTATTTGGAGGATCTTTAGGAGATTGTCTACAGGAGCCGTATCCCTGAATATTTTTACATGATCTAAGTGTCATTAGGAATTTAAAATAAGATAGTATCTTTATAATTATTACTTGAATCTGAACGTATTTTTTTGGGCCTTGCAACTGCGTATATCCCCTTAAGGAACGATCGGGTATATTTAAATAATGTAATCGGGATTTAATCATATTTTCCGATATAGTTATCTTATTTTTGGCTGACAACTAAAGTAATGTAAGGATTTGTAGATGATGGCAAGACTGGGAGATCCGCGGAAGTCCCGTCCCGCGCCCATCTCTAATTTACACACAAAAAATGTGTTTTATTTCGAATATATATACAATTTTGATCGCAATTATTAAAAATGTGTCCAAAAATATTTATGGCATAAACATTTTTATACCCGTTACTCGTAAAGAAAAACAATTTAAAATTGCATTGAAAATAAAAATTTTAACACCTTATTTAACTTAGTCATAAAGTAGGGGTTTTTTGATCTGTATAAATTTTTTAACGTAACTTAATTAATCGACGTAGAACAGTTCAAAGGGTCACATTTAGACATTAACACATCACAATTATTGGTAACTGATAAAGTTTTCTTGCACCCATCGCTCCCTTCAAAGGTTTTTTTCTGTTGTTAGAGGATTTGATGTGGCAAAGCATTTGCAACTTTTTACTCACAATTTTTCTCTCCAAGGATATAAATTGAAAATTACCATAGCAGCTCAAAATGTTTTAATTTTTGAAATTGTTGCAAAACTTTTAAATGTACCGATAAGCACACACACGAGATTAAAATCTACACTGTTCAAGTCAAACATAAATATTTTAATTTTTAATCAGTTATAAAAGCCATCAATCTCTTTTAAAAGACAACTCCCATTGAATTGCTAGAGGTCAGGGTATTAAATGGAAAGTAACACGTTGTTATGTTTTAATGAATGATGCTACGTGACTAGAACGGAACTTAAAAAGTACAACTCACTTAGCCACTTATCATGCATAATCAGCTAAAACTAACTCTTCAAGGCAACAACACATCAAGTTGTATACATTTCTTTTGCAGTTCAAGTTTTCTTTCTTTCTTTTTTTTGTGCTCATGATTTGACTTCATACTGTGACTTTTTATCAATTTGTCTGCTTGCCAGAGAGAAACAGTTAAGAGCATTTGAAAAGAGCGCTGGTAAAGGGAAGCTACTAAAAAGGAGCTTGTAAGGTTTTGGGGTAAAGGGTTCGACTCGAAAGTTATCATTAGGTATAAAAAATGTAAGTGTTAAGAAAGATTCTTTTAGTATTTTTTTAAAATTCTTATGAAGGCGCAAACCACTTTCTTTCTTATATATAAAATTATATACCCCTCCGCTACCTCTCATAACAAATATAATGCTTGCAAAGCTTTAAGAGAATTACATGACAGCAACTACAACACAACCTAGACACAAAAATTGTGCCCTGACTTGCTCACAAGCAGCTCGGAAGTGGTTCACAAAATATAAAGAATGAAAGAAATAAGCGCTATTATCGTTATTACGTGAGCAAAATAGCCAACAAAAGTAAGTAGAAACAACAACAACAACAAGTCAAACTATGGTATATATATATATTAACAAACAATAACAACAACAAAAAAAAGTGAACAAGATGATGACCATGACGACAAAGTACGTAGAGTGCAAAAGGGAATTGAGGGGGGGAAGCACTTATGGCACAAGTATTTTACTGCTTTCAAAAAAAAAAAAATAATATATATAAAAACGGAAATGGACACACGTCCTGCCATTGGACGTGCACTGAAGTGCACTTATCAAAAACAAAAAAAAAAAGGTCAAAACTAAATATCATAGAAAGCAAATAGATAAAGGAGTATACATGCATATAAATATGTAAGTTTGTATATTCCCGCACAAAATGCAAAACAAATCGGATACAAATGACAGGCAAATGAAAACATATACCAAGCTAAACAGCTTAATTATGCCAAACAATGGCTGAAAGGGAAATGTAACAACAATGCAACAATTATGACAATTGATTTTCAACTTCAATTAAAGCAACGAAACTGAGATACACTTGCTGGGGTTAAAAAGTTAAGCCATTAATTTTCAAATTTATTTAAGATTAAGAAAACAATTTTTTATAAAGATTCAAAGTATATGTGTATAAGTGTAACAGGTGTTAAGAAGTAAATGGATTAAGTGGGCAGAAAAAAATGAAAGAAAAAAGAGTTCAAGAGGGAATTGAAGCATTAGGAAGGCAGACAAAATAAAGAAGGAAAAAATGTAGATAAGAAAATAATGAAATGAGTTCTTCAACAACTTATTAAAAAGAGATTAAACTAATCAAATACCAAGAAAGAAGAGAAGAGAGATAAAGAGAAGGCAAAGCTAAGTTATACAGTGGCAAAGTTTTAATACACTTTCAAAAGCTATGATTAAACCGATAAAATATATATAACTAGCATATAACCCGGCGCGCTTCGCTTCGCCACCATCAGTATAGCCGCCAAAATGATGAAAAAAACGTTTGGCAATGATCCCACCCCGCCCCCATTTACCGACCATCAGAAATGAGAAAATAATTTTCCACCTAGTTGGCCCATTAAGCGTACAGATCGGCTCACAAATAGCCATTGTCACTGAACCGAAATACGCCCACCATTATTCTTGCCTGTGGGCGGAAATTCTACCACCGAGAAATCAAATGTCTAATTATTTTCTATAATGTGTTCACAAACCGATTTTGAAGCCAATCGGATTAAAAACAGGTCTTACCATATAGAATTTTCCGGGAATTTCCCGACTTTTCGTGCGGATTTTCTAACATTGGAAAATCTCATGTCTAATTATTTTGCATACTATCCTTACAAACCGAGTTTGAAGTCAATCGGATGAAAAATAGTGTTTTCCATATAGAATTTTCCAGGCATTTCTCTACTCTTGGGGCGAATTTTCCAACATCGTAAAATCTCATGTCAACTTATTTTGTATACTATCGCTGCAAACCGAGTTTGAAGTCAATCGGATCAAAAATAGTTTTTCATATAGAATTTTCCGGGTATTTTCTTTGTGGGCGGATTTTCCAACATTTGAAAATCGCATGTCCAATTACTTAGCATACTATCCTTACAAACCGAGTTTGAAGCCAATCGAATGAAAAATAGTTTTTTCCATTTGGAATTTTCCGGGAATTTCCCGACTTTTCGGGCGGATTTTCCATCATCGGAAAATCTCAAGTCTAATTATTCTGCTTAACATCCTCACAAACCGAGTTTGAAGTAAGTCGGATAAAAAATAATTTTTTCCATGAAGAATTTTCCGGCCATTTTCCTTGTGGGCGGATTTTCCAAAATCTGGGAAACAGGTGTCCAATTATTTCGCTTACTTTACTTACAAACCAAATTTTAAGTCAATCGGATGAAAAACAAAATTTTTCCCATAGTAGCTTTTCCGGGAGTTTTCCACCCCTTAGGGGTGGAATTTTCCAAAACCCCGCCTTTGTGCTCACTCTCAACTCATAAGGAAACTTCTGTGAAAATTTCAGCTTTCTATCTCTTACCGTTCAGGCTCTGCGTTGATTGCCAATCAGTCAGTCAGTCAGGACAAACTCTTTTTATATATAGAGAGATACAAAATTTTGTTTTTCTGTAATAACTGCAAATTTTTTCACTTATTATGTAACCAAGTTTTTTTTTAGATCGAATCATTTTCTGGCTTGAACCATTTGAGTTTGATCTGTTTGGAGTTTGATCTGTGTAGAGCTTCATCTGTTTGGAGTCACTAGGTATAAGGGCTGAGCAACTCGATTCCAAACAATTTTAGATTTATTCGAACTTGTTTTTTTTTAAAGATGAGTCAAAGGGTACTTTGAATCCAGTCATATATATAGACGTTTAATATTAATTAATCCAAAATCTATAAGAATTCTTGACTTCAAAATTTTGGGAAAGCTGCCCCACCATACCTCTTTCCCACAATCAAAAGCTTTTTAAAAAACTTCATGAAGTTTGCTTCATCGAGTAAATCCGGTCTAAGTGTGACCGGCCTGAGTCATTAAAAATTTAAATATTTTGGACCAAAAAACAGCTTTGTCTATCGTTTATAATCCCTTGAAAAGAAATAAAAATTCCGTTTTTTCAAAGACTACAAATTTCCCTAATTAGTTAATGAACCATTTTTCAAAAGCTTTAGATTTGCCATTAAAATTGCACAACACCCGTTTTCCGCTTGCAGAGCATACTTATACACGTTTACATATATACGAAATAAGTATGGAGATGCCATTAAACAGATACCCACAAAATCCGCGACCCGCCTGGGTTGGCTTCAATTTTATTTGTTGCGCAAATTCTATTCAAATTACGAGGGATTTGCTGGCATTCAACATATGGCCGCCAACGCCAACTGACTGGACGGGGTAAGGGGTTTTATGGGTGGGGATTGCCATTGGATTTCAACTGCTTATGCTGGGATTTAGTTATAAATGCTCGAGGAGGAGGCCCATCCAAAACAAAAAACAAAAAAAAAATAAAGAAAGAAGGGGGAAAAGGAGGAAAAAATAATCATGTAAAAATATTTCGAATTGAAATTTAATGCAAATTCAAATGTGTGCGTGTGTGTTTATAAAAATAATATGTGTAGCAAGTATACACTGAGAGAAACATAAAGTATTCTGTGCTTGATTTAGGTAGAAGCGGTGTCTACAGTACGTTAAATACCATAATACTTGATAGAAGTATTAAATACTTAAATACTAAATATTACAAATAATAATTCGGAATATATTAAGGGCCGTTTTCTCATATTCTAGATAGCTGTTATTTGTAAGTTTAAGTTTTGTAAGAAATCGGCCCTAAATATGACGATTTTTTTTTAACAAATTCGAACAAAATTCAAAAATTCAGTGAAAAAATTTTTTTTCCAAAATGTTAATTTATTTTTCAATTGTTTTCCTACTTTTCATTCTTCGCCAATTTCTTCAAGTTTAAGAACAGATAAAAAATTTCTTAAGAGTTTTTGAATAGACCGTCAGTTACATTTTTCTTTCTGTTTTATGCCTGTACAACTTGCACCTGCCCCAATAAGTAGGCAATACAAATGTCAGTCTTATGATATGGCAGCCATTCGGCCATTGACATCCGGCCCCTTGAAGATGGCAATACAAACGATAGAAATTGCTCAAAAAAGTAGGCAATACATTTGAAAATGCATTATACCAAAACAAATGGATCACAGAAAATATGTAATATAAAATGGAATAAAAATGGTTTTTGACTAAAATTCAATAATATATGAAACCTACTAATCTGTATTTAAAATTTTTTAATTAATGCTAATATCGGTTATATGCAGGGGAGGTTAAGCCCATTTGGTCCCATTATTAATTCGTTTCCTTTGTTAATGCAAAAATAAAGGATAGATGAATAATGTTTGCAAATTATTGAACCAAAATAGATGCAAAGAAATAAGATGAAATTGTTATTTTTATTGAAAATTTTAGTATAGTCAAAAAGGTCCCTAAACCTAAAATTTGTAAGTTTTTGCTAACGATTAACCTGCGATTTACCATGAGGAAATAACTGATTAAAGCAATACAACTGAAATAAAAAAAAAAAAAAAAAAAAAAAAAACCATGAGGAAATCCCTGATTAAAGCTCCGCCGATGTTTTAAATACCCTTGCAGTTTTTGAATGAAGCTACCATTGATAACAAAAAAGTATTTCTCACTAGAAATAGTTTTTTGACAGACCGTTTATATGGCAGCAATATGCTATAGTCATCCGATTTTGATAAAATTTTCCAAAAATGTGTGAAAGCATATAAAACTAATATATATCAAGATTGGTAACGCTATGGAAAACAAAAGTTTTTCTCACTAGAACTAGTTTTTTGACTGACCGTTTATATGGCAGCTATATGCTATAGTCACCATTTTGATAAATTTTTCAAAAATGTGTGAAAGCATATAAAACTAATATATACCAAGATTGGTAACGCTACGATGGAAAACAAAAAGTTTTTCTTACTAGAACTAGTTTTTTGACAGACCGTTTATATGGCAGCTACATGCTATAGTCATCCGACTTTTGATAAATTTTTCCAAAAATGTGTGAAAGCATATAAAACTAATATATACCAAGATTGGTGACGCTACGATGGAAAACAAAAAGTTTTTCTCATTAGAACTTGTTTTTGGACCGATCGTTCCTATGGCAGCTATATGATATAGTCATCCGATCCGGCCGATTCCGACAAATGTGCAGCGTATTTGTATTTAAAGACTTTTTGCAAAGTTTGGTCAAGATAGCTTCAAAACTGAGGGAGGAGATAGCATAGAAACAGACGGACAGACGGACGGACGGACAGACGGACAAACGGAAATGAACTCAGCTCGTCATGCTGATCAAGAATATATATACTTTATGTGGTCGGAGATGATTCCTTAATTGCGTTACAAACATCGTGACAATTTTAATATACCCTCTGCAAGGGTATACAAAACTCAGTACAATGTTTCGGTTCTTTTCGGTCATTTCGGTTCCAAAAATAAAGGTTCCGAAATACCGGTTCTCAAAAAAAAAATAATATTTTCAATCGGTTCTTTTTGGTATACGGTTCCGGTTCGGGTAAAGTTTCTGGATTTTAATCACATTTTGCCTTAAAAAAAATTTGCTTAAATATATGTGGGATTTCGCCAAGAGCCAGAAGAGCAAGCAACTCCAACTAAGAGAGAGAGAGAGCGACACGAAGTGGCCGTCGTTATTAAACTTCGGTAAGCGAGGGTAGTTAGCGAGCAGAGAGTCAGTCGGTGCCAAGATCTTGCAGGCTACACACGCAGTTCCATTAAGAACGAACATTTAAGTTTTAATTACACACACACACATATATTGTCCTAGTTAATAAGTTAATCCTAATAATAATAATCAATAAACTATCACTATAATAAAATCATCGTGTTCTCTGGAATCATTTGCATCACGGCAGAAAAGCAGGGGCAACATATATCCAAATATGTATTTTGAGGGAAAGCTAAGGCAGATTTTATGTATCCAACTGTTTTTGTGTCTTTTAGATACCCCTTTGAGTATTTTACCAGCGTATTATGAGCTATATTGGATTGTAGTCTTATATAATGGGTTCAAATCTATCTAAATAGCTAAAAAAAAAACTCTATTTTTGGCGGAGATACGGCAGATTTTTGGGCGGATTATTTCGAACCATTATTAAGAAATATATGTCAGCTTTTTAGAAAGATTTTATATAAGTTAAGAAAGATAATTTTACAATATACTCTGTTATTTGTTAGTTATCAGATAGTTTTATGCGGAAAAAGAGAGAAAGGGCCTTAAGGCAGGTTTGTCTGGGCGACAAAAGAATAGTGAATTCCTAACTGCAAAGATAAAATTTGTGCCAAAATAGAGGATTAGTCCAGCTTGGACATTTTTAAAACATTTGATTTATTATTTGTGATTTAATTTTTTTTTCAGTGTACGAGCCGAAGGAGTGGCATTAGCGTTTACACATATAGATTTATATATTATTTTCTTCTTTTTTTTGATGTTTCTGTTTTCAATTTGATTCAATTTACACAAAGAGGGCGGCAACTTATGGGCAAAAGGCTGGGTTTGGCGGTAAAGCCTTTAAATATTGTGTTATTTTTACGTTTTTTTTTTTTTGTTTTTGCTCGAGCGCGAAAGTTAACTTGAAAAAACAAATACGCAAATAATGACACATGCCGTGGCCACCAGCCCCAAAAATCTGTTACAATATTGAAAATATTTTATGAGAGCACAATCCCGCCCCTGGCCAATCTCGTACACACACACACACACATACATATAGATGGATGTCAGCTGAAGCGCGCGTAACGTCCTTTTCCGGATTTTGTCCCAGCCCCCAGCCCAGAGTCGGTAGTGATTGTTTTTTTCTCGTCAGCTGTTGTCGAAGCGCTCTTAAAGCGCTTTAAAAGCAAATTTATCTGTCATTTCCTTAAACGCCAGAAACTTCTTTTCCTAGACAATTGCATTTGGATGGAGCAGAAGATACTCAAATATTGATTTATAGAGTTGCTCATATGCGTCGTCCTTTTGTGTGCTTGCTTGCTTGCAGAGATGCCATTTCTTTTAGTTCGCAAATAAAATTGCTACCCATTGTGGGAGGGATAATGGTGGGGCACTGCAGCAGGACCATGTTTTAAATCACTTCAGGTTAACCTCAAGTCGTCTGCCAGCCACTTTTACATATTGTAGTAAAAAACTTAAAGTCTAATGACTTTTATGGATACTTCACAATAAGTTTGTGTGTGTGTGTGTGTGTGGGTTGGGTTGGGCTGGCAAGCATTGAACTTGACTGTGTGTGGCTACACTAAGCTGAGGGATTGGCACAACTCAAGTGGAAAAGCAGCCACTACTCACCATCAGGATACGCACACAAAAGCCAAAAGCTCATAATGTATAAGCGCATGGGGTAATTTTGTCATGGATATTCTTATAACGGTTTAGTTTTTCTCATTTAATTTTGCCTGTTTTATTGCCTGCTTATTAGGGTTTTAGTTGGGTTTTTTGTTTGTTGTTGCCAAGCAAGGAAAGTGTTGAGATACAAGATATTAGATAAGACAAGGCACGAAATTTAAGTTTGGGAGCAGTCCAACAACAACAGAAAAAAAAACTTTTTTCTGGACCGATCGTTCCTATGGCAGCTGTATGATATAGTCATCCGATTTTGATAAATTTTTCCAGAATTATGTGGAAGCATATAAAACTAATATATACCACGATTGGTGAAGCTACAAAGGAAAAGAAAAAAGTTCTTCTTACTAAGACTTATTTTCCGACCGATCGTTCCTATGGCAGCTATATGCTATAGTCATCCGATTTTGATAAATTTTTCCAGAATTATGTGGAAGCATATAATACTAATATATACCACGATTTTTAATGCTACGATGGATAACAAAAATGTTGTTTTCACTAGAACTAGTTTTTGGACCGATCGTTCCTATGATAGCTATATGCTATAGTCAACCGATTTTGATAAATTTTTCCAGAATTATGTGAAAGCATATAAAACAAATATATAACACGATTGGTGACGCTACGATGGAAAACAAAAAAGTTTTTCTTACTAAGACTTATTTTCCGACCGATCGTTCCTATGGCAGCTATATGCTATAGTCAACCGATTTTGATAAAATTTTTCAGAATTATGTGGAAGCATATAAATCTAATATATACCAAGATTCGTGACGCTACGATGGAAATCAACAAGTTTTTCCCACTAGAACTAGTTTTTGGACCGATCGTTCCTATGGCAGCTATATGATATATTGATCCGATTTTGATAAATTTTTTCCAGAAATATGTGGAATCATATAAAATAAATATATATTACGATTGGTGACGCTACGATGGAAAACAAAAAAGTTTTTCTTACTAAGACTTATTTTCCGACCGATCGTTCCTATGGCAGCTATATGCTACAGTCAACCGATTTTGATAAAATTTTTCAGAATTATGTGGAAGCATATAATACTAATATATACCACGATTGGTGAATCTACAATGGAAAACAAAAAAGTTTTCCTCACTAAGACTGATTTTCCGACCGATCGTTCCTACGGCAGCTATATGATATATTGATCCGATTTTGATAAATTTTTTCCAGAAATATGTGGAAGTATATAAAACTAATATACACCACGATTGGTGACGCTACGATGGAAAACAAAAAAGTTTTTCTCACTAGAACTAGTTTTTGGACCGATCGTTCCTATGGCAGCTATATGATATAGTCAGCCGATCCGGCCGGTTTCGAAAAATGTGCAGCTTTTGTGTACTTTGAGACTATTTGCAAAGTTTGGTCAAGATGGCTTTAAAACTGAGGAAGGAGATAGCATTGAAACGGACGGATATGGCAATATCGACGCAGCTCGTCATGCTGATCAAGAATATATATACTTTATGGGGTCGGAGATGCTTCCTTTTAAGCATTACAAACATCGTGAAAATTTTAATATACCCTCTGCCAGGTTATAATAACTCTTATAAGCGAGGCTCGAGTTGAGCAGCTTCTGCTCGGAGGTATGGGAACAGTTGGAAGCATGAGCTTGCCCACCGCTGGTCTAAAACAATACCAGCGAATTCGCTTACATTTATTTTTCCTAAAACAAATTTCAAAGTTTATCGAATATTTTGATTTTAGTTTGGAACTTTGAAAGGAAATCGGTTCGGTTTAGCAGTGCAGTTTGGTTTGGTTCGCTTCAGAACCGGTTTGTCCTGTAATAATTTACATAATTGCACCAATCGATGCGTTGCAGTTTTCAGTAAAGAACCACCCCCAACCCACCTACTTCAACACCCACACCCATTGATCTTATACAATTGCCGCATACATACATACATATATCATCTGTGCTTTATTGCACACTTCTGTTCCCAGCTTCGGCAACGTTTTTCACACACAAAAGGTGCTCCCTCTCCTTGTGCTCGTTGTTGCAATAAAATGGGCGCCAGTTGTGCGACTACAAATTGCCAAAAGGGAACAAGAGCAAGTCAGCGAGAAAAAAGAAGCAAGTTTTATTGTCGCACAAGTGCAGGAGAAATGGAAGGGGGTGGGTGGGGGGGGGGGGGGGGCTTTAATTTGAAACCACTAAGAAATGGATTCGCATTTAAAGGGCCACCCTTTGCGGGTGCCCACCACCAGTTGGTTAAGGAGCTGGCTGTAAATCTACAATGAGAAACAATTGACAGCTTTTAATGAGCGGCAAACAGAAATAACGAAGAGAACATGAGCAAAAAACCATATTGAAATTGCTAAGTGCGCGTATTCAAGATTTTTATTGCCAAGCCAAGCACACAGAGAAGGCGGAGGCTTACAACAGAAATTAATGGGCTAAGCAAGGAGTGGGAGGACAGGGACAACAACAATAAAAAAAAAAATGGTAAATGCTAACACTTTTTTTTTTATAGCCAACTCTCAAAGCGCAGCAGTAACTCTATGAGATTAACACAAGAAATGGTCATTAAAATTAGAGCACTAGCAAATGAGGTGGAAATTTAATCAGAGGATAATCTATGTGTATGTAAATAGAAATGGTTGTCCGTATAACTTACGAACTGAAAAGGGGTAGAGCAACAGGACTGCAAGTCGGTTTAAAGTCGATTAAGATTTATTTGAATAACTCGATATTAATTAAATTTAAGTATGAAATATTGAGTATCATTTGTAGTTATATAAATTTATTAGCTGTTATTCCATATATGACTTTTTGAAATCTGCTTAGGATTACCAAAGTTATGATAAAATATGGTCACACTTAAAATTTCAAAATTGCGTAAATTTATGAAAGCTAAGGTAGATGTGCTCAGGAAATATATGTCTGTGTGGAACCATTTACCATGAATGCACCATCCAGTGGTGCAACGACTCTTCACTCAGAAAAAATGGCGTTCTAAAAAGCAGCACAAATTTCTTACTTTTATACTCAATTCGTTCACTTTTTCCGTTCTTGAAATAAACTCACGTTCTCAAAACTGAGAAAATACGTTCTTGGTGGTGGAACTGTCTAAGACTCCTGTTATAAATAAAAACATGAAAGAGGGCCCAGGTTCGAATCCCAGAGACAAAAAAAAAAAATTTTAACATTAGAAAACTTGCTTATTGCGGCATTTGATTTATTTAAGGGTTTATAAGTGAGGAAAGGGTGTATCGGGGAGTGCCAGGGAGGTCAGCAATAAAAATTTTCCGTTCCGTGCCTCTGCTAAAACTCTTTAAACTGTCTCTTGAACTTGGTGACTTTCCTAGCTATTGGAAGGAGTCTTACATTATTCCTATCCACAAAAAGGGACCCAAGTCAGTAGTATCAAATTACAGGGGCATCTCCAAGCTTTCTGCAATTCCAAAACTGTTTGAGTCGATCATAACTACTCAATTGCAGCATTTCTGTCGCTCAGTAATTTCCCCGGCTCAACACGGATTTATGAAAAAGCGTTCTGTTAATACAAACTTGCTAGAGCTTACAACTCTTGTCAATATGAGTTTTGTGAATAAGCAGCAAACGGATGTTATATATACAGACCTTAGGAAGGCCTTTGATTCTGTTATTCATGAGCTTCTTACACACAAACTTTATCTGCTTGGCTTCCCTCCTAAGCTACTCAATTGGATCAAGGCTTATTTGTGTGATCGGTCCCAGAGAGTAAGATTTAATTCGATGTTTTCAAAACCCATTCACGTATTCATCTGGGTCCCTTGCTTTTCAATTTATTTCTAAATGATATTCCGAATGCGTTATCTTACTCTCATGTGTTAATGTATGCTGACGATCTTAAACTTTGCCTATCTTATAATGATCCAGTGTCACCTCTTCTCTTGCAACGGGACTTAAACTTTTTGAATGAGTGGTGCATGATCAACAGACTCCCACTCAACAATGAGAAGTGCAAATACTTAACGTTTCATCGTAATACGCCCTATCTTTACGATTATGTGATTGATGATAACTCTCTGGAACGCATCTAAGAAGTTGACGACCTGGGAATTAATTTTGTGCCTAAGCTTTGCTTCAATAGTCATATATCTGTTATTGCAAACAAAGCTAAGGGAGTTCTAGGCTTTATAAAGAGATGGTCCAAGGAATTTAATGATCCCTATGTCACAAAACAACTGTATGTCTCTCTGGTCAGGCCTATTCTTGAGTATGGATCATGTGTCTGGTCCCCACATTACCAAATATATCAGAACCAACTCGAATCTGTTCAAAAACAGTTTTTAATTTTCGCCCTTCGTGGCTTAAACTGGGATCCTTATAGGCATCTACCTTCATATGAGCATAGACTGCGCTTATTGGATCTACCATCCCTTTATAACCGTAGGATTTATCTTAGTGTGATTTTCCTTCATAAGTTACTGTCAGGTGAAGTTGACTCAAGCACTCTGCTTAGCCTAATAAGTTTTGCGGTTCCGGCACGTGTAACGAGGAATTATGTCCCGATTTATTTACATCCTTGTCTTACAAACTATGCTCATCATGAACCCTTTCTTAACCTCTGTCTTCATTACAATAAACACATTTGTCATAAACTCTTCTTTGTAGAGTGATAATCAATGAATCTTAAAAATCATGTAAAGTTTGGCCAGACTATAAAACGGAACAAATAAACACGGTTTTTGGTACATTTAGAACGGATTTTTTCTAAGTGTATATGATATCTTAAGATTCTCTGCAATCTCACGTGAATAATGGCGGTTTTTATTAGCCATTGTTTTGATTTTATTGTCATCAGCCTCCAATGGCGGGCTTCCATATGGTACGTATTTAAACTCAAACTCAAACATTTCTTCAATTTTCTCTGTCAAGACTATCTAACTGAGCCATTTTTAACCTGAGCTTTACAGAGAACTGTAGAAAGTTTTTGAATGGAATGCGTCTTCGGGAATCTAGCTTGAAATTCGATAGTTTGTAATTCAGATTTTAATGAGGTTTAACTTAAATAATGCCTAATTTAGGCCTTTATTTTTCAATGACCAGTTTGCAGCCTTGCTTTATCAGGTTTCTGTAACTTTATATCTTGACTGACTTTTAATTCAATATAAATGTGATTAACCTATATTTTAATTTGTTTTCAAAGCAATTTTCTCATATGCTCTGCATTTATATTTTCTTAGCTAAGCCAAGGCAAACCCAAACTCAATTGTCAGACCTTCACAAAAGTTTAACTCGATTGCGTAAAATTGTTGCCTGAAGTTTTGACTACAAAAAAAAAGAAAGATGAAAATCTTGCAGCAAGCTGACAAAAGTGCATAATTCTATAAAAGGCGCACAAATTGAAACACAAACAGAAGACAGAGCTGCCTGCAACCTTCCAGTCCCTTACATTTCCCAGCCCAAAATACAATGCTGAAAGAAAAGTTTTCTGGCGTTGTGAGCGTTGAGAGTTTCTATTAAAAATATTGTCAACTCAATACAGGGCAGAACGAAAGGCTGGCTGGCTGCTTGGCTGGGCTGGGCCTGGCTGGCTGAAAATTCCCGTAACTCTCACCGACTGAGTTGATTGTTGTAAACAAAGTTTTCATAAAGAATTTTTCGCTGCGCCACCAAAAAAACAGGCAACTGGCAAATTGGCAACCCCTCGTAAGAATCAGAAGCAGCTGTGGCAAGGCAAATGCAAGGATGCGGTTGCAGAATCCAAGGCATAAAAAATAAATTGACAATTTTGTGCTGCACACACACACACACACACACATACATAAACCACTCACAGATATTCGCTATTCTAGTTTTTCCTTGTTGAATTCATTTGCTGCAGCTGCCTGGGCAACCAGCAAAGATGAATTCTGCGGCTAGCCTCAAAGCCAGGCCACAAGGTGTTATACATTAGGCCACAAATTAAAATGTGGCCAAGTTAGAATTTTCACAAAATTTATTATTTGTCACGGCAAATAAGTTAAATGCCTTTCATGGCCTTATATTTGGCTGACCAAAATAAAACAAAGACAAACCGCAAGACAAAATGATTAAAAAGAGCAGAAAGTGTGACCAAGATTATATACACTTTACTTAAGGAAAATACTTTAATCTGCCATTCATTTGGTTTAAAAATGAAACAATTTTTGTAAATTAAGTAAATATTTAATTTTAAGTTCTCAAAGTTTGATCAAAATTTGAAATTGTTTATTTTCGAATTACACTGTTACTTTAAATATCGAGTCACAGTTTCTCAACCACCCGTACACCAATATGGCTCATCTCTAATTTATGGGCCAGAAGTGGCCTTATTTTCTGCTGTTTTCATGGTCACACTGCGCCTTTTGTATAGATCAGAGACTCAATAAAGCTTAAGCGCTTGGTATGTAAAATTTATAAGAAAAACGAATGTCACATGTTTTGTAAAGTAAACGTTGTCAACTACTCGTATATTCTCTCAACCATAGATGCAATTATGTTTCATTAAAATGTAAATAAAATAATGTAATCAATCAGATTTTGCACATTTTTGCTCGTTCTGCGAAATATTTGGTTCTTGGAGAGATTAAAGGTGGACACAAATCGCATTTAATTTCTCATTGATTTTGGTAGAGGTTAAATTCAGGGCTGCAAACCCAAATAATTTTTGTGGAGGTCCGGTTTTCGGGTTCCAACCAAAAAGTACCAATGTTTAAGGTTCAGAGATTTTAGGTTCAAGGTTTAGTGTTATTCATCCATTCCCATTTTCACTTTCGAAACTTTTTGTAACGGTTTTAGAGCAAATTTGGTGAAAAGTTTGCGAGAAAATGGGAGCATGGCTGAGTTTCGTCCAAAATTTTGATATAAAGGCAATAAATTTGTTAAAAATATTAAAAAAAAAATTGAAAATTTTTTTAAGATTTTTAATTTCTATTTAGATGCACGAGTCGAATTTTTCGAGTCATTTTTAATCTATTCAATCACCCAAAATTAATTTTAGGGTTGTAAAATACCGCTTAACTAAGACTTTTAACGTTTGCTAAGCCAAACCGAAAGTTTTGGTTCGAAACAGGTTTAGGTTCAGCTATTTTTTTCACAAAAAGGTTCGGTTCAAGGTTCGGTTCATAGTTAGTCGGGATTTACACGATGAACCAAACTTCTTGAAGTTTTCTAAGTAGGCGTAACATTTGGGGGAATTCTTTCAGACCTATTAAACGAATAGTTTAGAAATACATTGAAATCTCTTGCCTACTAAGAAAACTTCATGAAGTTTGCTTCACCGTGTAAATCTCGACTAAGAGAAAAGTCGGAATTCCTGGATCGAACCGGTTCGGTTCAAAATCGCTTTGCAGCCCTGATAAAATTTAATTTTAAAATAACGCATAACGCTCACACTCCAAGCAATCGCCTGGCCAATCGTGGCAGTTCAATTAAACTTAGTAGTATGCTTTAGACCACCTGGCCTTTGTCATTTGGGGAGTTTTCCAACACTGTTTTCCAACACTGCTTATTAAAATTGTTTTCCAACCCCGTTTTCCATCACTGCGTATTAACATTGTTTTCCCACAGTGCTTCCAACATAGATTTCCAATATTCTTTTTGAATTTTTTTCGCATCACTCTTTTTGGATCATGGTTTTTCAAAACTGTTTATTAACATTGTTTCTCAACATTATTGTTTTCCAACACTATATTCCAAATTCTTTTCCAACACCGTTTTCAAAATTGTTTTGCCACACTGTTTTCCAACATTATTTTCCGACATTGTTTTCGAACTGCGTATTAACATTGTTTTCCAATAGTGCTTCCAACATAGATTTCCAATATTCTTTTTAAATATTTTTTTCCAACATTCTTTTTGAATTTTTTTTTTTGCAACACTCTTTTTTAATCATTGTTTTTCAAAACTGTTTATTAACATTGTTTCTCAACATTATTGTTTTTCAACACTATTTTCCAAATTCTTTTCCAACACCGTTTTCAAAATTGTTTTGCATCACTGTTTCCAACATTATTTTTCGACATTGTTTTTCGGCATTGTTTTCCAACTGCGTATTAGTATTGTTTTCCAACAGTGCTTCCAACATAGATTTCCAATATTCTTTTTAAATATTTTTTTCCAACATTCTTTTTGAATTTTTTTTTGCAACACTCTTTTTTAATCATTGTTTTTCAAAACTGTTTATTAAAATTGTTTCTCAACATTATTGTTCTCCAACACTGTTTTCCAAATTCTTTTCCAACACCGTTTTCAAAATTGTTTTGCAACACTAACTTTTCTAACATTGTTTTTCGACATTGTTTTCCAACACTATTTTCCAAATTCTTTTCCAACACCGTTTTTTAACTTTGTTTTCCAATACTGTTTTGCGCTTTCCACTCGATAATTATATCGCTTGATTATATTCCCCTTTTTTTTTAGGAAAATTCACCTGGTGGGTATCAGTGTGGAAATTTGTGGTGTAAATTTTGTTTTTTTGCTTAATTGGCTTAAGACTGATTTTCAAAGCTGCACAAACAAAAATATGGATATATGGAAATTTGTAAAATTTACCCGAAAAATTGAAAAATGGTCGGAAAACTGTTATATAAAATTTATTCGTTTTTCATCCGATTAGCTTGAAACCTATTTTCAAAGCCTTAAGCTAAGGTACCACTGGCAAATAATTTGGCCAAATTTGTATGAAAACTTGTCTAAATAGGCAAAAATAGGCAATTTTTGGCACTTTTGGACCAAATTAATTGCTTGCGGATCCATTTCTTCAGTTTGAGGTCCTGTAAAATCTAAAGAAATGTCTATTCAAAAAAATTTGGAAAATAGTGTTGGAAAACAATGTCGAAAATTTGGACAAATTATTTGTCTGTGGGACCTAAAACTTTGGAATATCCGATAAAATTGTCGGATAATGTTGTCCATTTTTCGACTTTTCAGGTTGAGGTAGAACTTTGGAAATATGCTTGGATGATTAGTTTCAAGCTTTATTTTTCAAGCTCAACGAACTATTCTCTGAAAATAGTTTTGATTTTAAAGGGGACCGAGTTATTTTTTAAGGTTAAGTCTTAAATGATAACAAAAAGTGCTTCCATTCACCATCTATTCCATTTGAAAAGCAACCCTAAACTAACTTAGAGCAGCCTAGGGAAAACCCACAGAACTTCCATCAGTTTTCTAAAAATGAATGCTAATGTGCATTTCATTTCAAATGTCATGCCAAAGTTATGCAACTTTCTCATACCAATAGTAAATACAAAAGAAAGAAAAAAAGAATAACCAAAATCCCCAAAAAATCTCAAGGATAATGCGTTGCAAATGTCCACGACAATAAAATGGATAATGCGACAAGTTGAAAACGAGCCAAAATTGACCGAATGACCGCCATTTCTTTTTTTCAAGAAGTTTGCGCCAAACAAGGCACCCAGTGAAGAAGAAGAAGAAAGGAAAAGCAAAAAGTTGGAGCGCATTTAATGAGTTTATTGAACCAATTGTCCAACTACTGCAAGGCGGCATCAAAACTTGGCAATGCAATTCGCACAGAGGAATTTTTGGTGCAGCTTGTAACAATTCTTGGCAACAGGACAACAGGAAATATTCTTATCTTCCGGCACAGCAGATGAAAAATGAAAATTTATTTCTGTCTCTGATTTCGTCTTAATAGTTAATTCTGCTGCTGTAATTCTTTTCTCTCGGTCTCGCCTGTCTTAGCCTTTTCCATATCCGCTTTAACGTTCTCTCTCGTCCTTCCAGGGCCAGGGTCAACACAGACTTGGCTCTGAGGCAAACGAAATTGCGGCAGACAGAAGTCATTTAAGAAGAATTTATGGGATTTTAACTGACATTTAAACAGTCGCCAAGAAGCATAGCGGCAGCATCAGCAGCAGGAGAAAAGGGAAGAAAGAGCTTGTCGACCAAGATTAGCGACGACTGTGCAACAAAATGTTATGGACAGCCCAGGATAATGGACGACGCCGCTTGGCCAACTTGGGCAGCAGCACAAAAAAAAAAAAAAATAAAGCAAAGAAAAACGGCAGAGAAAAATGAAATGTAATTACATTTGAAAACTGCAGAAATGTTTGCGAAAAATGTAAGAGAGGGAGAGAAAAGTCGATGGGCCGTTTGAAGCAACTACGAAAAAAAATCAGTGCAAAAATGCCGTGTAATTAGTTAAAATGAAGCTGTTAGAACTTAAGATAGCCGACTGGGCCTGCATTAGTGCCAACAACTGGGAGTTTATAGGGAAAAAACTAAACTACGAGGGCGGGTTGTTAAGTTAAATCCGTTTTCTCATGTTCATGTTTTTTAAAATTCTAGGTGGATAATAAGTAAATTCATGTTGCCTACTTTTAGGATTCGTTGTGTCTACAACGACGCTAGTATAAATTTAAAAGCAGCCTAAAAGTAGGCAACCTATCTATTCTGAATATCCACCTAGATTTAAAATACATGAATATAAGAAATTGGCCCTTAGCCTTCTTTGACTGTTCCCTAGTCTCTGTTGTATGGTGATCGATACATATATCGTACATACAGCTATCTAGAAGATGAGAAATCGGCCCTAAGTCCCAGCAAGCATTTTATGGAATTTTTGAGTACATTCAAGTCTTTAATCTGATTAAAATTCTCATGATTTTCCTTTTCTCTTATTCAAATGGTACCCAAGACTCATCAAGTCAAAAAGTCTCGTATGTAATTGCAAATTTTATAAAATGCTGACTGGGATTGTAGTTATAGGTTGTTCATGAGTAAGTGAACAAAAAGGAGTTTGCTTACTAAACTGAACAAGTGTACTTGTTTCTCTATAGTTGCTCTTTTTTGTTTAGAGACTCATTATTCAGTGTTCGAAGAAATTTTCTTGTGTTGGTGAGCATTACACTGCACGAAATAGCAACAAATTTTCCCTGCGGATTTGTTTTTAACAATACAATAAAATTCTTTCGTGAAAGTCGTCAGTGGACTCACTTATAACTATAATATAATATATATAACTTCGGCTCTCGTCTGTTTTAAAAAACTCAGAGACTTCGGCAACCGATGATTATGGCTGACCAGTCCTTATCTATAACGAAGCGGGAAATTAAAAAACTTACTGCCACAAACTGCCCTCGTAAAATACAAATCATATTTTGATCAGGGAATAATACCGTAACCGGAACCGGAACCGTTAACCGAAATAAACCGTTTCAAGCCACGTACCGGTATCGAAACCGGAACCGATATTACATTTTTTTTGAGTACCGAAAACCGTTAACCCTTATAATAGAAACCGAAAAAACCGGAACCATACCGAAACGCTTATATCGGTACTGTTTCGGTTTCTAGTTAAAATATTCAACTGGTAAAATAGCATTACATACTCTGAGAAGAAAGTCTTACAATTTCAGAAATTCGCCTTACAGAATAATCAGAATCAAATCCTCTTTTAAAGATATATAAGATACAGAGAAAAATGTCTATAAAAAAAGTGTTAAAACTTTTCTTTGATAAATTAAGCCCTCTAATTAAATGTAAAGGATTTCTAAGTCTTCGAAAAATAGAAATGCTAGAAAAATAAAAATATCAATTTTAGAAATAATGTTTCAGAATTTTATTCAAATTTCGCTCTACAATAAAAATCTTGTTTAATATTTCGGAAAATTTATTATCAGGTAAAGCTAAGGCATATTTTATGTTACCAACTGTTTTTGTGTTTTTTAGAGCTAATATACCCGATATTTGAGTATTTCACCAGTCTTTTATGAGCTATTTTGGGCCGTAGTCTTAAAGTATGGGTTCAAATCTATCCAAATCACTATGGATCTCTATTTTTGGTGAAAACACGGCAGATTTTAGGGCGACACAAGAATAGGCATTTCCTTAATTCTTGGTTTCAGGAACGCCTGGATTTAACGAAATTGTTCGCCTAAAAATTAAAATGTTAGAAATCGGTAAAAAAAAACCTTTTTTATGTGATATTCGTAGAACCCTTTTATAGTTCTATTACATCCACTATTTTTTGGATATCTTAAAATAATTTAAATTTTTGAATATAAAAAAAATTATACTGGATACCGGTATTCATTTCGGGCTTAATCCCTGATTTTGATTAACAAATATGGAAAGTAAGAAATTTCTATTTGGTATATTCAATTCAAATTAAGTCGTATTCCCAGCAAAAACCAATTTTATAAGTATCAGTTGTCTTACTTACCGTTTAAGCTCGTCGTAGATCCAAAAATTCTTCAGTGATTTCTGAAAGACAGAACAAAATTAATGTTAGAATTATTCATATTTTTTGATGATATGATTTGTAAATTTATTTATATATAAATATAAATCTTTGAATTGAACTTAAAGGCCTCATTCCAGATGGCACAAAAATAATTATTATAATTATTATTTTGGCACTATGCTTAATATAAATACGACAGCTTTTTAAAAGCATTCAGCGTTAAAAGCTTTCCAAAGGTGTTTCTATTCATATGAAGTATTGTGCCAAAATAAATATTTAAGACTATCAGAGGAAAATGTAAAAGAAAATTAAGCTGAAAATACTCTGACACACAAGGCCACAATCAGTCAGTACAAACTCTTTGAACTGCAAGGGTCTATTTAGGTCATTGTGTCGAAGTCAGCTTTTCTCTTTAATGCTTATATTTATATTAAGCTTTGTTTCAAATAGCTTATCAGCTTAGGAATGCAAAACAGAATCCAAAAACATTTTTTAGAGGCAAAACAAAATATTAAAAAAAAGCTAGAAATTTTTGTTCAGCCAAGAGTGCCACTTTACTCATTTTACCCACCAACATTTACATTTTCATTTGAAAATTAAATTTTAGAAACTTAATTCGCAGATTTGCACAAACTTTATGTAAGCATACAGAGAGGGAGAGAGAGCGGAAGCTTAAAAATGAAGTTAACAAAATTGTCAGTAAACCAACTAACAAGAAGTTACTTAACCAGCAGCTGGAATTGTACTTTTAGCAAAAATCCAAGTACTTAGACTTAAGCACTTAAAATGCTAAAAACTAAACAAGATTTTTGGTCAAGCCTATGAATTAATGATCAGTCAACTTCACACTTTTTAGTTAGAAATGGGGTCATGCTCCATTTGATTTGTGTTTATTTTTTTTATTTAACATATTTTCATAATTTCTCACAATGTTGTCAGAACCAACTGAACTTCATTTAATTCCAAGTCAAAGGCAAAACGAGGCAAACCATTTTCCCATCGATTGCCCGGCAACTTTTTTGCAAACTGCACTTGTGTACTTGTGAGTTTTGTTGTGCAAGTGCAGCAACTGTAATCGAAAAGTTAATTCTCCGAAAAACAAGGTAATTAGTGTAGCAGTGCCCATAAAACCAAGCGAATGTGCAAAAATAACGAGAAAAGTTTCAAAAAAAAAAAAAAAATGTGCCAAGCGAAATGCAGTGAAAGAACGAGCGAAACCTAGAGAAGACCTAGAGAGGGCGGCAAAAAAAAAAAAAAAGAGAGAAAACTAAAACTGTGCGGCATTGTTGGTTGCCAACGGGCAAACACGTTGTAATGAATGGCCCTAAAGTCGGAGCGACACAATGCCACAGGTAAGGAATAAGGCACTGAACTGCAGAGTTGCCAGCGTTTTCAAAAAATTATATATATATAAGCATTTCCATTATGTCGAACGGGACAGTCGAACGTGAAAATTAATTCGGATTTTTATAATTTTTATAATTGGTGCTAAGTTTGATTTTGAGGAATTTTTCTTGCCAAAAAGCAAGCCATTCGCACGGGACAAAAGCAGAAGTGGTTTTCAAAAGACGATTTCAGCGAATCCTGACGCAACATTTCAATGTGTTAAATTTGAGAATATTGTGTATTGATGTTATTTAATAATGGTTTTGAGTTTAGCCAAAAAAAATATGTTCTTTATAACAACATTTTTTTATTTTAATTTTACCAAAAAAGAGTATTTTTTAAACACTTTTAAACACTTTCCACGGGACATGTCGCACGGGACACTTTTTTCTATCATCATAATTATGTTATTTTTTACTTTTGTTTAGCGAAACCTGACGCAACCTTTCAATGTGTTAAATTTTAGAATATTGTGTATTGATGTTCTTTAAAAATGGTTTTGAGTTTACCGAAAAAAAAACCTTAAACTTTTTTTATAATTCAATTTTAAACACTTTCGCACGGGACATGTCGCACGGGACATTTTTTTCTATCATCATAATTATGTTATTTCTTTTGTTTAGCGAAAGCTGATGCAACATTTTAATGTGTTAAATTTCAGAATGTTGTGTATAAATGTTATTTAAGTTTGTTTTGAGTTTAGCCAAAAAAACCATAAACTTAATTTTTCTATCATTATAATTGTATTATTTCTTTTGTTTAGCGAAACCTGACGCAACATTTTAATGTGTTAAGTTTTAGAATATTGTGTATTGATGTTTTTTAAAAATGGTTTTGAGTTTACTCAAAAAAAACCTTAAACTTTTTTTTTTTTAAATTCAATTTTAAACACTTTCGCACGGGACATGTCGCACGGGACATTTTTTTTCTATCATCATAATTATGTTATTTCTTTTGTTTACTAAATGAGCAGTTTTACCCAACACTAACACCCAAGCATTCATTGTATTTTGTATTGTCTGTCTATACACTTACAGCAATTATTCCATATTTCACTTCATAAATTAGGAAAAAAGTGTATTCATTTATAATAAAGAAACTGATTGAATATACACAATTTATATGCACGGTTGACAACTCTACACAAGTAGCGGAGCACACACACACACTGCAGTGCCCCCCTGCCTTCAATTAATTAATAAACAAAACTTTTGGGACGCTGTCGAGTGTTGGTGTTGTTTGGTCGTTCAGTGAAGTTTGTTGTTTGTTACGCCAAAAACTTGCCATGATATATGTATGTATGTATGTGTGTGTGTGTGTGTGTAAGTATGCATGTATTTCTTCCAGGCGAACCCTTTCCTGCTTCCTTTCGCCTAATGACAAACATGAAGTTTTTGCCACCGCATCAATCAAAAGTTTTTCATCAACGTCATCAGAGTTATCAACATGGCCGCAGGCGGCAAACTACAACAGCAACAATGACACCCAACTATGACTATGACTAGCTGCTCCCCCCGAGCCATGTTGACAAACAACAACAACAACAAAAAGTTGAAGCACACGCGGCGTATACGTAATGCGGTCGCCGTGACCGAAATGCCAGCATCAAATGCCGCCTCACCATAATCAGCAGCCTGCTAAATGTCTGCATAATTTATTATTACAACAACGAACAAAAACATCGCACCTTTGGCAAGAGAGAAGAAAAATGGCCATCATAAAACGGTGAGCAGCCAGCTCCTCAGCTCCTCGCTCCTCAACTAAATAACTCAAATAATAAAATGCCTGAAATGCCGCACAAATCTTTTTAAGTTGCTCGTCTACTATGCAGACGTTTAATATTGATAAGCCCGGCCACTTCATCTTCATCATCGACCCTAGAAACATAATCAGACTCATCATCAATGTGGCCAGCACACCTTGGTCCATACATAATCATGACACAGCAGGAGCTAGAGGAGGAGGAGGAGAAGGACGACATCTTCATCTTTGAAATGCGTTTAATTATGTCAAAGGAACTTAAAGTAAAAGGTAGTGGGACCTTTTCGTAGCTTAAATATAAGCACATATATATGTATATATGCGAGGGCGGTTTGAGAAGTAAGTATCATAATAAATAGAATACTGTTTCTGTCAACTACCAACTGTTAATAGATTACCATCAAAGTTTAAGTGGTGCTGCATTATGTAAAAAAATTTTAGTCAGACAATCCCGTGAATTTTGAAGACAATAGAAAAAAGTGAATTTACGAGGGTGGTTTGATAAGTAACACTTTAAATATAACACTGCTTCTGTCAACTACCAACTGTTCATAGATTACCATCAAAGTTTAAGAGAAGCTGCCTTATAAACAGCAATTGAAATCACACAACCCCGTGGCTTTTGACGACAATAGAAAAAAGTGCATTTACCCGAAATCAAGAAAAAAAAACATTATATTGGGTGTGCAAATAAATTTTAAAGGATTTGTTTATACAACTTTGAGGCTTTCATTCCCTAGCTTTGCCTTTTCGCCCATCATACCTCATACTTTGAGGCGTTCAAAGAATCGACCCATTTGTTGGTCTCTTTGTAAGAAGCGAGGTGCTACTCGATCTGTCGGAAGGAGCAATGTGTGGTGAATATAGCGGGTCGGGAACGACTTCCCATTTCAGGGATTACAATTGGCTTTGGACGACCTCAAAAATAAATATGGTAAAAATGGTCGAGCCCAAAAAAATCACAGTCGTCGAGACAATTGCTCGGAACATAGTATCGGAAAAGAGTGATGGAAAAGATTGTTAGAAAACGGTGTTATAAAATAGAGTTATAAAATAGTGTTGGAAATAAGAATCAGAAAACAAAGTTCAAAAACAGTGTTGATAAACAGTGTTGGAAAAAATGTTAGGAAACAATGTTGAATAACTGTGTTCTTTAACAATGTTAAAAAGAGTGTTGAAAAACACTGTTAAAAGCAGTGTTGAAGAACAATGTTGAAAGACAGTGCTGGAAAAAAGTGTTGGAAAACAATATTGAAAATAAATGAAGGTAAGCACTTTTGAAAAACAGTGTTGGAAAACCGAACTTGAAAACAGTGTTATAAAATGGCGTTTTAAAATGGTGTTAAAAAAAGTATTGGAAAACAATGTTGATAAAGAATGAAGGCAAGCACTTATGAAAAACAGTGTTGGAAAACGGAATATGAAAACAGTGTTATAAAATGGTGTTATAAAACGGTGCTATAAAATGGTGTTGGAATATAGTATTGGAAAATAAAGTTAAAAAAGAATGAAGGAAATACATTTGAAGAAACAGTGTTAAAAACTATGTTGGAAACAATGTCGAAAATAGTGTTGGTAAGCAATGTTAAAAAGAGTGCTGGAACATACTGTTGAAAACAGTGTTGGAAAAGCAGTGTTGGAAAACAGTGTTTGAATACAGTGTTGAAAAACTCCTCAAACGGTAAAGGTCAGGAGGTCTGAAACATACTACTATTAAGTTTAGTTGAAATGCTACGATTAGGCCAGGCGATTGCTTAAATTGTATGCCGTGTGAGCGTTTTGAGTTATTTCGAAATTGAATTCAACCCATACCAAAAAATCGTCCGTACCGAAATAAAAGATGTTCAGTTAACTTGCCATATACCGAACTTTAGAAGAAAACAATAAACCTTTAACATAAACAGAGTGACCAGATGGTCCAAAGCAATTATATGCTAATTATGCCTTTTTTTTAACAAATCCCTTAAATCTTATTATTTTGAATATTGCTTAATGCTTAAAGCAGACTAAGTAAACTGCCCACGTAAATATGTCTGAATGTGCATATATATTTGTATATATCTACGTATATATCTAAGTCCTATGTAACTTGTACCATTGCCATTCCTATCGCATTTTGCATTTGTTTCATTTGTGCGACATTTCACATTTAGCCGTGACAGTCGAGCTTTTGTGCATAATCGTGATGCTGTTAGCCTGGCTCCTCCTGCCCTCCGCTTCACGATATTTGAATGAACGCCCGTTGATGGAAATAAGCTACCAATTACTAAAGTGTTTCCATTCTAAAGCCAAAGGCAGTTTCTGTTTTTGTTGATGCTGATGCTGCTGCTGCTGCTGCTGCTACATGTACTCTGGACTTGGTCTAAGTAAATGACAAGCTTTTGATGTTAGTTTTGCTTTCAAATGTATGTTTTCTGCTATGCAGAGAGGAGCTTAGAGATTTTGTTAACGAAATAAGAAATGTATACTCTCTTGTACATCGCAATTAGTTGATAAGTGTATTTGTGTATAATCGAATGTTTTGTTGAGCTGAAGCTGTACAATTTCTTGTTCAGCTTTGGGCGATGGTCTGAAATTGCTTGAATTTTAAAAAGTTGAGACTGTGAGAACACATTTCACCTATTGTATATTGATTGTTTTAAAAACAAGAAAGTTTTGTTGGGTTATGTTCAATTTTGAAAGGAAACAGCTTAAGTATCGTTTGAAAGCTTTAAGTCTAAGCTAATAACGATGAAAAGTTGATTGTTAAACGATAACATTTGAAGAAGCTACAGCAAATTAGATATACAAAAGTAACTGTGAGCATTTTTTTTTCACCATATATCCCCGACCTTGCACCTTCACCTTAGTTTTGATCTTTTCAAAATTCTTTAAATGGCAAAACCTTTGTTTCTTGATGACTCTGTCAAAAACATTCTCGACAGATTTTTAAAAAAAACGAAAACAAAAAGAGAAGTTTTATGAGCGTAGAAATCTCAAAGGTGGTCGAAAAAAAAACAATACTTTAAAGTTCATTCTTTATATAAAAAAATCAACGTCGAATTAAACCCAATAATAACTTCACTTTACTTCTATCTCTCTACGTGGGTTGCTATTTAAGTTTCTGGCCTAGGTCACTTCTAGCCATTTTAGGTCCAATTGGCCTTTTCCCAAAAAAAGTTTGGACTTTTATCGATAAAAGCTTCATACAACTCTTTCATGTGTGATCACGTTTGATATCGATTAACGATTAATCAAAAACTTACCTCGGCAGAAATATGGTATTAACTCGTGAAAATTTTCGTGCAATAATTTTTCACAACACGACAATAGTGCAACGATGAACTTAAAACTTTGTATGGCGATAAAGCACCATCCTATAGCACTGTATAAAAAAGGCTCGTGTGGATTGGTGCAAAAAAAATTTTGAAAAAATATAATCGCTGTGTTTTAAAAGACGTTTATAAGATCGTCACAGGTGACGAATCATGGATCTATGCTTATGAGCCCGAAACAAAACAGCAATCGACCGTGTGGGTCTTCAAAGACGAGCCAAATCCAACGAAAGTCGTTCGTGGAAGAAGCACTTCGAAGCAAATGGTCGCCTGTTTCTTCGGTAAAACTGGTCTTGTGGCGACTGTACCGCTTGAGCAACGTAGGACGGTCAATTCTGAGTGGTACACCACAATTTGTTTGCCCGAAGTCTTCGGAGAAATTCGAAAAACGAACAAGAGAAGACAGATCATTGTGCACCATGACAATGCGAGCTCTCACACATCAGCTCACACCAACGCCTTTTTGACCGCCCAAAACGTCGAATTGATGGGTCATCCGCCGGCACCCAATGACTTCTTTTTATTCCCGCACAAGAACGTGATTTTCGTCGCCAGAAGATGCTGTTGAAGAGTTCAAAAACCATGTTTTGGAGGTGTCTCAATCGGAGTGGAAAAAGTGCTTCGACAATTGGTTTGAGCGCATGCAAAAGTGTATAAATCTTGCTGGAGAATACTTTGAAAAACAATAAAACCATTTTTGTTCATAAATATTCGCGTTTTCATTATTAGGCCAGAAATATATATAGCAACCTACGTATCATAAAATATTCCCTTAAAGACGTTACGTATACGCAAAGTTGGCCCCATAGCTTAGCCATATTCATTAGCCCTTGCCTTTGCAAAATAAAAGTATTTATTATGGCTGAGGCAACGGTTCTTATTAATATGCAGAGCAGCCGGCAGGTGTCTTTGCTGCCAGTTTATGCCACAATTTGCCGCTGCTGTTGTTGACAAGACTTTAATAATGTTGCCAGGTTTTTGGCTTAACTGCAACAGTTCGAGGTTAACAATCTAAGAGTAGCTCATTTTGTGTTGACACTCGCAGCGACAATTAGTTGAGTTATTGGCAGTTTCTGCACCTGTCAGTCCGCCTACTTCTACACACACCCACGCACAAAAAGAGCAAACAACAAAAAAGCAACGACAGTTAAGTAATGTTGTGTCCTGGCAAATAGCGTCGTCGTCCACATCCTGCACAGGCAAGCAATTTTAGCCTGGACAAGAGTTGGCCACATGAGCTGTTCATCGGCTTGTTAGCAACAGCAGCGGCAGCGGCAGGGGTTGGCAAGGGTTCAAGGTGGCTCCTGTCAACGCATAGTTGAGATTGAACAATGGAGCACTCTCTGGTCACTGGACACAAACCACCCACACAAAAAGGGCATACAGTGAGAGGGATTTGCAAAATGTCTGCAAAACTTGGCATAGTTGGCATCACTAAAAGTCGACCCGAGTCTCCCTTTTCTCTCGAAATTGTGGACTGAACATGCAGCAGGGATTGTGGGCTTTACAGTTTGTACTTGAGATTGGCTCAAGTCATGTTCTCATTTTGCGTCGATTGATGATGTTACGTAGTGCACAACACACTAGACTGCAATTTGATTCAATTACGGGATTAAGCGCATCAAATCAATACAACTGGATGCTGATTGTCAATCTCAAATTCGTAATTGAAGTTTGCTAGATTGGACTCTTAGCTCTACTCTATGCTTGGATTTACAAGCCATTTTTAACTAAAGGGTTAAAGCGTGGGTATTTACTTTTGACTAAAAGAGTGTACAACCATCGAAGAGTCAACATTTTATAAAAGGACAAGAAGTCCATAGGAATTTATGAGAGTTGAAGAAAGTGAGAAAAATAAAAAGAAGAGCTATTTAGAGCAAAGCTTTTATTTGGGAAGTTTTGATGAAAAGTGGGAGTGTACATTAAAACAGAGGCAGTCGTGCTCCAACTCCAACACGAAAAAGCACGTTAATAATTTGTTTATTGAATAAATTTTTGTAATGTCTTTTGGCAATAATATTAAAATTTTCGTGCTTTTTTCGTGCTTTTTCGTGCTTTTTTGTCCTTTTTTCGTGCCAGGATAGCTGAGCACGGGAGTGCACGAATTTTAATTACGATACCCGTGCACATGCGTTCGTTTTTGGGTCACGAAACAAATCAGGGTTTAATTTTTGATCCTTTTGTCCACGTAAACGCAGCGGTGGTCACGAAATTTTCATTTGGGAGCAGTCCAACAACAACAACTACAGAAATAAATAAACCATTTATGCGCGACTTGAGTCTAGCAGTAATCCACACTCACAGTTGTGTTATGTTTTTATATTTTTGCAGCCGTCTGTCAGCGCGAGTCTCGGTTATAATACGACTATGGAAAACAATGAAAAACAAGTAAGAAAGTCGGTCAAGCCCGACTGTAATATACTCTGTACCTGTTTGTATTTAACTTATAACTTTAAAGTGTGGGGTCACACAAACTGTGCAAGTGCTGCCCATCACGATTAAGGGGAGTGGTGCCCAGCGTAATTATTTGATTTGCTTATAACTCGAATATCGTTCATCTGATCTGAAAACGGTGTATGGTGGATCGATAAGTAATGACGATTAAAATATATGCCTAAAAGGTTCAAAGAATCTGTCTTTAAAATTGTGGAAGATATGAGAATTTTTTTCAAATTGTGGGGGTGGCAACTCTACCATCGTTCATCTGATCGGAATACAATGTTGGGGGGCTCGATAAGTAATAATGAGTAGAATATATGTCTAGAAGGTTCGAACAACCTAACTCCAAAATTGTGGGATATTTGAGGTATTTTTCAAATTGTGGGGGTGGCCACTCTACTATCGTTCATCTGATCGGAAAACGATGTATGGTGGATCGATAAGTAATGATGAGTAGAATATATGTCTAGAAGGTTCGAACAACCTAACTCAAAAATTGTGGGAGTTTTAAGGATTTTCAAATTGTGGGTGTGGCAACTCTACTATCGTTCATCTGATCGGAAAGCAAAGTATGGGGCTCGATAAGTAATGATGAGTAGAATATATGTCTAGAAGGTTGGAACGATCTATCTTTACAATTGTGGGAGTTTTGAGGTTTTTTTTTAAATTGTGGGGGTGGCAACTCTACTAATGTTCATCTGATCGGAAAACGATGTATGGGAGCTTGATTAGTAATGATAAGTAGAATATATGTCTAGAAGGTTCGAACAACCTAACTCCAAAATTGTAGAAGATATGAGGTTTTTTTCAAATTGCGGGGGCGGCAGGGGGCGTGGCAAAAATTAAAACTAAATTGGATCTGCCTGCAAGTATTAGAATTATATGTTCCATACACTTCAAACCTCTAGCTCGTACCATCTCTGAGATCCCAGCGTTCATACGGACAGACGGACATGGCCATATCGACTCGGCTGTTGATGCTGATCAAGAATATAGTTATAGTTCATAGGGTCGGAGATGCTTTCTTCTGCCTGTTACATATTTTTTCTTTCTTTTCTATTTTTTTTCTTAAAACTTCGCTTACAAAAAAATTCTATTTTTTTGCACTCACGTGTTCACTTTTTTGATTTTTTTGTGCCGCTTTTGCTCTGCTCGAGATGATTGTATCTTTTGACAACAACAAGCTGAGAGTGTATAACAGTCCGGTGGACTTACTTGTTTTTTTTAATGAATATCTTCTTAATAATTCAAAGAGTTCAAAACTTTGGGGAAAAAACCAATTAGAATGCTGAGAACGTGGCTCTTGTTCACGCCATTTTCCACACATGGACGCGCTAATGGGTTAAACAGTCACACAGAGAACAGACCTAAATATTTTATTAAGTGGCGACCGTCTGTCTACCCACTACCGAGACTGTCTGTCTGTCTGTCTGTCTAACTACATTGGCGCACTGCTGCACTGGTTTCTCTTCCGTTTCTTCTTCTTCTTTTTTTTTCTACTATAATTTGCCTTGACGACACCAAATGCTGACGCCCGGTATCCTAACGACTGTATAGCCAGTTGCCAAATTTACTTCAATTTTTTATTTGCCGCCATGGCACGTAGAGCGTGCTAAATTTTCCGCACGCATTCTTCTATCTAGCCCCACACCCTTCTACTGAACGAGTGCACTCCATTGCCAGTTGTCTGGCAGTTTGCCAAAAAACTGTCAAAGCATTACGGGACAATGCCTCGTTGTTGGCCCCCTTGTCGGCCCTTTTACCCATGTAAGTCATAGTCCTGTCCAGAAGGTACATGTGTGAATGCCAGTAGGACTCCTCTTGGACTGGCCATGAAAATTCTATACAAATGAAAATGCAATTCACACAAAATGGATTTTTTTCGGTTATTCAATTGGGGTGGGGGAGGAGGGAAGGAGGGGCAGACAGGAGGTGCAAGCTGAATCAGTGATAAACGTGGACAAGCGGCAGAGATTGAATTAGTTTGTCGTTTTTCCCCCGAATGACATTGAGCGAGTGAACGAAGTGAAGTGCTCTGAAGCTGGACCTGGGGAATTTTCTTTTATTGTTTTTTATACCCTGTAAAGGTATAGAGGGTATAATAATTTTGAAGAAAGCATAGATTGTAGGTAGATTGTTCGCATCTAAGATATATAAATATACAAGACAGCTTTATTGATGGATCCACCAAGTTAAAGAACGATATAAGCGCTAGCAAAAGCCGCCACAATACTAGTTAGGTCCTATTACTAAGTTCACTAGGCAGCACTTCACAAAGTTTGTGTGGCGCCTCATTTTTTTTTTTTTTTTATTTTTTTTTAAATTTTTTTTTTTTTTTTTTATTGATAAAGATGTCAGTTTATTACAAACATAGACAGTTACAGGGTATATTATAGTCGAGCTTGACCAACTTTCAAATGCTAATTTTTTTTATATTTTTTTGGGCCAGACACAAGTGTCATACTTCAGTTGTTTTGGTCACTCTGTCAGTTGCATATTGATTTACTGCATAAATCTTTTGTTCAATAAAAACAAAAATAGACAAATTTCAACCATTTTACTATGAAATTCAATTGTGTAGGTTGAGGGGGGTGTGGACTATATGAATTTTGTTAGTTTATGTTTTTTTTTTTTTGTTCATCAGTTAATTGAAAATGGCTTAACAAGTTTATTCAAATTTTATAAAGTGCAAAATCACATAATCACAGTTTTTATGTCTGGAAAATATGAAGTGGTAAATGCAGCTTACTTGTGTCGGTGCAAAGTATTTTTGGAAAATAGATAGAAAGTTGCATAAATGATTTCTCTTCAGATACAAAACGGCGCAAAGAGTGCTTCTTATCAATGTAAGCATGGCCAAGCGATCTCTTAAAATGGTCACACAATAGTGTTTATTTTTAACTGTCAGTAAATGCGGCACCCATGTGATATCTAAATATTCATGCAATATATTTCTGACTCATTCAAGTAAAATGTCTACTTTTCCTTCTTCTATTTCCTTAACATGGACTTTTTCTACTATAATAGTATAATAACATGCTTAACTTTTCGTACTTCCGTCGAACGTTTTACCGCTACTTCAAATATAAGAATTTGGAAATTGGAAAATCCTAACTTAAGTCCATGCTTTCGTACTTGGTTTTGAGAAATTCCGGAATCGGCCACCTTCATCTGACGTCGATTGGAATTGATTTTAGTGTGGATATTATTTATTATATCTTCATGGGAGCTGTTTATCTCTACGAGCTCTTAGATCGGAAAGATGTGTGGAAAGATTAGATTAGCGCAATAATTTTGAGGTCTTAGTTTTTAAGACTTTTCAAAATTTTTAAATATTTTCGTTAAATGTTCTTTTGGTTAAGTTTTGAAGGAATCTATATTTTATTTTAATTTTATATTTGATATTTGTTCATTGCTTCCATTTGCTCTCATAAATTTCAATTCTTTTTTTCCAAGAGTGTCATTTAAAGTTTAAGTTGGAATAATCCCATTAAGTTATTTGATCGTTAGTAAAATTTCATATTATTGTGAACCGAATTCTACCGAACCTTACTTTTGGAATTAGTGATTTTGTTTGAGTTCAGGTTCATGGGATAAAAAATGTGGAAAGTTCGGTTCTGAATCCAAACCTGTGTGCAACCTCGATACAGACAACCTGTCCTTCTTGTAGTAAAGTTAGTAATGAAGGTTGACATGTAAGAGAAACATGTTCCCCCTTTCGTTGCTCCATTCCATTCTGATCCTTTTTTTGATTCTTATTTTTTTTTCTTTATCCTTTTTTTCTTTTTTCTTTTTTTCTTCTTTTTTGTCTGCTTTTTATATATTTGGAACGCATAGAAGGAAGCATCTCCGACCCCATAAACAAAATATATGCTGGATCAGCATCAATAACCGAGTCGATCTAGCCCTGTCCGTCCGTTGGTCTGTTTCTATGCTATTTCCTCCCTCAGTTTTGAAGCTATCTTGAACCAATTTATATTTCATAAGAACGAAACCAAACAAAATATTATCGGGGGGGCCCTGTGCGTGAAAATACTTTTGAAATGACCTATCGTACGCTGTAGAGGAGGTCGAGTATAGCATTTCCTCATACTTAGTTTGTTTAATACACCCCCAAAATCTAGTTATGGCCCAAAAACCGCTTTTTGCCTTTTTACTCCATTGTTGAAAAATCCCCCCAATGACCGTCCAATGTTCAAATCTTGAAAATTCTGATAACACGGAATGAATCTAATATATTGTAATCTTCCCCCCGGGGGCCCCCCTCCCCCCCCCCCCCCCTTTTTTTTTTTTTTCAAAACTTTTTCTAAATGGTCCATTTAATTCTACGTACCGGGTCAATAATTGGTTACCATTTGACGACGCTATCCAGATTTCAGAGCCCCTTGTCTGTTTTAAATTTTTAACTAGAGTGTCAGTTTGAGTAAACTTTGATTTATTTTTAGTGTGCTTACATTTTGTGTGTGCAAGTAAAAGTATACTATGTTTATGCCTGGCCGGAAATTTAAATTATTTTTCTTAAATACAAAAAAATATATCTTCACGTTTATGCTTTACGAATTCTGGACCAATATTGCCATTCTCCATATACCGTTACCCCATAAGGGTAGATAGGTAAGTAGTTCCAGCTGGTCCCGGGTGGTGGCCACACAAAGACCATTTGGAGATATTTTTCGCCTAAGATGTCTAACAGGATCTTTGACGTTTTGGCGAATGGCATTATATTTTGAGGGGACTCTTGGTCGCGTTCAAGGGGGTGTAAAGGTGTTTCAGTCTTGGCCTGACCACTGCTGGACAGCTGCTGATAAGGAGCTAAGTTAAGTTTAAGGGGATTCGCGTTAAGCACTTTTTGACTGTTGATTTGCCAATTACTCGCTTATTGTTTCATGGACATGATTTTAAAATATTGTAACTGTGGATATTTTGTCCCTGTTTAAACGGGCTTCTTATTAGCATAATCTTTGTGACCATCCCACATCGCCCATTCCAATACCCATAGCATGCCTTTAAAGTTTATCCTGAAAGAGTTAGGTTTTATTTATGTTTTGGAGATTTCTGGTATAGACAAGTCCGCGATACACAGAATGTACAATAGAAAACAGATACGGATGATTCATCGCTACAACGACTATAAAGCAAAGTTCTTTAAATAAAATACCAAGTAAACCGAAGTAAAACGAAAAGAGCACCAGCTATTAAATAAAGTACAGTTAGATTCTATTCGTCGGTCTTGCTCTCGTCGGACCATATGTGGCAAAAAATTTGGTGCATGCACATAATTTTTCGCCAGGATGCATGCACCTAATTTAATCAGCAGGTAGCTCATCACCACCAGATGCCTTATAGATTTTGAGAATTATTTTGAGTAAACGATATTATCCTGATCCTGTGAGTCTATCTTCTATATCTACGATTGGTGGCCTCGTGTTCTTTTCTAGAAGCGGTATTATGTTCGTCGTCGCCTCTTGCGGTTCTGTGGCCAGATTTTATTTTGCTTATCTGAGCTGTTCTTCTTCTTCCCGATTTACCAATATTTTTGTCCTATCTACCCTTATGGGGTAACAGTAAATGGAGAATGGCATTATTGGTACAGAATTTGTAAAGCATAAACGTGAATGTATATATTTTTTTTGTATTTAAGAAATATAATTTAAATTTTCCGTCAGGCATAAAAATAGTATACTTTTACTTGTACACACTAAAAAGTAAGCACACTAAAAATAAATCAAAGTTTACTTATACTCCCACTCAACTATGTTAAAAATGTAAAACAGACAAGGTGTGCTCTGAAATCTGCGAATAGCGTCATCAAATGGTAACCAAAATTATTGGGACCACCTGTGTTTAACGTAAATTGAATGGACTTTTACCATAAAGTTTAAGAAAAAATCGCTTAGAACAAAATAGTTAAACCAATGGTGGGTAAAGTTGAAATTTTATAAAAAAGGGTGAAATTTCCATATCTGTAACCCGCATTTCTCAGCCATTGCGTTGAATCTATATAACCACTGATTACAATATATTAGATTCATTCCGTTGCTATTAGAATTTTCAAGGTTTGAAACATTCGGACGGTTATTGCGCGAATTATTTCAACTTAATGGTGTAAAAAAGGCAAAAAGCGGTTTTTGGGCCATAACTTCAGATTTTGGGGGTGTATTGAACAAACTAAGTATGAGGAAATGCTATACTTGACCAGCCCCACAATCTGCACTGGGTCTCGTGAAAAGTATATTCAAAATTTTTTGATTTGTAACACTGTGTAATTAATCATTTATGAGCTTATCTGAGTTATTAAATATCCTCATAAATTATTCGTTTTAAAAGTCAACGCTACATGGGGCGATTGATAAATTATTGGCCTATTTTGGAAACTTTAAAATTTTGAATGGGATATAAATTTACTTTTAACAAAATGTTCTTAACTCTTCTTCAATTCAATGGTTTACCAACTTTGTTATGCTTTCCAAATAATAAGATTGGTCACAGATAACCTCTTCATTTGATGGAATCTCTTTTCACCGAGCCGTTTTTTTTAGGCGGAGAGATTGGTGGATGCAAAAACATTTTGTAGCTAAATTCTCTTGCGTGAAAATAATTTTTTTCTTCTGTTAAATCCGATCCTTTTTATACACTTGAAAAGTGTATATTAATTTTGCCCAGAAGTTTGTAACGCATAGAAATATTCATTTCCGACCACATAAACTATATATATTCTTGATCAGGACGACGAGCTGAGTTCAATTCCGTCCGTCCGTCCGTCTGTCCGTCTGTCTGTTTCTACGCGAACTAGTCTCTCAGTTTTAAACCTATCGAGCTGAAATTTTGCACAGAGTCTTCTTTTTACTGCACGCAACTAATATGTCGGAACCGGCCGGATCGGATCACTATATCATATAGCTGCCATAGGAACGATCGGTCTAAGAATTAGTTCTAGTTAGAAAAACTTTTTTGTTTTCCATCATAGCGTCATTAATCTTGGTATATGATGGTTTCCACACATTAAGGGAAAAATTGATCAAAATCGAATGACTATAGCATATAGCTGCCATAGGAACGATCGGTCGAAAAATAAGTCTTTGTGAGAAAAACTTTTTTGATTTCCATCGTAGCGTCTCCAATCGTAGTATATATTTGTCTTATATGTTTCCACTCAATTCAGAAAAAATTTATCAAAATCGGATGAAAAAACTACTTCTTGTGAGAAAAACTTTTTTGTTTTTTATCGTAGCGTCCCCAATCTTGGTATATATTAGTTTTATATGCTTTCACATAATTTTGAAAAAAATTATAAAAATCGGATGACTATAGCATATAGCTGCCATAGGACCGATCGGTCGGAAAATGTGATTTACTAAGAAAAGTTTTTTTTCATGGTATCAAATTTTTATTATCAATGATTTAAAAATTTTAAATAACTGATATCTATATCCTATATATATTTTACAGGTTAAATCAGTTGGAGCAAAGTTTTTCAAGTGTATTGAAACTTCGGCACAGTCGAAGTTAGCTTTGCCTTCTCGTTTTTTCTAAATTCGACTTTGAATAGATCCAAAAGCTTTAAATAGTAAGACCAGGTTCCGTTTTAAGGGTTTCAAGCAAATCGGTCATCGATTCCTTAGAAGCAGTCTACTATTTTGATTGTGCCTTGGTTCCCCGCAGTGCCAAGATGGATTCAAGATGCATTCTTATTGTAGTTAAAAAAAATAAATCCCATGACCGCATGGATATTACAAATTTTTGAAAGCGTTTTTGTGTCGCACGTTGGTCGGTTGGGCGGGAGGTGGGCTGTTATTTTGCCAGGCTTTACATTGGACCACTTAAACGTACTTCAAGTTCTGTTTTTCTGGATACATTTGGGAAAAAATTTAACAGTGTGACCGTATCTCATTAAAATAATTGACAGGTTACACTAACCATCGAAATGATAAATTGATTAAAAAAGTAGCCTTTTCTTACTTAGGCCAATGACTTATAAGCCAACCCACGTAATTTTTGTACGCATAAGCTGTGTACTGAAAAACAAATATCTTGTAAAGCAAATTGAACTATGCTTCCTCGATGTTATAATCCTTAGAATTCAATGTTGAACACGCTCACTTTTTGCAATTGCAAATGACCTTCTAATAAATTGAACAAAGGCCACATCTCTCTCTCTCTCTCTTCTGTTGCTACATTCAAATGTGTGTGGTTGTGCACAAAATCTGTAATTATTCAACAAAAAAAGGGGCAATTGCCGTTAAAATATGTTCATTTTCCTAACAATTGCACACACTTTTCAAATCATTTTGAATAATTATGTGCATTCGATGTAATGGGTCAAGGGCTAGTCCAAAGTTTTCATAAATATTCAAATGACATTTCATTGGACATTTTGCACAGACAAGGACTCACAAAGCTGACATTGACGTTGATGTGGATGCTCAAGCTAAAGTCTTGGCCGAGAAAAATGCCTGATATTGCATGTTATATAAATTCATTGCTTTTAAAAAAATGACACTACCATATCTCATGTGCTAGATAGAGACGGAGAAACAGAGGGTGTGTGTGTGTGTGTGTGTACAGGAGTATCTGGAAGAGTCCATGACTGATGTGCTGTTGAAAATTTATTTATAAAATTTATGTATTACACACACGAGACTTGGAGTGTTGAACTGAAACTCTGCAAAATGCAATTTTCATTTTATGGCTTTTTCGAGTGCGAGTGTGCGTGTGTGTGTGTGTGTGTGTGAGGGGCCTGAAGATGGGACAAGAACCATTTTAAAACTTTTTGTTTGTTTATTTGTTATTTTGTTGTTGCTTTATCAATTAGTCTACCAGCCCCGTCTCTCAAACTGTTAACAAAAACTAACGTTAACACTAATTGGCGTTCAAAGGCCCGTCGTGTGAATGAACCTGCCACAGGCGTGTTGACAACGACTACGAAAGATTCTCATTAATTTTCAGGCTAAATTGCCTTCACCTTTGCCTACAAAAACCGTAAATGTTTAATTACAAGCCAAACCAAGTAAAGCAAAGCCCAAGACCAATGTCTCATACATATATGTATAGGTAAAATATGTATGTGGGCCCAGCCAAGTGGAAAGCGTCGAGTACGGTTAGTTAACCGAAAAAACATTGAAGAGTCTCCGCCAAACCCTTTGACAAGCTCGCAAAGACAACGCCAAAAAAAAAAAACACACACACTCACAAAAACGTCATTACTATTCAGATTTGATGGGACTTAAACCATAAGGAGTGTACACGAAAACCTTATCAATTTTTCCTAGTGAATGAATCCAATATCCATAGAAGGAAAATCTGTAAAATATGAAGAAGTTTCTGTCCGGTTTCTTAACTCATTAAACTTAGCAATAAAGGCGGCGAAAAATAAAGTTGAATAATTTTGAAAAATTTGTTGTTCTTTGTTTTTATATGAAAATAAATACATAAAAATCTTATGTTGATTTAAAAACATTTAAACTAAGCTTAATTTTATATAAATTCGTCAAAAGATGAACTGAAATAACATAATTATCATGATAGAAAAAAATGTGTCCCGTGCGACATGTCCCGTGCGAAAGTGCTTAAAATTCAATTTAGAAAAAAGTAAACGGGTTTTTTATGGGAGAAGTCAAAACCATTTTTAAGTGACATTAATGCATAACATTCTAAAATTGAACACATTAAAATGTTGCCTCAGGATTCGCTGAAATCGGCCTCAAGTTTTGCTGATGTGTCCCGTGCGAATGCCTTAGTTTTTTTGCAATTATCTTGAAAAGCAAAAATTGCTCAGAATTAACCCTAACACAAATTATGAGGCTAATAGAGTCACTTGACAAAATAAAAATTCGTTTTATTTTGATTTTTTTGATACTTCAAATATGTACGACGGTCCCGTTCGACATATTGTAAATGCTTATATACAGATTTTCGATATCATTGGGCTTTCAAAAGTTTTGGTCTAAGCACTAAAATAATATTTGACCCGTATATGGGATTAGTGTTGAAAAATTTCATATTTATGCTAAAAATTTATTTTGATCTGATTTGATAACAATTTTTTATCTAGAGAAACAGCAGATTGCACAGTTGCTATCGATTGCCATAGTTATCGACTTTAGAGTTATCAATCGCATTTTCTTTAGTTAAATCTTTCTTGACAAAATAAAAATTCGTTTTATTTTGACTTTTTTGATACATTAAATGTGTTCGACGGTCCCGTTCGACATAATGATAATGCCCATATACAGATTTTCGATATCATTGCGCTTTCAAAAGTTTTGGTCCAAACGCTAAAATCATTTTTGACCCTTTTTTGGTATTAGTGTTATAAAAAATTCATATTATAATCGATTTATATCTGATTCAATAACAATTTTGAATCTATCGATAGCCATATTTATCGACTTTAGAGTTATCATACCTTACGCACTTATGGATATCAATCCCATTTTTCTAAGTTTAATCTATCTTTAACCTTGGAAATTGAAATACTTTAAAAATATTCATTAAAAGATATTTATCTAAGTGGAAAAAAGCGATTTATTATGCGCAAAGCTATGACCTTTGAATCTTTGTTCGGTTAAGCGTGTCGTGCATCATATCGTGCATCATGTCGTGTATCTTATCTCTTTAGGCAAGAAACACGCTTGACGATAGTTTTAGAAGAGAATTAGACAATAGTTTGGCCTTTTTGAACTAAGCCTTGGTTTACATTGCCTCACTTGTTGTCATTTTGAGTCAAATTCTTTATTTATTTTCGTGTACACACCTTAGGTCTGTCCCACAGACTTTTGCCATCTGTGTGGGTCAAGCTCTCATATGTGTTGAAGTTTCATTGGGGTATGAAGTCAAATGGTTTTTGGTGTGGAAGTCGTTGGTGCGTAGTCAGACGACCTTTCTGTTGACATTTCTACTTTGACGAAATTAAATCTGCAATGCTAAAATTTTTTGGAGCAGGGTCGCGCTGTGTCTCGTGCTTGAATAGCAATTGAGTTTGTCGAAATTGACAGAGAAAACTGAAAGCAGATGATTGCAGCTTTAAATTACTGAGCGGTTTAAATCAGGGAGTGAAAAAGTTTGAATATATTGAGTTAAGAGTAAAACATTTTAAAGCCAATATTAATCAAATTTACATAATAAACGGTTTAACTTATGCTATTAAGTTGGGGGAAAATGTGAAGGAAGCAGTGAAATAAATATGAGAAAATTTTAGTATCATAAAGTGCGCACAATCAGTGAGGTATTACTATGGCTGGCAAACTTTGGTTTAACTTTGGGGTACATTTGTACCCCAGGAAACTTTTTATTCAATTTATATGTAACTTCCATTGAAGTGGGTGGAAAATAGTCTCTTAACTTAGTTGTGATAAGATGTGTTAAGTTCATTACAGCTAAAAAGATTATAAAAATTCATGATAAAATGTTTGTTCTTAGGTGGTACATATTATGAAAGTAAGCCTGGTAGCAAGATTCCTAGGGAAATTATATGAGTAAGGCTGGGTTTATTTGTGTCATTTAAGCCTCATTTTGTGTCATTTTAAGCTGACATCTTCAAGGCAAAACATTTGTCAATTTCTGGAATTTGCCATTTTATGACCCAATGTAAACCCAGCAGATTTGCTCTGTCAATTATTTTTATATGTTACGCATGCGTTTAATAAATAATTGTACAAATATATAGCTTACATCGATCAAAATACTCAAAATGTCGCTTTTTACCTTTGGGGTACATTTGTACCCCGGTACTAACTGTTAGTCCAGACTTTTAGTCAATGCCAGCGGCTACTGAAAAACTATTTCTGATATCTGCAAAACCACTTTTTCGCATAAAGAGGACGTACTCATACATACAACTGTACTGGGGTAAGAATGTACCCCAAACTCGGGTTCTAGGGTTAAGTATGCCATCAGTCAGAGCTCTTTTCTTCCTGCTTTTTTTTTGTGTATATAATTTTAATGATAAATTACAGAGGGAAAAAAGTTGCTCTCACGTGTCATGACAATAAAAATAACTTTGATCTTTTGCTGTAAAAATACACACTGCATTTTCTTTGCTGGGTCACTCTGTGGGTTGATTTCCTCATAAGTATATACCACCCACCTAACTGTGGGTGACATTTGTACCTGTACTTTTACCTTCAATTTTATTTTGTTGCTGTTGTAACTGTTGGAAGGAAGCGGAAACTGGAAACTATAAACCTGCTCAATGTACAGCGACAGTCAAGTCAACGACGAAAGTTCGGTGGGGGGGAAATGTCAGCGCTACAAAATGCAAAACACATCGAAAAATTTGCGCAAATGAAATCTGCAACGACTGTGACGCATTTAGCTGTCAGTTTGTCTTAGGAAGGCAGCCAAGGATATGCCGTTGTCGTCGTCATGTCCTCTGCCATCTCTTTCCCGTTGCTGGGCTTCAATAAAAATAGGAAGAAAAAAAGGATGTACGGACGAACCAGGCAAAACGCAACGCGCGTAAAATAAACAAATTTCCGCAGACGACACTCAACTATGCAAACAGTAATTGGAGCAGCTTTTATGCCGAGCACAAGGATGTGGAGGAGGAGGAGCAGAAGCAGAAACGAAAGGATGTTACAGCCAAGTAAACGAAGGTAAACCCAAACCGAAATTCGACAAAAAAAAAACCAGCAAAAAAAGAAGCGTTATCCCGTAGCTCAAAGCTAACGAAGGTGTGTGCGAAGCTCTAGGATTCAACGGATTCGCAGGATTCATGTAACGTAAGAATAAAAACAACAAAAAAATGTTTCTGCAAATGCAATATTGTAATGTTGTAATGGTATAAATGTATGCATATGTTTTACACCGAAAGCTGTGAAGCAGCGGGAGCGGGAACGAAAACCAGGATACCTGGCAGGAAGTCACCGCTTTGCTGTATGCGAAAATCTCATGCTGCGGAAAGCATTAAAAATACAAAAACCAAAAGCTAGGGCAAGGAGAATGGAAATATAATTCCGCTCCCTGACTGCTGCTGCCACTGCCACTCAGCTTATGGAATAGCTACGGTTACTTGGAATCATGACTGGCTTTGGTGCTTGACTTAAATGCAAAAAAGGTTACACTTGTTCTTACGGATTTGTATGTTTAAGTTGAGTCATATTGGGATAATTGGTTTAGAGCGGATGAAATCTTTTAAAATTTTAATCACCTTAGATTTTACCAGAGAAAATGCAAGCCAAATGGAGACTGACGACTCCTCATGTCTTCTTTAGCTAGCTAGTAGAAATGAGCTCTATACCCGATCTCTAATATTACCAAAACCTGAAAGATCTTTTTCGTAGCTCTATGTTAGGAGGAGCTACGGCCGACTTTAGTTTAATTATTCTTCTAAGGCTTTTTTGGGATAGTTATAAACTCTGGTGCATAACTATAGCCGCACTCAACTTTTTCACTGAAAGCCTTGTTAGAGTGTAATCCACAGAAAAATGTGAATTTTAGTTATGAAATATATTGAAACAACCGAAATTATTGCTAATTAAATACAAAATGAAAAATAAACTGTGCGGCTATGGTTATGCACCAAGCATAAATCGAAAATTCAAACATTACGGTAAATTTTGCACTGCTAGTATTGTTGTTTTTATTCTTGGTTATCTTATTCTTGATTCTCTATTTATTTCTTACCGTCAAGTTAGATGCGGCTATAGTTATGCACCAGAGTTTACGTATTTTAGGTTCTCAAAATGTAATTTACGGCCGTATATAGACCCATATTGGAACGTAGTCTTAAAATACGGATGCCGATGTAACTACTCTATTTTTGGTGGAACTACGGCAGATTTACAGGTAAGTGATAACTTTAAAGCAAGGGTGCCCACTGAAAGCATATAACAGAGCAGACACCAATACATATAATGAATCAGTCTCGCACTCGCCAACAAAGTTGTTCTTGTGTGAGAAGTCACAGACAAGGAGAGATTTAGAGAGAAAAGAAAAAAAGGTATATAGTTGGTTTTTGCTTTTGGCGAATTGTGAATTCGTATACTCGCGCTTCAACGGCGAGCTAAGCAACAACAAAAGATGTATGCGAGTATAGACGTTGGGCTCCTCTGCTTTAAAGTATTATTAGAGCTGTTTCTTTTTCTTTTGAGGACCATTTTGGAACAACATTTTAAAGTACGGATTCCGATCTATCCAAATCGTGAAAGAACATTAACCTAGCTCTATTTTTGACGGAGCTAAGGTAGATTTAGGGTTAGTGATAGCTTTAGAGTGTTTTTAAGTCTATTATACCCATTTGAGGTCTCAAAAAAGCCGTCGTATTTAGGGCCATATTGGAACGTAGTCTTAAAGTTCGAGTTCCGATCCATCCAAAACGGGAAATATCATTAAAGTTGCTTTATTTTTGGCGGAGCCACGACAGATTTAAGGTTGATTATTGCTTAAGAGTGTTTTTAAGGCTGTTATATCCCTTTAGGGTTCCCAAAAAGCCGCCGGGTTTAGGGCCATACTGGAACGTAGTCTTAAAGTTCAAACTCCGATCTATCCAAAACGAGAAAGAACATTAACCGTGCTTAATTTTTGGCGGAGCTACGACAGATTTAAGGTTTGTAATTTCTTAAGAGTGTTTTAAAGGCTGTAAGGTCCCTAAAAACGCCGCCTTATTTATAATCGCAGTCGAAAGTTCGAATTCCGAATTATCCAAAACGCGAAAGAACATTAACATACTCTCTGTTTTTGGCGAATCTGCGGGAATTTTTAAGTTTACTATTGCTTAAGAGCGCTAATACTACTTTGAAATCCCCTAGAAGTAGTTTACGACGTAACGTAGTTCGAAAGAACGGGTTCCAATCTATCCCAAACACTAAAGTTCGTTAACCTAGCTTATTTTTGGCGGAGCTACGATAGATTTTGGGTTAGTGATTGTTTTAGAGTCTTTTTAAAGCTGTTATACCTCTTTAAGGTCCCCAAACAGTAGCTTACGGCCGTCTTAAGGACCGTATTGAAGCGTAGTCGTAAAGTAGCCACTAGCTGTCCTTGACTAGTCTTAATCTCTCACAATAAGCTATTGCTTAACAAATGATTACCGCGAGAACTCCATCTTATCTTGGGAAAATCTCATTTAATGTTTTTCCATGAATAACAAATAATTATTATCTAGCGCTTCACTGGACGCACAAGCAAAAATCAAGTTACCCTAATTAAAACCCAAGTACAAATAAATAGAAAAACTTTCTTAAGCAACTGGGGTCTAATTATTGTTATTTAGTCAAGTAGAAACTAAAAAACTATGCTAATAGACAAACAAATAACAGAAAAGAACAGAACAAATAAGTAAAAAAGGAAAGAGCAAGTAGTGAAAGATGCAAGACAAATGCGCTTAGATATCTTTTAATTTAATTTGCCAGCTCTGCGAACTCAAAGCACACACACTCACACATAACTAACAGCTGTCGACAGATACACTGCTGCACTCACACACATATGCGACTCGTAAACATTTGTCGTCGCTCTGCTGCTGTAATTAATAATAATTTGCATTCACTATTTGCAGTTCAGCGCCCGTGTGAGATTTCGTTTTAATTAAATTATGTGTGGCCATGTTAGAGGGAGTCACTCGATGGCGGCGCTTGTCGACTTGTTTTGAGGGGGTGGGCGTGGCAAATAATGCAAACTATGTTGTTGGCAGAAGGGGGTTGTTGCTACACATAATATGCATAAATTATTAGCGCTATCTGTAATCATTTTGGGTTTAGTTTAGTGGTCGCCAAGCACCCAAAGCCACAGCAGCAGCAACAACAACAACAACCAAAATATTATCAACTGCAACAAAGATAATAATGTGACGAGTAAGTTAATGCATTTAACTTACCTACTGAAAGTTTTCAGCAGGTATGATAATTATCGAGTGAAATTTAATAAAAGTTAAGTAAAGTTTTAAGAAGAATATTTGTGTTGTCAACTTGAATAATAAAGTGAAAATCACAAATACATGCAACACACTGACAAAGTATGCCAACTTTAATTCTTTTGATAATTACAATATGCAACAACCAATATGTTCTAAGACTAAAACCCATTTTATCAGCTTTAAAGATATCTGAAATAAATTTGGCACATGGGCTGCTGTTCTATTTAGGCTACACTTAGTAATACAATAATAGTAACCCAACTATAAAAATGAGCTTATCAAATTAAGGCAAACTAATGTTTGATACTTTGATACTTCAAACTTATTTTCAAAGTTGTACGTAATAAAATATTAACAGCGTGAATATAATATTATGGAATATCCGTACAATTTGCGGTAAATTGTAACATAAAACTTCATGTTTTCCATTAAAAATGCATTTTTCAAAAATCGTTCTTAATTTCATAAAATGTACATTTCCATTTTTTTGACAATCCACCCACCCGTGAAAAAATTGGTCGGGTTAATGATCAAATTTTTATTTTCAAAGCATTAAATACAAATATGTAGAATATGTGCCTTTCAAATTTTTGAAAATTTACCCCCAAGTTTGGAAAATATATGGAAAACAGTTAAATGAAACTCTGCAACAAATACAAAATTTCTGGTTTCCATTCGATCAGGTCAAAAATCATTTTCAAAACTCTATATATGAAAATTTCATAAAATTTATGTTCACTACTTTTTGGAAAATCTTCTCACCACTGTGAAAATTCGTGAGCTTCACTTTTGAAAATAAAACATCTTAAAATATGGAATACATGACTTTTCAATTTCGGAAAATCTACCCCCAAATTTGGAAATTCGCCGGGACAACTGTTTATTCGATCAGCTCTAGACTGATTTAGTATACATTAAGCTGTATTTTCACATGTCTAAAAAACACCATAGGTACACAGAAAAAAAAGGATATTTTTTGATGATCCATTGGATATTTTTCATATCCTTTTGGACTGGATATGTCCATATCCATTTTTATCATCCATTTGAGATTAAATAATGTTAAATTGATCTTAGTTTTTCATCCAAAGGATGTGAAACTGGAGCTGAAAAATATCAAAAGGATGTGTAAATTTGAAAAGGATATGCATTTCAATATCCAAAAAAAAGGATATGTCCATATCCATTCCAAATGGATCTTTTTTTTTTTTCTGTGTAGCTGTGAGTTCATTATCAAAAAAAACTTATATAAGCAATTCATTTAAGAGTTTTGATAGGACTTTACACTAAAATTTTACACACTTGAACTATTCTGAGCAACTCACATCAGACAAGTGAAAATATAGCTTAACAAAATGTGAACAACTTGATCGGAAAATTGCTAAAACAAAAATGGGCCCGTTCAGCAGATAATTTGGATTTCCGATTACTGATTAACGATTGCTGAAATGTCTATACTGAATGACCATGGGGCCATTCAGCAGATAATTTTGATTAGCGATTTGTGTTTTATGATTGCTGATTTTACATAGTATATTTTTAGGTGTCGTATTGAATTAGAAATAAGGGGTTAAAATATACTATGAAGTATACGTAGTTTTCTAAAACTAATCAGTAATCAAGTGTCTCTGGTGAATGCGCTCATTGATTGCAGGTTTTAAGGGATTCTGGGGGTTTAGTACTTTTTATTCAAAATTAAATCCACACTAAAATATCCATTATAAAGAGTGGTCCACGCTAAAAATATCAATATAAATGCTTCCAGCAGAGGTGGGAAATTGCTCTAACCAATCATGCTTTCTGTTCGATTCCTTTTCAGCAATCGTGATTGTCAAATTTACCAATCCGAACATAAAACACAAATCGCAAATCGTAATTATCTGCTGAATGGACTCAATGTTTCTTTCTAACTTTCATTCAATCGAACTCAAAATCATTTTTAAAACTCCATTTTGGAAATTTCTTTTTGAAAATTCTCCCAACTGCGTCAACTTCTGGAGTCAATTTTAAATTTTCACCAAATTAGCTTTAAACTTGCGAAGCCGGATATTTGATAAATATTTATATCGATATTTTTTTCGATTTTGCAAAAATATTATTTCGATATTGATATTTAGAAAAAGAAACATAAACAAAACATAATCGTTAGAAATATATTTTAGGAAGACGTGTTGAGTCATGTGTTCATCGGTCATTCGTCTTCTGTTGTCCGGAAATTAAACATTGGGTGAAGTAAGATATGCCAATACCAAGTCGAAAGGAGTTGACAATTTATGGTTTTCTTTCATAGTTTAGAAATATTGTCGAAAAATATTCCCAAAAAAATATTCAATATGCGATTTATTGCGTTAGTAAAATATCCGATAATGATAAATCGTTTTTTCAAGAAAAATATCGATATATCGATATTATTTACTAACAGCCCTATTTTAAACTCATATATTGGTGGCCTGATTTTTGAAAAAAAAAAACTGGTTCATAAATTGAATGATACATAAACACGAGTTTACGAGAAGTTTTTGGAGAATTAAGAATAAAACGAAAAGGCAAAGCTAACTTCGACTGTGCCGAAGTTTTAATACACTTGCAAAAAATCGCTTCAACTGATTAAACCTGTAGAACATATATAGGATACAGATATAAGATATTTATAATTTGAAAATCATTGAGAATCAAAATTTAAAAAAAAAAAAATTTTCTTAGCAAGAAACACATTTTCCGACCGATCGGTCCTATGGAAGCTATACGCTATAGTCATCCGATTTTGATAAAACCTTCCAAAATTGTGTGGAAGCATATGAAACTAATATATACCAAGATTGGTGATGCTACGATGAAAAACGAAAAAGTTTTTCTCACTTATATGGCAGCTATATTTTAATAAATTCGCATATATAATATAAAAGGCAACCCTCGTATTTTTTAATAAACATTATTTTTTACATGCGACCTTTTGGGGGCAGTACCTGAATCAGAAAAATTCAATAAAATGACTTCAAAATGTAGTTTCTATTGCTTAGATTACGCGACGTATGCGCAATATTACGCATACGTAATGCAAACTTCACTTTAGTTTTCTATCACCTTCTAAAACCCTTTAATCGTCAACCAAGCAGCCAGCAAAAAGACCATTAAAAGCATTTGGACACACAAAATGTGCGGTAAATCAAGTCACTTTAATTCAATAACAAGTTGCCGCTTGCCACACACCGAGAGGAGAGGCTGCCACACAGAGGCCCAACGGTGCAGCTGCTGCCATTTCGCTTTGGTCGAAGGACATTGATTTCGTTTATCTATGATGCCAAATTATTCATTTGGCCGGGCCGCCACAGACAAACAGAAAACACACACACACAAACAGAGTTTCGAAGCAATGTAATTTGGCAATTTGATTTTGACTTGCAAGAGCGAGAGAGAGAGAGAGACGGAGACGGAGATGGCTGCCTTTTAAATGTTGCTCTATTGTGTGGGTTTTAATGTAATTTAAATGTTTACTTGTGGCATTCATTGCTCAAATTGTGCACACAATAAATAAATACAAAACTTATTCAACCTTGAACAATTCGCACAAATGGAAATAAATTAGGCAAAAGACTTGCCAAACTTTAAGACTCACGCTCTCTCTCTCTCTCTTGTGTGTGTTAAATTTATGTTTAGCATTTGATTTTCCATTTTGTTGTTTATGCAAATCTTTAGCACAATTAATTGCAATTATGGGTCATTGAGAATTGAAGATAAAGTAATTTGAATTATTTATGAGAGGAAGTTGTGGGTCAAATTGAATTTTTAGCAAATGAACTAACCATTTTTGTTGGGCTAATCGTCCTGTCATTGCATTAACCACATTTCGTTTATTGCACATTCACAATTGGTGGTGATGAGCCACGTTGCTGTCGTTGTGATTGTTGCCCCCGGCGGCTCTAATGCATTTTCCATCACGTATTTCATTATCAATTTGTATTGAAATGAATTTCAAATTGGGGTTAGAAAGGGGAGAGGGGGAGAGGCAGGCAGTCTGCCTGTGTTGTTATTTCGGTTTTTCGACCAGATCCCCCCTAAAAACCCAATTGCATTTAGCTGGTTGATGGTTTGCGGGCATCGTTCGGATATTATTGAACATTTTGCCAAAGTGGGGAAAAAAATATCTCTTTCAACTTGGAATGCAATTCATTTGATTAGACTTATGATATGATATTTGCTGATTAGACGCTGATTAGCAAATGGCCCTGTTTAGTTTTTGATGCATTTGGTAATTGAAGTGGAAAGATTAAGAAAGTAATTGAAGTTATTTCGGGTAAGTTAAAATAGAGCAGATTTTGCTAAAAGGTTCCAAACGGAGGTTGTAAAGCTTCTGTTTGTTACCACTTTTGGCTTAAACTAGGACTAAGCAATCGGAAATATAAATTAGTGCCAGTTTGTAAGCTAACATGCCACGAAAAAGGTTAAACATTTTATTTGTACAAATTTATTTGTTGAAATTTTATTTGTAGAAATTTTATTTGTAGAAATTTTATTTGTAGAAATTTTATTTGTACAAATTTTATTTGGACCAATTTTATTTGTACAAATTTTATTTGTACAAATTTTATTTGGACAAATCTTATTTGAACAAATTTATTTTGTACAAATTTTATTTTCACAAATATTATTTGTACAAATTTTATTTGAACAAATTTAATTTGTACAAATTTTATTTGTACAATTGAAACGTATTATAAGTCGTAAAAACAAACAATTCTTTTTTTGTTTAAGTGAATCGAGGTTTGAACCAAAAGCTGGGATTCAGGGGTTCCGCGAACCGAACTTTAGTTCTAGTAATCTAATTGCCCCATTGATTAGTTCCCAGTTCTAATTCCAAAACTCAATGCAATTTCTCTGCATATTCCCCATTTGTTTTGCTAACCTTCAATAAAATCCATAAGCTATTGAATTGCAAATGCAAAAAAAAAATTTCAGCAATGTAAATTAATAGTGAAAAAGTCAAAAGATGCCAAAAATATGCAACAACAATAGACCAAAACACACACACACACACTATATCATCAACACCCTCTCGAACCGAAGAATTGTGCTATGAAATAATCCACAACGACAAATATGCGCGCTGTTTTATACGTCCGTCCAAATGTCTGTCTGTCTGTCCATGTTTATGTGTGCGGCCTGGCCAGTTGGTTAGCCAAGCTTCGCACAAAGCCGTTTCTGTGCGAGTATTTTGTTGTGTTAGTTTTTTTTTTTTTTTTTTTTTTTTTTGGAGCCAGTTACCAGACACCAACAACAATGGTAACAACTGAAAAAACCACATACATAAACCGGTTCAACGAAATTCCAGACAGCAGCAGCAGCAGCCGGCCCAAGCCAAGTCACAGTCCCAGTCTCCATCGAAGACTACGACAGGCGGGAGCAGCAGCCGGCACTAAATGTCAAGCGAGTGAACGGTTTTTGGTACAGCAAAGGGGATGGTGGGGCGGGGAGATGTAAAAGATGCCAGAGAGAGAGAGAGAATAATGTGTGTACCAATCGGTGCAAAAAGCCAAGAAAACTACCAGAACTTGCCGGGCGCTTGCTTTGAAACTAAAAGAAGCCAAGAAATGTTTGCAAATTGGAACTGCGTGTAGTGATGAGAGTTGATGTGATATTGTGGAAGGGTGAAGGAGAAATTGAAGTATTTTGTTAAAATCAAAAAAAAAAAATCGAACTTAATCGAACTTAGTTAACTAGATATTTCAAAATCTATCAAGTTTTCAATTTGAGGCATTAAATAACAAAGTGCAATACACAAATGTGTATTTGCATCAGGAATTAATCCCGAAACGAATATCTGTACCGGTACCGGTACCTAAATGAGAATATCGGTTAAAGGTTCTATTTCGGTTTTCAGTTTATTTCAGTTTTCGGTTCCGATACGGTGCTCAGATTTTTATTTCGGTATACCGCTACGTACCGGTTCCGGTACCGGCTCCGATACGTACCGAAATGAGAATATCGGTTAAAAGTTCCGGTACCTGCTCCGGTACGTACCGAAATGAGAATATCGGTTAAAGGTTCTATTTCGCTATTCAGTTTATTTCGGTTTTTGGTTCCGATACGGTGCACAAATTTTTATTTCAGTATACCGGTACGTACCGGAGCCGGTACTGGAACCGAAATGAGACTCGGTTAAATGTTCTATTTCGGTTTTCAGTTTATTTCGGTTTTCGGTTCCGATACGGTACTCAGATTTTTATTTCGGTATACCGGCTCCGGTACCGGCTCTGGTACGTACCGGAAAGAGAATATCGGTTAAAGGTTCTATTTCGGTTTTCAGTTTATTTCGGTTTTCGGTTCCGATACGGTACTCAGATTTTTATTTCGGTATACCGATTCCGGTACTGGCTCTGGTACGTACCGAAACGAGAATATCGGTTAATGGTTTCGATACGGATTTTTATTTCGGTATACCGATTCCGGTACCGGCTCAGGTACGTACCGAAACGAGAATATCGGTTAAGGGTTCCGATACGGTACTCAGATTTTTATTCAGGTATACCGATTCCGGTACCGGCTCCGGTACGTACCGAAACGAGAATATCGGTTAAAGGTTCTATTTCGGTTTTCAGTTTATTTCGGTTTTCGCTTCCGCTACGGTACTCAGATTTTTATTTCGATATACCGGTACGTACCGGTTCCGGAACTGAGAATATCGGTTAAAGGTTCTTTTTCGGTTTTCAGTTTATTTCGGTTTTCGGTTCCGATACGGTACTCAGATTTTTATTTCGATATACCGATTCCGGTACCGGCTCTGGTACGTACCGAAACGAGAATATCGGTTAAATGTTCTATTTCGGTTAATGGTTCCGATACGGTACTCAGATTTTTATTTAGGTATACCGATTCCGGTACCGGCTCCGGTACGTACCGAAACGAGAATATCGGTTAAAGGTTCTATTTCGGTTTTCAGTTTATTTCGGTTTTCGCTTCCGCTACAGTACTCAGATTTTTATTTCGATATACCGGTACGTACCGGTTCCGGAACTGAGAATATCGTTTTTTTTTTCTGTCCAGTGGTATCCCTATACTCAGAAAAGAAGCCTAGAATTAAGGAATTCTCTTTCTTTATGTCGACCATACAAACTCGACTTAGGGCCATTTCTTAAAAAGCTGCCAAATATTTCTAGTGGTTCGATATAATCCGTCCAAAAATCTGCCGTATTTCCGCTAAAAATAGTAAAATACTCAAATATCAGCTCTAAAAAACACAAAAACAGATTGAAACATAAAATCTTCGTAAGCTTTTCCATACATTACATTATTGGAAATTTTAAAACAGAATTTTTGTATGGCGAATTTTGATTAAAATTCAGAAACTTAATTTCTGTAATATATATATTATCTTTTTCTAAAATTTCTATATTTAGGGAGGATTTTTTTAAGACTTAGAAATCCTTCACATTTAATAAGTGGGTTAATATTTACGAAAAAAAAGTTTTTTCCGCTTTTAGAAATTTTGATTCTATATATAAGATATTTTAAAAAATTTAAGACTTTCTAAAATGTAAGACTATCAGAGCTGTAAAAGATTTAAATCATTTTTGATTTCAAATCTCTCAGATTTATTTACATATTGATTGCATTCAATTCTTCTTTAAATCACCAAGATTTAAATCTGATTCAATCATTGAAGATTGCTTTTAGGTGATTTATAAATAATTTTGCAGCAATCAGATTGTTTACATTTTGATTTAATTCATTTGATTTAAATCATTGAAGATTTAAATCTTCAAGATTTAAATCTACAAAGATTTAAATCATTTGATTTAATTCATTCTTTTGAAATCATTGATGATTTAAATCAATTATTTGCAATCATTTTTAAAAAGATTTAAATAGCTTGATTTAAATCAAATGATTTAAATCTTTGTAGATGTAAATCACAAAATGATTTAAATCTTTAATGATTTAAATCACAAAATGATTTAATTCAAATCTTTAAATCTGGAAGTCATACACATGACGCCATCCATCGGAAAATTTCTGATCTTCATGAAGATTTTGGTCTCACCGTGGAAAATGTTGTAGCAACCACGACCGATAACGGCTCAAACTTTGTGAAAGCATTTAAAGAGTTCGGCATATCCGATCCACAAAGCCTTGTAAAATATACTGAATTGGAAGAAGAATGGCAAGTCTTAGAAGAAAGTTCCGAAATATCAAATCAATCTTTAGAGCTTCTGCTGCCGAACTACGTGAGATGCGCATCACATACGCTAAACTTGGTCGCTACTTCGGATTTTAATAATATTTTAAAATCTAACAAACGTTTCTACGAAAAACATAAAAATGAAAGATTAAACGTAACAGTTGAAGTAGAGATGGGCGCGGAACGGAATTCCCGCGCGATCCGAAATGATATGCTTCCTCAAGCAGGTCAAAACTATTTTAAAATCTTTGGAAAGACACAAGGTGAATTTATAATTATTAAATTAAAAAATTACATGTGATTTCCTACTGAAAATAAATTTTTTAAAGTTCGGACTTTTGATACTTCGGGATTCCCACAGAATCCCGTCTCGCGGCCATCTCTAATTTGTAGTTCTAAAAAACTTAATTTTTTTATTTGCTCACAAAAGATTTTGAAGAAATGTTCTGGGTTATGGAACAAAATAAGTCGACCCAAATCATCTGAAAAAATTATTTCTGTTTTGGGATCACAGTTGATATATCCAGTCATCACGCGATGGAATTCATTATACGAATCGATCATAAATATATTGTTTCACAAAACAAAAATCAACAATAGAGGCTTTATTAGACTGCGATTTTCAATATTTAGAATAGTACGTAGTTTTTTTGAAACCTGTGGCTGAGGCAATCGATTTTCTCCAATCGCAAAGCGGAATGTTTTATGGATTTCTGCTTCCAACGTTGGCAACAATGAAGACAAAATATGCGATGCTGACGCTGAAAAGATCCAGTGATTATGTTGTTGAAATGGCAAATCGATTGCTATCAGACAACGGACTCGACACATATGTTAATTTTAACAGTAAGAAAGTCGGTCAAGCCCGACTGTAATATACTCTGTACCTGTTTGTATGTAACTGATAACTTTAAAGTGTAAGGGTTTTTCAAAATCTAGGGGGGGTGGCAACTCTTTCGACTATCGTTCATCTGGTTGAAAAACGATGTACGGGCTCGATAAGTAATGATGAGTAGAATTACCCTAGTAGATAACTCGTAAAATTATAAAATTTGTATATAATTTCCTATTAACATAAACATATTTATATTATCACGCGGGAATCACGCGTGATTTCTGACCGCAGGCCATCTCAATTGCATCGCTCCTATCATACTTGGTCTTTGCCTCCTTACACAAATATCTATTGGAAAGAAGGGAGGGGGAAGTGCGGCGCTAATGCGGTCAAGCCAATTCCAATTGGGAAATTACCAGTAAGCTATTGCCCTCTCGCTCTCTCTTTCTCGTAAGTGGCTGCGTGTTGTTGTTGTCGTTGCATTAAATTTTCTTTTTACATATGGCGCCACTATTGTTCATCTGATCAAAAAACGATGTATGGGGGCTTGATAAGAAATGATGAGTAGAATATATGTCTAGAAGGTTTGAACAACCTAACTCCAAAATTGTGGAAGATATTAAGTTTTTTTCAATTTGCGGGGGAGGCAGGGGGCGTGGCAAAAATCAAAACTAAACTTGATCTGCCTGCAAGTATAAGAAATATATGTTCCATACACCTCAAACCTCTATCTCTTACCATCTCTGAGATCTCTTCGTTCATACGGACAGACGGACAGACGGACAGACAGACGGACAGACGGACATGGCTATATCGACTCGGCTGTTGATGCTGATCAAGAATATATATACTTTATAGGGTCGGAGATGCTTCCTTCTGGCTGTTACATACATTTGCACAAACCCAATATACTCTGTGTACCTTCGGTACAGAGTATAAAAAGGGGTCGGAATCAGCTGTTGTTGCTTCTCTGCCCTTCAGTCAAACTAAAATGGATCAAGGCAATAAATCCAGCTTCCGATAGCTATAAAGAAGCCGAAGTGATGGAAACTGTGAAGACGGCACTCAAAAACTTTTTTAAGGATGCGGTATCTGAAGAGGTATATCAGATTGATGATTCGAGGCATCTAAATATTTTGATTTTTGGAATATTAGGTTCGTTAAAACTTTTTTATCCAACAAAAATATTTAAAAATTGTAAACCTAATGTTTTTCTAGAAACCCCCGACGAGCAGTCCCAATCCGGTTCTCATGAATGGCAATCGGAGTTATATGCTTACGTTGCCGATAACTCAAAAGGCTTACAAATGCTAAATAACTATTACTTTATGAAGAAAGCATTTCTTAAAGTTAATTGTCCGCTGCCATCTTCAGCAGCAGTGGAGAGACTTTTTTCGCATGCTTCATTTCTAAATACACCAAGGCGAGGTTGTCTTACGGATGAACATTTTGAACAGTTGCTACTTTTGAAAGTGAACAAAATCGTTTAACCAAACACATTAAAACATGGTCAAATACATGAGCATTCAACTAAATCATAGTTTTTTAATGGATTTCGCAGTTACCTTAAGTCTAAATTTTATATTTATCTAAACAGATTAAAAATTTGAATTAAATCATTTTGGGATTTAAATCACTAAAGATTTAAATCTTCATAGATTTCAATCATTTTGTGATTTAAATCTTCAAAGATTTAAATCATTAGATTTAAATCAAGCTATTTAAATCTTTTCAAAAATGATTGCAACTAATTATTTTAAATCATCAATGATTTCAATAGCTTGATTTAAATCAAATGATTTAAATCTTTGAAGATTTAAATTGGGAGATTTAAATCTTCAATGATTTAAATCAAATTTAAATCTGGGAGATTTAAATCTTCAATGATTTAAATCAAATGAATTAAATCAAAATGTAAAAATCTGATTGCGTTAAAATGATTTATAAATCAGCTTAAAGCAATCTTTAATGATTGAATCAGATTTAAATCTTGATGATTTAAAGCCGAAATGAATGAAATCTTTATTTTTAAAATCAGGTTGAGATTGAATCGTGAATCAATCTCAAAATGATTACATTTACAGCCCTGAAGACTATTAGTTGAAATATATATTTGAAATAATCATAAATCAATAAAATAAATAATAAGAAACCGAAACAATACCGGTATTAGCGTTTC
>JAEIFT010000683.1:0-115386 GCA_018904225.1 Lordiphosa mommai | reverse complement strand
TAAATATTATTGCTTTGAAGTTAGTTGGGGTACAAATGTACCCCAAAATGGGTTTTATATGTAACATAGTTAGTTCCAATCTCATCACTCCCCAAAATAACTGTTTAAATACTGGGTATAACAAGCGATCCATTGGAGACATTCGACTCTACACGCCCACTCGATGAGGGACTTTTAAATCTACCCCAAACCGCCAGCCGCACACGAAAGTCAAACATAAATCGCTTGCTGCATGTGTGTGTGTGTAAAAATTACGGCTATGTGTTAGAGCTGCGTGCGTGTGTGTGTGTGTGTGTTGTGTGCAAGTTATGCGCAGCATGCAAAACTATGCACGTGCCCGGTTGAAGTGTATAAATGTGCTGGTGGCGTCCCCTAGTGAGAGGAACCACCAACTCTGGAGAAGAGCTCACTCTGCTGCGTGGACCGACAATGCGAGTCATGCGGTGGACTCATATCGGATGACAATTAGGCCCTGGTCATCAATTCCAAGTGCACAAGCGATAAATCTTTGGTAATTGTATGTGTGTGTGTGTGGGAATTGGGAACGTGGAAAGTGGAAGTGGAAGGAGAGTGGGAGTGGGGCAGGTTAAGTGTAGGAAAAAGCCTTGCGAATTGTGGCTAACCAAAAATGAATATATTTAGTTCATTGAAAACTTTTCAAATGAAATTATGGGCATAGCTGTTAAATTCGGATTACGATTGGTAATCAATTAGATTATTTATAAAAAATAATTTAATGACTATATAATCCTTTGTAAAAAAAATGTCTGATTAATAATTGATTACGATTAGAAATAATCGGAAAAAAATCGGGATTATTTGAAACTACGACAAAAAAATCAAAACTAATCAAAAATAATCAAAAAAATAATTCGACTACTTTCAAAGATTAGTTTTGATTACTTTCAAAAAATAGAAATGGGAGGCAATCAGTATTTTTTTTTTTTTTGTGTAAATGTCATTTTCATTTCTATTTTTTTAAATAATCAAAAATAATCATTGAAAGTAGTCAAATTATTTTTTTGATTATTTTTTAATAATTTTGATTATTTTATCGTAATTTCAAATAATCCATATTACTGATAATTTATAATCGTAATCAATAATCAATCGTGGGAAACTAAAAATAATCGTAATTAAATTGATTATTTTACTTTCAAAAAAAATAATCTAATTAGTAATAATTATGATTAATAATCATTATTTAACAGCTATGATTATGGGCCACACTGCGTATGAGTGATAAAAAATTTAAGAAACTGTCTGACTTTGTCCTTTTCATTCAATAATTGCACAATTTGAAGTTTGATAAGACTGACTGGGTGAAAATCTACTCAAATTACCAAGGGAAAATTACATTTTTCACCCACACACACACACTGAAAAGTGCATTGAAAATTGAAACCGCAGCCAGAATGCAGAAATGTTTGCCCTGACCGTGGGGCATATTTATAACAAGGCAAGCTAATTAGTTTTTGGAAATGACCGCAGGATATTTGAAATGGTGAAACGCAAAACATGTGTTAAATTACAGGCAAAGTGCCGAGTTTTGTGTTGAATAATTGAAAATAGAATTTTTGGGCCAAAAGTAAATGTGTCACATTTCCTGCTGATTTTAATTGTTGTTTGTGCGTGTGCGTAACTTATATCTCTCTCTCCTCTGTAACGTTGACACAAATGACATTTTAAGGGCAATAAGTTATTTCACATTATGCTGGCTACAAGCGGTCGGAAGGACACAAGGAGCCGCCTGCCATTTGCTATCTGCGGGACGAGTTGTTAACAACTATGAGACTGTGGGACAAAACTTTATGAATGTGTGCGTGCGTAAGTGTTTGCACCGCATGCGGAAGTCACATGTTTGCATTATGTGTCCTTTGGCTTGTCCTTGCCTCTGTGTTTGTTTACACTGCACTACTTGCTGCTGCTGCATTCTGTCCCCCCCCGTTAAGACTTGCCAAGCATAAATTTTATATTTTGTTTATGTGTGTGTGTCTGTGTGTGTGTCTGGCTGGCAACATAAATTTTAACTGCTGTGAAAATATTTGTTTAATGAGAAACTTTTAGCTGATGCTGCTGCTTCCTCCATTGTCCTTCTCCCTTCTTCACAGCTGCAGCAAGCAGCATGCATTATAATTTATTAATTATTTCAATTATTATTATGCTTGGCCCAAGTCAAACAAATGGAGACAATGCATAATGCATTGTGTTGTCTGTGACAAATGAAACAAAATTGTCAGCTTGAGTTGACATTAATCGTAGTAAAACAAAGAGAAAAAAAAAAAAAAAAAATGTTCACTTCCGCTCAACTAAATGGGTTCAAAAAATGCTGAATATAGTGCCTTAACTTTCTATTGTAAATACTTATGAATTTTTATGACATTCGTAGAGAACTTAAATGATAAAAATAAAATTATCAAGACATTATTTCGTTTTCTTAATTCTTAAATTTTTGCTTTTTCTAAATTAAAGGCTGCCTATGACATTAAATGGAACTGTGCCTCTTTTGCAGTATTTTCCATCGTTCTGCGCCAACATTATTAGCCGAAATAGTTCGGCTAATTTTTCTCTTACATGTTTGTCATTTGAGCTCTTCTACATCCATAAGCTGTTAACTGAAACCTTACTTCAAATATACCACAAAAACTAATCTAGGCGGAATCAAATTATGGCTTGATTAATCGGTGTAGTCATAAATCACTCAATTATAATTTTCTTCACCGAGAAATTATGATTGTTATGCGATTTTGTGTAAAAGTGCTGATGGAGCCGGCCCATTTTCTTGAAACGGTCAGAACTGCTTCTTATGCTTTCGACGTATAATTGTCATCACAAAATTGGTCATCAACTGTCGCGTTATCGCGTTGGTTGATTTGGTATTCCGGATGGCCATTTTTCATTTTTTCGGGTCAGACAAAAATGTGTGCCAAGATGACTGTTTTTCGTACTAACGACCATATCTTGGATTTTTGAATTTACTGATATTTTTCAATAGCTGCCATATAAACGGTCTGGTCAAAAAACTAGTTCTAGTGGGAAAAACTTTTTATTTTCCATCGTAGTCTCTTGGTATATTAGTTTTATATGCTTAACAAAATTCTGGATGATTTCATCAAAATCGGAGGACTATAGCATATAGCTGCCATAGGAACGATCGGTGGGAAAATAAGTCTTTGTGAGAAAAACTTTTTGGTTTCCATCGTAGCGTCACCAATCGTAGTATATATTAGTTTTATATGCTTCCACATAATTCTGAAAAATTTATTAAAATCGGATGACTATAGCGTATAGCTGCCATATAAACGGACGGTCAAAAAACTACTTCTAGTGAGAAAAATTTTTTTGTTTTCTATCGTATCGTCCCCAATCTTGGTATATATTAGTTTTATATGATTTCACAAATTTTGAAAAAATTTATCAAAATCGGATGACTATAGCATATAGCTGCCATAGGACCGATCGGTCGGAAAATGTGTTTACTAAAAAAATGTTTTTTATGGTATCAAATTTTTATTATCAATGATTTAAAATTTTTAATATCTGATATCTATATCCTATATATATTTTACCGGTTAAATCAGTTGGGTAAACTTTTCACAGTGTATTAAAACTTCGGCACAGTCGAAGTTAGCTTTTCCTTCTCGTTTTTTTTTATTTTAGTGTAAAAAAAATATTTAAAAAATTATTTTCCCCTTGATTGAGGTACGGGCCAGATGATGCTCACAAATTGGATAATTAAAAAGTATTTTGGAGGAATTACCGATATTAGAAACAACCGAGTGTGAAGACTATCGGGTGAAAAAATTGGTTTTCCATACAAACTTTTGCAGAATTTTCACCCCTTGGGGATGGAATTTTTTATACCCCGACTTTGTTCTCAAGTTCACAACATATGGAAGCTACTGTCTAAGTTGCAGCTTTCTATCTCTTACCGTTTAGACTGTGCGTAAATGGGCAATCAGGCAGTTAGTAAATCAGTGAGGACTATCTCTTTTATATATTAAATAATCAAAAAGTTACTGAAATATTTTGAGAAAATTGTCTGAAGTGCTTCTATCGCGAGCATCTTTTGTTGGATTCAACAACTTTTTCGTATGAGAAGACAATTTATTATAATTTCAGTTTTTAGGCCATTATTCGTCGCCTCTTACCATCTGAAAAAAAATCTTCTGAAGTCTGGCTCTTTACTAAATTTACAAAAATGTTAAAGAGAGAAATGAGCTAAGTCAATTGAATAAAAAAAATGCTCTTGCTCTTTAGTATTCTTCCAGAAAACTTGAGTTTTAATTTTAGCATCATAGCTATCAGCGTTTTATCTGGACCAGATATTGAGTCAATTAAACAAACTATTGTATATTAGAATATTTTTAACACCAGCAAACATTTTGATGAACACGAAATAGTGGATAATTTCCACCAATCGACACGCGCCTTTTCCTAAGCAACTCATGCCCTGGGATGCCCTCAATCTCTCAGTACGTTCCATGACAATCTTAATGGTTTCTGGCCCAACAACTATTTTTAAACAATTTGACTAGTTTTAGTTCTATCTTTAAACCGTTTGTCATTCACATATATTTCTAAGTAAACATTATGCAATGTACCACATAAAGTGTCCTCTGAAAAATCAATTTCTACTCCGCAGCACCTTAAAAAAAAAAAAAGACAAAGCTGAAACCTCAATCACTCAACACGAACCACAATGTAAACGTGCTGCAAAACAATAACAAACAAAAAGTATATTTCACAATAAACAAGTAAAATCAATTTTCGTTACTAGAGGAAGCCAGTCAACAATCACAAACAAAAACAAGGACACCAGCCAACAGCAGGACACGCCTTTTGCTTCAAACTACAACCGTACTTTTCCACACAGTTTGACAAGACATTTGTGGCACCTGCACCAAGCGCCACCTGCCACTTCAGCGAAAGTTGGCAACGGGAATTGGCTAGTTGAGTGATTTTCGATCAGCTGGGCAAAAGCAGATTCATTCACCTGTTGTTCTTGCCTGCTTGGCCAGTCAGCTCACGTGCTTGCACTCATTAGACAACTGAGCAACGTCCTCGCTGAATTCATTAAAAAAAAAAAGGAAGGCAACAAATTAAAACCCATAAAAGACATCAAATTATGCGACGCACTTTGGATGCGGCAGAGCCTATTTGTTAACCCCAACGTGCCGGCAAACAAAGTTTTTCAATTTCTGTCGCATAATAAGCGGGCACAAAAGACACACGGCGAGTCGTCGGGGGTAAAATGAAATTATGAATGTGCGTTTGGCAACAACCGCACCCCAGACGCACAACACCCACGCCGTAGACGCACCTGGGCTCTGTCCCTGTCTCCCCTGTGTGTGCGCCCATTTTTTCTGTCAAGGTGTCATAAATGACGCGGTGACTACAGCCAGCGCTCATTGGCCAGGTGGTGGGGGTTCACAGGTAAGTATGGTGGCGTCACATGCGTGTAAGTAAAATAAATGAGGCCCGGCACAATGGCAGCAACTGTCAAAGGAACAAAAGCCAAATGAATGACACGAACCGCAGAGCAACAGTGCCAAAAAAACAAAGGCCACACACAGGCACACTCCATGACTTGGTAATACCCTATAGAAATGGAACGGAATAAAACCTCAGCGGGTTACTGAAAGTAATATAGGATCTAAAGCAAATTCATTACATATTTAGTTTGCTAAAACAATAATGAGAGAATAGAATCAAAAGGCCTTTGATATAGCTATAAATACAACTTGCTCACCTTTTGTTCGTTTAATATTAAAAAATAAGTAAGGGCGCTAAAGACAGCGGAATAACCTGTATACCTAATTTGACTGATTTAATAAGCATATAACACCTACACACACACACGCCGCGACTTCGCATCCACGACGAGCAGTTACGACGCTGGCCCCCCTCCCGCTGCCTGTTGGAGGGTTTCTTAACGATTTTTTAGCTCAGAAATAAGTTTAATAATATCTTAGATATTTTTGGTAAATTTTGTTCTTTTATATATTTAGTAACTAGCATATAACCCGGCGCGCTTTGCTTCGCCACCAACAGTAAAGCCCCAAAATGATGAAAAAAAAAACGTTTTTCAATGATCCCACCTCCGCCACCCATTTTCCGACCTTCAGAAATGAGAAAATTATTTTCCATTATCCGACCTTGAGGGTGGGTTTGCGCAAAGCTAAAAACTTTATCCAATTGAATTGGCCCATAGAGCTTTCAAACCAAATTTATTACAATAGGCTAAAATATAATTTCAGCCATTAATCCACCCCCGTACCTATATTCCGACCTTTGTAGTGAATTTCCCGATATAAAAAACACGTGTTTCCATTTATTTTGACCCTAGAGCTTACAAAACGAATTTCATTCAGATCGGATCACAAATAGCTATTGTCACTGAACCCAAACATGCCCACCATTAGCCCAGCCTGGGGGCGGAAATTCCACCACCGAGAAATCAAATGTCTAATTATTTTCTATAATGTGTTTACAAACCGAGTTTAAAGTCAATCGGATGAAAAAGTTGTTTCCATATAGAATTTTCCGGGATTTTCCCGACTTTTCGGGGAGGTTTTTGCAACTTTGGAAAATCTCATGGCCAATTATTTTGCACACTATCCTTACAAACCGAGTTTGAAGTCAATCGGATGAAAAACAGTGTTTTCCATATAGAATTTTCCGGCCATTTTCCTTGTGGGTGGATTTTCCACAATCGAAAAATCACATGTCTAAATTATTTTGTATACTATGCTTACAAACCGAGTTTGAAGTCAATCGGATGAAAAACAGTTTTTTCCATATAGAATTTTCCGGGCATTTTCCTTGTTGGTGGAGTTTCCACCACAAACGATGTATTTTTTTACACGGTTTGAAGTCAACGGATGAAAAAAGTTTTTCATATGAATTTTCCGGGGTTTTTCTGTGGGCGGAGTTTCCAACATTGAAAATCACATGTCCAATTATTTAGCATACTATCCTTACAAACCGAGTTTGAAGCCAATCGAATGAAAAACAGTTTTTTTCCATATGGATTTTTCCGGGAATTTCCCGACTTTTCGGGCGGATTTTCCAACATCGGAAAATTTTTAGTCTAATTATTTTGCTTACTATCCTTACAAACCGAGTTTGAAGTCAATCGGATGAAAAAATAGTTTTTTCCATGAAGAATTTTCCGGCCATTTTCCTTGTGGGCGGATTTCCCGAAATCTGGGAAACAGGTGTCCAATTATTTCGCTTACTTTACTTACAAACCAAATTTCAAGTCAATCGGATGAAAAACAAAATTTTCCCCATAGTAGCTTTTCCGGGAGTTTTCCACCTCTTAGGGGTGGAATTTTCCAAAACCCCGCCTTAGTGCCCACTTTCAACTCATATGGAAACTTCTGTGAAAATTTCAGCTTTCTATCTTTTACCGTTCAGGCTCTGCGTTGATTGCCAATGAATCAGTCAGTCAGTGAGGACAAACTCTTTTATATGTAGAGTGATAAGTAAGGGCGCTGGAGACAGCGAAATACCTGTATACATAATTTTAACTAATTTTATGTGCATGTAACATTTACACCTACACACACACACGCAGGGACTTCACAGCCACGAGGAGCAGTTACGACGCTGGCCCCCCTCACACTGCCTATTGGAGGGTTCCTTAACTTTTTTTTTTAGCTCAGAAATAAGTTAAAAAAATATCTTATATATTTTTTGTAAATTTTGTTTTTTTTTATATTTATTAATTTAAATTTTCTATCAAAACCCATGAGTCTATTTGATTGATCGGGAGTGTATATCTAACTAAAATTACGAAATTTTCATACCCTGAAAATTTTGGTATTTTTAAAATCCCAGAAAAAAATTTTACGCTTGGTTCATCATTTGGTTTATTTTATGTTACTCTGAGTCATTTTACAATTGGGTTTTTTTTTTTGCCCAATGGACAAAGTTTTCTTTAATATGCAATAAATAACCGAATATTTAACAGTGTTTGCCAATTCTTTACCAAAATGTATAGGATATTCCTTTTGTGTTCCTCTTGACCCAAATAAAAATGTATCACCTTTATTGGAGCAAATTTTCCTGGAAAACTTTTGTTGCCTTAACTGGGCCTTAATTTCTGGGATATAATGATTAGGCCGAAGAATCATTGGGAAATAACCTTAAGCCGGTTGAAACACTGTTTTCAGAGGGATGTGATGATGATGAAGCCGAATTCGCTTGTTGTCTATTGTAAGCAATCGCGAGATCCATCGTTTGGATAAGCAAAACCCAAACAAAAAAGAGAACAAACTACTTATGATACAATTTTGTGCACACATGAGACAGAAAACCACGATAAATAAATTAACATGAAATTAAAAAAAAATTATTGTCAAAGCGAACTCAAAATTACAGCTCAAAAATATAACAATCGTTAAGTAGGCAGCGCAACCAGAGCTCATTACTCACTTTGCAGTGTATTAAAGTAAGAAAAGCTAAACAAAAAAAGGTCATGGCGCATAGCCATTTTATTTATGACATTATTTGCATACGCTCAGGAGAAGAGCAAACATTTTTCAAGTAGCAAAAAATAAAACGTAAATTTAATTATACAGTTTTGTGTGTGTGTGTGTGAAATGCGATTTATGTTTAAATAAAATTTGCAGAATTTTTAATTATACCCCAAAACTTACTCCAAAACTTGTGAGCACAACTTGAATTTGTCTATTTTCATTTTCATTTGCCTTGTCTGAACATTCTCGTCCACTTTTAACTGACAATTCCAACTAATTTGCTCTCGACTGACGCCCAATAAATCTCTGTGCCCAAATCAACCCGCCCCTTTTCCCAACTGCAAACTACAATGGCATCGTCGTTGTCCTTGTCGTCGTCATCTTCATCGTCATCGTCATGGCAGTGCAAAAGAAATGTAATTTTATGTAATTGAAACCATTTTCGTGTTAATTAAACTCTTCGTTTTTTTTTTTTCTTTTCTGCTTCGTCCTGTGGGTCTTGGCTTAAAGCATTTTACACTTGCTATTAACGTTTCTGTGCGTAGCAGTCGCCGTCGTCCAAAAGTGACAGCCGCAATGAAAACAAAGATGCGGGGCCAAGCACAAGTCATCGCTTACGGATGCCCGGCGGCATTTGAGTAGGGTTACACGGGGGTGGATCTGCTTCACAGTCATTAAATTGGATTTCTTCTGCTTTGACTTGATTCTTTGGTACTTTGATGAAGGGTTCTCTTCTACCAAGGAGAACGAACAGAAAAAGAGAGACGAGAGTATTTGGAATAACAAGCTTTTGTTTCAAAGAGTTGTCAAATGATGGGTTGAGTTTAATGTGGTTAAAGTGTGAAATGAGCAAAGCTGCATAGCTAATTGTTAAGTTAGTAATTAGAGAAAAAGTTTTAGTAAGAAATTTACTTAGAATTTTGTTTTTCTTTTTTGGGAATTTTCTCTTAAAATATTTATATTTAATTCAATAAACTTTGTATCTCAAACTGTTCTTACTTATTTATATAACCATCAAGAATTCATTAATTTTTATTTCACCTCTTATTCTCCTGCTTTCATTCTACTTTCACCCATTTAGTGCTCAGACACACACAGAAAATGGCAAAACAAAAAGCATAGCATACTTTTGTGAGCACAATTAATACAGAGATTTTGTCTAACAAATGTTCTTGTTGTAAATGAACAAAAACTAGTAGTTGAAGCTCAGCACATAATGACCCCCCTCCTCTCCCCACTCAACACTTGTTTTGCCATTATTTCGCTTGACTATTTTTGGCATGGCGCACAAATTGATGTATAAGTTGGACTTAATCTTGATAAAAATCTTAATCAAGTGTATTGTGTCTGTGTCGCCAAGATCATTTGCTGCAATTTGGTTACTGAGCAAACAACAACCTTACTATGTGCCCAGTCAAAGCAACTACATACATACTTCTATATATATTAATAACAATCAACTTGTGGATGTAGATTTTGCCCAACAGCAACAACAATAAAAGACCATTCAAGTGAAAACAACAAGCAGCAGGACACACACACACACACACACTCAACGAAAATTGTTTCTTTACGCTCCTTTCTCTTCTTACATGGAACATTTTGATATAATCAACAGCTGTTGAATATTGCTTTGCTTTGTAAGAATTAAACAGATATTTTATGCGTATTGGTTAAAGATTTCTACTTAAATGCCATTTTAGCTGGAGTTAGGGGAGTGTGTTAATAAATAATTCATTATGTTGGTGGACAAGAAAATTGTGTTCAATTAGCAGATGGTGTGGAAATTAAATACTGTATAAATTAATACAAAAAATAAATATTTTTTATTGGATTCGATAACAATTTGTTCTGCTTTTCACCTGCTTTCACCAAATTCGCAGAATCTTTTGAAATTGTTAAAAGATGCTTTTTTTTTGAGTAGTTTTTTTTTAAATTTTCAATAGGAAAATCCGTTTAATAAAAAACAATCTGTTAAAAAATCTCTTCGAACTTCATAAACTGTTAATACTTTCATATTGGGTTAATATCATTTGGTTGAATATCATTTCAAAACTAAATATAAAAATATCATCTAAACACGTACATATATTGGTCAATCACAGCTGTAAACCGGTGCAAAAATGATTCAGACTCATTTTCAGTGATCTGAGCTTAGTTTATAATCAATCGATTATAAACTTTCTAATAACAAAATCAAAATTATTTTATTTTTTTGTAAAAGAAATATTTTAAAGCTTCATAATTTTTTTAATGATATGCAAAATAATTTCAAAATTTTACTTTTGAACATTTTTTAAATCAATCTGAATTGGTTTTCAACATTCCAAAAGAGTGAAAGAGAAAAACAAATCAAATTAGGATCTGGGCAAATTAGGATTGAAATTGAAACAGGAGTACACAGCGCTCTCTTGCAAAAGCAAATCGTTGAAAAATGGAAAAAATGGTGGAGAAAGAATTAAAAGGAAATGGATCAAAGATTGGAACTGCCATAACGGCAGATGAATTAAGAGGTTACTTCAACGATCTTCTTAAGCCCCATCAACTGATATAAACATGCTGTAAGATTCAAGCTATCACGATCTAAATATAGATATTTCTGTGGAAGCTCTTAAGATTGCACTCTGCAAAGCTAAACCCAATAAAGCTTCGGAGAAGTCAGATGAGTTTTTCAAAATGCGCCCAACTGCTGATCCTCATATATAATAAAGTTTTTTATAGAGCGCAATTTGAGAAATCATGCGGAAAGAGTTCAATATTCCATATTTTAAAAAAAGGCAATATTGATGACTCTCAAAAACTATTGAGGAATATGTGTGTTTTGACCACTCCACCCCCACGATAAAAACTGAAATCTTTGTGAGTTCCAAGCAGAGTTCAAACTTGGATATTTGACATTAGACGGGGTATTTAATCTGGTATCGATAGACCAAATAAGACATCAGGAAAATATAAAAGTGTTTGCCTATTATGAGAACTGTTTTCGATTGTGTGCTAAGAGGACCCCATCAAAACAAGCTCCAACGACTAAGCGTATCAACGAAAATAATTTTATTTATTGCAAGTATGGAGAAGGTTGAAACACAGAATAGAGTTAAACAGGAATGCCTCATATCACCTCATATCCACGATGACAAGGCGAAGTAATGGTTGAGGTTTCATGTACGCGGACGAAATAGTTGTCGTAGTTGACTTAAGATCATGAGGTAGATCATTTCTTAACCGAATAGAATTTATCATGAATAGCCCCTTCGAGCACAATAACTTCCATCTTGGGTATATTTCATCATTGCATTTTATAAGAAAGGAAGCTGCATTGAACATGAGAGTTATGTAAATTTGCGTATCATTTCATACTTCTTCAAACTTTTGGTAACGACAAAGTCTGGTCAAATAAACCGCATTTTAGGCCTCTTCATATCATATTCTGCTTTTGACTAAAGGTTTTTTCTTAAAAAAATTTGTTGTCTTGTTAAAATTTGGTAAAATTTTCATTTATTTTCTTTTTCATCACATAAAGTCGAAAAAATAATATAATTCCTTTTACCATTTCTGCTCCACCCATTGCTAGGCTAAGCTCCTTCAGCTTTCAGCTGCTGCCAACTCATTTATTTAGCTAATTTGTATATTCAGACAATGGAAATAAATATAAGTTATATGATCCGCGATGTAAATGTCGACTTTGTTGTCTGACAAACGATAATGTCACACACACACATGCGCTTTTGTCTAGACATTGTCGGTTGCTTGAACTCAATTTGAAACAAAATCGAGTACTGCACTTGCAGCAGCAGCAGCAGCAGCTGGGCTGAAATTGAAAACCCGAAATTATCGAAATAAATGGCCCAAAAAAAAAAAAGGTTGGCCAAAAGGCAAACACATAAAAATTGAGAGCCCACGAGTACATTCTGGCATTTAATTAATGTTTGCCATTGTCGTGCACTTAGTACGCATCAAAGTGGCACAGTCATGCCGCCAAATCCTTGAGTGGGTTGCAAGTGGCTTTTCCGCTAATCATTAAATGCAAGTCACGATGATTATGTCAAGCTGATGAAGTGTGTGTAGCGGGGGAATGCACTCACTGAAAGCAGATTGTCCAATGGAATGTTATAATATTTACAAGTATCCATTAAAAGGACATTCTCTGGTAAGAACTCTTGAGTATCAAAAGAACATTTATGGTATTAATTAAAGGAGATTTGAATTGGAGACAGTGATAAAAATATATTCAAGTCTCATGGCCTTATGTTGACATTTCCGCTGCCCATGTGCAAGTCCAGACAGTTGAGTCATGCTATGGTTATTCATAAGCTCACACACACACACACACAAAGAGGATGGGGAGTCATTGAAGATGAAGGCAAAAGACGATAATATAAAGCGTCAGCTTTTTGAAACAATTTCAACATATTGTGGGCGACACACACACACAGACACGTGGAGCAACCTAGCAATAATGCCAACACCCATTATGTGTGTGGACGTTGTCATTAGTGTTGTTGCATAGTTAGTTATCCTTTTAAATGTCATAAACACACACACACACACTCACACGTTGACACATTATTATCTATAACCACATGTAAGTAGGGTGAACAAAAACAAAGAGCTACTCAATGTTGCTGCTACGGTTCATGGTCCCAATGACAAGCACATTGAATAGTCCAAGTCATTTTTTAGAGATACTTACATTTAGATAAATACATGACAATAAATAACATTTATGGTCCATTAAACAAAAAAAATAAAAGGCTACTAGTTAGAAATTAATTTGAAATTAAATTATAATTTTATCCAGGCCTACTAACACTGAAAAGATTTGGCGGCGCACTTATATTTTACTAGAAAAACTAAATGAAGACCACTAGAGCCGTCCATAAAATGCACCGCGCCGAGCTTCCAAAGGAAAATCTTGGAGGCGCTGGCCAGCGCTTGATGAAGTAGTCGTATCGCTTTGCATTTTATTCGCACCCGTCAAATGGGTGAAGGTTAGTGGAGATTTCTCTTGACACTTGGGTTGCTATTTAAGTTTCTGGCCTAGGTCCTTAGCCATTTTAAGACCAATTGGCCTTTTCCCAAAAAAAAGTTTGGAATTTTATCGATAAAAGCCCCTACAACCCGCGTTGATACGATTAACGATTAATCAAAACTTACCCGGCGAAAATTGGAATTAACCGGAAACTTTCGTGCAATCTTTTTTATAACCCGACGGATTATCACGCCAAAGGCAACGGAACTTAAATCGTAGGCATGAAGCACCACCCTAGCATAAAATGGTTTAATGAATCAACCGGGCGAAGCTCGTTGAAGACGAAGGTCGGAACGCGTCAAAAACAGCGTGTGCCAGAAAACATTGATGCCGGCGTGAACCGTAATGCAGACGCGCGGACTAGGTGATAGAGGCACCTGGCATTTCTCCACCAATGCCGATTGAATAAACAGCGGGCGTGTTTGTTCCGTTGTATCCCATGGACAACGCCCGGAGGTGCGAAATTTTGAAAAAATATAACGCGGTGTTTCAAGGATAAGACGCGGGACTATGCTTAGAGCCCGAAACAAAACGCCGGCTCGAACGAGAAGACGTTCCTCCCAGCCGCAGCTGATTCTGGCACCCAAGCCTTCTTTTTATTCCCGCACACTCAAGGGAAAAGCGGTGGTCAACGATTTCGCGCCGAAGATGCTGTGAAGAGTCGGGGTGGGACAATTGATTGAGCGCATGCAAAAGTATATAAACGCGAGAAAACTTGAAAAACAATAAAACCACACCGCTATAGCCAGAAATATATATAGCAACCAGCAGCTGATGGCGCTTTTCAATAAAATTCCAAAATTAATTTAACAAAAAAAAAAAAATGAAAGCAGATACAAGCGTTACAATGACGAGTTGACTTCAAAAGTGTTTTGACTCATCTGCGAATATTTTATGTATAGGTTTGTGACCCTAATCCGATGGGCAAAACAAAAAAATGCTGCGCTATTAGCGTTGCACAAACTCGATACTTTTTCGTTGCTTTAAAATGTAAAAACAAATAAATGTTTTGTGCAGAGAGAAAAATTAAGTATTTTAACATGGAACTGGCTTTTCCTAAAATTCAAATTAGAAATTTTAAGGGGTCTTCTACCGTTGAAGATTTTTTCGATTTTTATTTTGCGCTATTATTATAGCTTAAAGCATCCTTTACATCGCCCTGCAAACCATTTTCGAAATATTACAAATTTTAGGAAATTCCATAGTGAGTAAAGCAATGTTCTTGCTGAATTGAGTGTTTTATACTCTGCTTCAAACTTTTAAGCCGTTTTTGTTTCGTTTTTCTTGCGCCAGTTCAAAAACTGATTGTGAGCAGGCATGTTGCATTGGACGCCTTATTAACATAATTCTGTCCCGTACCTCAATCAAAGGAAAACATTTTTTTAGTGATTATTTTTTACCACTAGACTCCAAAAAGCAAAACTTTTAACCTCGATTTTTTTAATTTTAAAATGTGATTGTGGCACGGTCTTCACACTATTTCAATCCTGTCGTAACCTTATTTACTGTTTTCATTTTTAGACAACATGGATCTCGACTAACACTTTACATTTTTTAGGTGACCTGAAATGTCAGGTTGATAACTTTTGACCAGCCTTTTCTTAAATTCAAAATTATTTTTGCTTGATTTTTTTATTTAATTCATTAATTACACTAAACAAAAACCAATTTTTTAAAACTAAAATAACCATGTTCGAATGGTAGAAGACTCCCTTAACAATTATTTCAATTTATGTCCTAGGTTGGAAATTTAGGTTAAACAAATGATGTATAAAATTCGGCTTGTAACTTCTATGAAGGAAAAGTGCTGGGGTGGAAAGGCCAACATCTGCTAAATTCGAGGAATCGCAAAAAGCTCCACAAATTCTTTGAAAATCCACCCGCAAGGTGGGAAAATGGTATTATTAACCAGATATAAGTGAATTTTGGTAAAAATAAAAAATATCTATTTTCTAATTTGGAAAAGTCTACTTTCAAGATTGGGAAATAATTTGACTGCTGTTGGTTTAAGTTCATACGTCAATTTTTAGCCGATCTGTATTAATTTCGGTTTTTAAGCTCTAGACGCGAAATATATGAGAAAACGCTCCGGCAATTAAATTTAAATCAAACTCCTCCAATTTTGGAAAACCAGGTTGAAAATGGTGCTGGGGTGAGTTTAGGTCTAATCTATATACTCTAAACTGACCTGAACGAAATTCAAAGTCTTATAAATGGGAAAATAATTTGGAAACCCATTTCTATGGTCGGATGAAGTGTTGCGGTAGTTTTATTTTTCAAACTAATCTAAATGAAATACGGAGCCTTATGAACAGGAAAATACTTTATTTTGGGAAATCCACCCCAAAGGTTGGAATATGAGGGGTCAAAACTTTATTTTTGATACAGTCTGAATTTAGTCAATTATTTTATTTTAAGCAAATTGATTCCCCATTTAGCAAAAAGTCAAAACAAAATTCCTTTTTGACTTATTCGATTTACTTTAAACCGATTTGGATATCTTATAGCGATGCAGGTTTTAGGATAGTTTAAGCATGCAATAAGTAATGGAAGATGCTTTACTGACCTCGAGCGGGCTACATCTGTACAAAGTCAGAAAGGTCACCAAAAAAACAACAAGAACAGATTGAGAGATCACCTGAAGTTGATGCTTTTGGGCAAATTTTGGGGTGACCTCATTTTTAGAGTGTTAAAAATGTTTCAAAAATGGATCAAGCATATTGGAAATATTTTTATGCCGCAAAATTTCAGTAAATTTGCTTTCAATTAAAATTAAAAATTTAGTCAAATTGAGACAGCATTTTATCAGTTTGGCAAAGTCTAATGAAAGCTGGGGTTAACTCTCAACCAATACCTGTGCATCTGTGTGCGTGTTGCACTTTATTATTTGACACCCCAAATTGACAGACGACAAAAAAGTTTTGCACTTTAAACAAATTTGTTGGCAAGTTTTCTTTTAACAAAACTTTTAAGTTTATTCGAACTCTGCTTTAATATTCAATTCACTTTGCCTGGCATCTGTCTGGCATCTAAATGTGGTTTCTATTTGCCAAATGGCTTGCAGCCCGTTGGCCATTATTGACACATTAATCAAACAATAGACAAGTACTTTCAATTTATTTTGCCGCGACGCGACGCGACTCTATTCAATTTTTTAAACGCCAGCCAAGTGGATACGGTAAAATGAAGCCAGACGGCGGGCAGGAAACTGAAGCCTCTCATTAGGTTTCATTATAAATATTGACTGACTGGCTGGCTGACTGACTGACGGACTGGACTGGCTGATGGCACAATAGTCCTGACAGTGGGGCGGAGGTGCATATGATAAAATTAGGTTGATTGCTTGGGGAATGTCCTTCACAAATGCAGTTGCGTTTCAATTAGGCGTCTCTTAATGTATTTTCTATTTAATTTGATTCAGTTTTTTTGATAACAATTGCCTTTGCCGGCCATTCGCATAGCAGAACGAAGCATGAAATTGCGATTGCTTTGCATATTTGAGCGCCTTTGCATAACTTTAAGCGGCGGCGGCGATGGCGATGGCAACGTTGGCAACGAATGCCACATACTCGTACATACTTTCGGCTTAATAGTCATAAATTTGCTTTGTGCCATTTTCCTTTCTTTTTTTTTTTTGCCCCGCTGATCTGACCTCATTTTTCCATTCGGCGGGTTTTGTTTTCTCCTACCTTAAATGGAAAGGGTATTTAAATAATTGTATGAAGAATGATTGCCTGCCCGCAAATGCCATAAATAAACCATTCTGATAACTGGGTTAGAAACCAAAAGCCTGTATTAGCATATAACGTATACGTCACGTACGCCTAATCGTTTAATAGTGAGCAAGAATCGGTGTAATTTTTAGTAGGTAAATTAAGACCAAATTTTGACGAGTCGAGTCCGAAACCCCTTGATTGGGGGTACAATTTGTAAGCCTGTCTTTTTCGAAAAGTGCGACTAATGTGGCTCGCAGTTTGTTCCAAATAATTAACAAATTATGTGGATGAAAATTATAGCAATAATCTAACAACGACCCCAGCTCATGAAAAGAGTGTGCTCCATATGTAATTGTTTACTATCCACCAACCCAAAATTTTTTGGTCAAAGAATTCGTTGGAAATATCCAATGTTCCTTAAAGTAGCATTATGATCCCACTAAAACTTTTTTAAGCCGTTCGTGCTCAGGAAAACAAACTAAGAGACAAAATATACGCAATCAGTGCAGCTCAAGACTTAAAAACAAGAGCTCTAAAAAATTCTAGCTAGCAATATTTCAAATAGTGTACGAGCCTATAAACTGTATACATATTCCTGATCACCATTAACAGCCGAGTCGATATATGTTCGTTTGTCTGTCTGTCTGTCCGTATGAACGGAGAGATCTCAGCGATGGTAAGAGTTAGAGGATTGAAGTGTACGGAACATATAATTCTTATACTTGCAGGTAGATCTAGATCAAATTGGTTTATTACGAAATTAAAAAAAAAACCTCATATCTTCCACAATTTTGGAGTTAGATTGTTTGGACCTTCTGGACATATATTTTAATCATCATTACTTATCGAATCTCCTTACATTGTTTTCCGATCAGATGAACGATAGTCGAGTTACGGCAAATCAAATAAGATTACGCTGGGCAGCACTGGCCGCAGTCGTGATTGGCAGCACTTACATAGTTTGTGTGACCCCAAACATTACAAAATGATCAGTTATATACAAACTTTGACTGGTACAGTCGGGCTTGTCCGACTTTTTATTTTGTTTTCAATTGTTATGGTTTTAAAGTCATGCAGCCTATTAAAACAATAAAATGTTATCATGTGCAACACTAAGTATGAGTGATAAACTTTGATTCCATTTTATGTATGTTTAATTTTCTTAATTTTCTGCCCTAATTTTCTCACTTAAAAATATTGTAGCAATGTTTGCTCAGATCATGATTTTTATTTTTTTTTTCTTATCGCCAATCAGATAAAAAGTTAAAAACAAAACACAAAAAAGTTGTTGTAGATGTTGTTTGTGATTTGGTTGCAGCGCTCTTGCTATAGGTTTTGGTTCCCATTTCTGATGTAGAACAAATTATCATCATCAGTTTCCATAAAGTTTTCTAACATTTTGTAAATAAAATTATTCATATTCAAAATGGAAGATATTCGTTTAAAAAAAAATCGCAAAATTGTCTGGGAAAATTTATTTTATTCCATTTTCAATTGCAAATCTAAAATTCTTCTAATTGAGCTAGGTACTTAAAATTTCTAGACTTATCTTTTCTTTTCTTCCTCAACGCTAGAAAGAAAAATTACTGCAAGTTTTGTTAGCACGGATAAGGTGATTCAAATATTTTAGCTGGATAGCTCATATGTGCGTCTACAAAATGTGAAAATCGGATGCTGTGCCAAACAGGAGTTTAAAGCTTAAAAATGGAACTTAACGATAATATCAAAGAGAATCAAAATTATCTAAAAATCTTCAAAACTTAAGGCTCGAATGATTAATCATGTTGCCAATTAGATTCGTGTTTAGATCAAGAAAATCATAGAGACTATAAGAGCTGGGCTTCCTTTTTTGTGGGCTCGTGACCGTAGGCTCCAGCTTGTAAAGTTGAAGTTTAGAGTCAGAAAAAAAAATTTAGTAAAGTAAACGGCAATTATCAAATATCAATATCTTTTTATACTGTGGCTTTAGTCAATTTTATTTAAATTAATTCATACGAAGTAACATTTGAAGTTGACATTTACCAAACATATTGGTAGAGTTATGAGAACGTCAAATTTACGTATAAAGGTTATCAATAACCTTTATTCCATACAACCAGTATTATGTTAATGTTGGAATAATTTAACTTCGCAACTTACGCTTTCGTTTATTTTCTAATTTCATATTTTTCTGTCAATTTAGCATTTGTGGAAGCTCATTCTAGACTTTTGCAAAACGACAAAATTCAATATGTTGTTTTTAAAAACTTATTTTATAAGATATTTCATATTCTTTATCTAATGAAACTTCAATAAATTTTAAAAAAACTTTCGGTAATATTTTTGTTGCTTATTTTAACCATGCAACTTATAATGATTTCTGAATTTTATCTTATTTTTGATAGAACCTCGTTTCTGGTAACAAAAAACTCTTTGAAAGAAGTATTCTAAAACAATGACCCAAAAATTTTGAACTAAAAAATACTCATATGCCTCTTATGCAACAAAAAAATTCCAACAATAAAGACAGAACTACGTAGTTCTGTTTGCGTCTCAGCTGCTGAATCTAAAGCCCAGAGGGAAGTTTTACGCGGTCGGAACTTGACGTTCGCTTAAGGTGGAATCCTACACAAAACGAATAAATAATATTTTTGGTGATTAATTTGGATATTTTTTATATAAATTTGGACTGGTTATATTTAAATTCAATTTTTTTATGTATTTGATATTAAATAATGATTAATTCATATTAGTTTTGCATCCAAAAAAAGCTGAAAAATTAAAAAAATTAAGAAAAGATCAAAGGCAACACTGCGTATGAGTGATATGAAAAAACTAAGAACCTTTTTAAAAATTTTTTTGTTAATATGTTAATACCCATTTTTAGTAAGCTGCTAATACCATATAAGTTCATTCTAATGTCCAAAGGGCATATAAACTTCGAAGTTAGTCTTTTGCGCTATTATACAAGATTTTCTTTTTCATTTTCACGCTCTAAATTTAGCGCCACATATTTTGCATTTGCACATTCATCACATTGCATTGCTTTTCAATTTGCATTTTTTTTTTTGCTTTGACACCGCAACACTCACTTGCACACTTACACTAACACACACAAGAACACGAAGTACATGCATTAAACATTTGTATGGCACAGCCCGAAAAAGTATGCTTTAGTTTTTTTCACTCCCAAATTTCAGTTGTTTTCTAATCAGCTATTAAACTACAATTATTTACTACACACACACAACTTGGACTTAAATCATTGAGCCATGACCTCGGGGCGTGTGTAATTGTTTTAGAATGGCCACGCCCTTGCCCCTCTCAACCGCCCCAAACCATTCAACAAGTTGTGCGATTTGTGTGGGAAATTGAATTTGTAATGTTAAATATATTTATACATGTTTTTTTGTGTCGCACATTTAAATTGCTGTTGTTTGAATTTCGGGTTTATTTAATAAGAATTACTTACTTATTATTTTTTAGAAATAATGTAACTAAACCAAGTCAGTTAATTACATAAATTAACAATTAATTAGAGCAGCACATTTTTTAATTGCATAGCTTTAGCTTGAAAGCCGCCTGGTCCGCACATAATTGGCATAGCTGCTGTCAGGTTGACCTGGAAATTCCTCAAAGCTTTTACTGTGTGTGTGTGTGTGTGTGTCTCCCACATTCTCGTGGGCATTTAAATTTTTGAACAAGCCATAAATTATGCGCTTTATCAGCGATAAAAAGTAAATACAGTTGTTGCTACAAACGCCTACGAGACTGTCCCATGGCTGGTCTATATATATATATATATAAATAAATATGTATGTAAAAACAACGTGTAAATGAATAATTCAAAGTGTCCTGCAACGTTGTCCTTTGCGTTTGGTGGGCTCCCTTTTGCCTGCGTAATGCGTAAAGCACGCAAAAGATTACACATACCAGGCGCCCATATGTGCGTGTGTGTGTGTGTGTGTAGCGAACGCTTTATCTGAGGGGCACCAAACCCGGGGACGGTCACACACGACAAATATTTAACATTGGCATATTTCTCTCACACACACACACAAAGGCCGCTTTCTCTGTCTGTGCCACGCCCCTTTTGTCCATTTTTCCTCCAACCTGGGCTTATGCATGTTTTATCTTGCCCACGTGGAATTTGCGTGCGTTTAAACGTTTTCGATAAGGTTTCGCTTTTTGAACCCGCAGACGTTTTTTTCCCCTCCCCTTCCCCGAAAGACTCTACGCAACCCGCCCCCTCTCTTTGGACATATTTATGTCTGTGTGTGACTGCAGCTGCGTATGTGTGTGTGTGCGTGTGTGTGTGTCTGCTGGCATATTTGTATATGCGTGTTAAGACCTTTGCTGATAAAAAGCATGCCTTTGGTTAAGCATTCTCATAAAAACCCTTAACCCATTAAACAACCATAAAGATAAACGTAAAAAATTTTAGAAAAAAATTTTAAACATTTTTTTTGTTGTATAAAATTGTGTTACAAAAATGTGTGACTTTTCAAGCAAAAATAGTTTCAATACAAATTCCATTTTTTTATTGAAAAAATTAAATATACCATTGCAAACCTACAATTGATAGCGAATTTCTACTAATGATAGCCGGGAGGTTCTTGAAACAACGGCGCACAGTGGCGCCATTTGAGTTTATTAGTTTCAAAAATCATAACTTTTGAACCATTGAATAATTTAAATAGCAAATGATAGATAATTGTTCAACCCATGAAACCTATGTTTTAAAGGGGTGCTACGTTACCTATGGGTTATCAAAGTCAAAATTTTGGAAAAATCAATTTTTGGGTTTAAAAATAAAAAAAGACAAATTCATTTTCAACAATTTCTTTTATTTTAGTTTGTTTTTTTTAATGTTTCTATGTTTTAAAATTATTACCAAAAAAATGATAAATATGTTTTTTTTTAGATTATTAAATTTTCATGTTTTTCCAAAATAATTTTTTAGACAAAGTATCTCTAATAGATTCATAATTTTGGAACTAAATCTAGTGGATAATAATTTTGTTCGTGCCTGTACAATGCACATGTATGTAGAGATGAAAAATTCGAAAGATGGGCCAACATGTTTCAACATGTCTTTTTAACCAATTTTACCTCATTCGAATAGGCAGCGAAAGGCAGCTGGAATTTTTTAATTACTTAAAGGAAAAATCAAAGAACGTATTTTAAAAATATGGCAAATAAGCAAAAATGTATAAATTTTATTTTCCATCAAAGTTGAAAAATAGTGAAAATTTGTAGTTTTTAAAAAGCGATTTAATTGGAGAAACAAAAGTAAACTGTATTTTTTTTTGAATATACACTAAATGAATACTGATTGATCAGTAGAAAAAAGTTATGACGATATGTTGCCTAGTTTTTGAGATATTCTTCCTGAAAGCGGACAAAATGACCTTAAAATTGCGTATTTTTTTAAAAACTAAAAATAGGTCAACTTTGACGGGTTGTATCTTCTAAAATAGAAACCGCATTTTATCAAGGAGTGCATATTGGAAATCTTTGAACAATTTCCTATAAGATTCATTCAAAATTTCGAAATTTTTGATTTTAGCAAGCTACGTTTGTTCAGCAATGTATGTCGCTCTATTTGAAAAAATTATTTGTATGTGATCGGAGAATAGGCCTTTTCCCAAAATGTTTCTAAAATGAGAATCAATTCTTAAATCAAGTACGAAATTCTCAAATCAAGTTTTTTGTTGTTCTCAAAAGTTCTAAAACAAACAGGAATAGAATTTATACCTTTTGTACTTAAAATATAAAGTATGATTCTTGGGTTAATTTAAGTACGAATCAATTTAATAAGAACGAATCGGGATTGGTCATGACCATTTTGTTCTAAGAATAAGCTTTAATAAATCTTGGAATGACCCAAAAGGAATTTAGGTATGTAATGTATAAACGGTCTAAAATCAAGTATTTCGGGATCATTAAGTATTTTCTTCCTTGGCTTATTATTGACACCGTTTGAACTTGATTTAAGTAAAAAGATATCGATTTTTTTTCTATGTGATTGAGTTAAAGATTATCCATCGTGCATTCTGTTGTTTATTACTTTTGGTTGATTAATTCCAAAATAGTTTCCCAATTACCTAGAGACAAGTATCACTTCCCAATTGCTTATCTTTCTTTTCTTATTTTCCTTTTTGTTTCTGGAGACGAGGATCACTTACCCGCTTTCCTATATTTTTTCTATCTATTTTTTTGAGAGTCGAGAATCACTTCCCGCTCCGACTATAGTAGTTAACCTCCAAGAGACGAGAATCGCTTCCACTCTGACGTACTCCCTTCCCTCGGGGCGGACTCGTCCCTTTCAATTGAACTATTTTCCCACCATTCTTTTCTGGAAACGAGGAAAGCCTCCGTTTTGCTAAGCTCCGGTGCATTACTAGGGCCGGTTTACGAGTACTCAGAGAGGGGAGAGAAACAATTGGTGAAAGCAGATAAAAAGGGAATCAAAAATATAAGTTAAGCAAGGATCAAAACAACAACACTTAGGAATGCAAGTTGCCCCCAACAACCACCCTATTTGTGGGGCCTATTGACAAGTTATTTATTTATTTTTGCTGTGGAATATTATGGGGCTAGGTCCATAGAGCTTTATGAATCCTGAGATTTGTCTTGGGGATTGACCGAAGTTCGGAAATTCCTTCTGGCATTCTGCTTAAGTTTGGGTTTACGTAGGTTTGACCAGTCTGGCGGAGTGTTCCGACACAGGGATAATACCTTAACAAACAACAACAGGAGAAATTTATTAGTTAAATTTTCGGGCTATAGCAAGTCGAGAATCTACACATTCTGCTCGCTTGGGTTTATCTACGTTCACTGGGCAATCTCTTTCACCCGATACAAGAAACATTCTCTACCCTCAGGTGTCTCAGATTATTTTTAGAAATTTTTTGTAAAAAGACCCTAGAAGTGACTGAGATAAGATAGATATATACCCCGACCTAGGAGCTTCCTTTCACGATCCTGATAAAACTTGTGCTACCTACGAAAGTGGTAGCTTCTTTCTATGCTCAACGAAAAGTTTTGACAAGATTGATCTAAGAACTAATCTCAGTAGCATAACTATAACCACATCACTTTTTTCTTTGTACGTTCTGTTACAAACGGCATATCGAAAAAGTGAAAAAAAGAGTAAAAGTGTGAAAGAGAATCAAAAATTGTACTTAAGAAATGCAAGATAACAAAACAATGTAAGATCTATCAAAACTTTCAATAAGCAAACAATCTGAATTGGGGGAAACATAGATTTGTGTGATTGGAATTCAACCCATGCTCAAAATAAAGTTTCTATGATTTTGTATACCCCATCATATCTTAACTCTTAATTTATATACCAAAACACCTTATTAAATTCTTGGTAACGCAATCTATTGCTCTTACCGTTCTAAGCCTTTTAAAAGCTTTTTTGCCTTAACACATAATCCTGCTTTTCACAGGGAAACCCTTTTTACACACAATATTTTGGATTTTCATATTCAAGTCATCAGATTTCAAAATTTTTCCCTGCTGCTTGTCTATAATGGGTTAACTTTCAGCTTGGGTCTCCTCTCTCCTCTCACCTCTTGGTCCAGGGCAAACAATTTCAACAAATTTCGAAAAATGTTAAGCCACAAAAATTTGTATAGTTGAGCGAAGCCCATAAAGTTCTTTAAGCAAATGTTATCGACATGAAGCGTCTGCAGCAATCTTCCACTTCCACTGGCACAGTCCACCCCTTGCTCGGTGTCTGGTTGCGGGACTGGGTAGTGGCTTCGTGTTATTAAACGCGGATTAAGTGCCAGACTCCGTGGCTTGCATGTGCATAAATTATAATGCGAAGCTTCCTGCAAATACGCCCCTTATTCTGGGGGGGTTAGTCCAATTTCTCGTTGTGCACTTTGTTTGGCACACAATTTTATGCTTAATATGTCGCCAGTCACACAGGAGCATGCGGCATGCGTCCATATCGCCTATCGAAGTGCATGCAATATTTAAATTGCAGTCATGGTAGTTTCGTATATATTCCATATCCATATCGTACGTTGACATGGCTTACGGCCATGGCATTGATCAGATGCCCAAACAGGCCCAAAGAAAAGTGCATAAATTTTGAGGGAAAGAAAAGTCAGTGTGCATGTATGAAAATGGCAGGAGAAATCAATTGATTTAACAGATTTCGATGTAAGAAAGGGACAAAGGACAAAGAATTAAGCAATAAAATAATAATTGTGAAGTCACGAGAAATTTTTATAAAATGCCAAAATTTAAAGGAAAGATGGTCCATTTTTTACAGTGTATAAAACCATAAATAATTTTCAACACTTTTTCTTTCATAATCAATAAACAAATACCAAAATGCCTACTTGAATTTGATAACTATTTCCATATATATTTTTTTTTTGTTAGCAAAAATCCCTCCACTCGTGTCAAGAGGCAGCTTTCACTCGAATTGTACATGGACTTCAATGGTAAAACAATAGTTTTCTGGCATTGCAGTTGCATAAATTTCAGTATTTGTGACTCTCTATGCCACAAACGCCGAACCAACATGCACTTAAAAAAGCCAGAGAATTCTACTCCTCCTCCTCCCCCCTCATCCCCCTTCCCCCCTGCCTAATGGCTCTTTGTGTGTGGTTCGAGTAGTTGTCGTTGTTGAGAAAATAAACAAAATGCTTGTTGATATTTTGTGGCAGCCAATGAAGCAAACAGCCACTGTCTGTCCATCCGTTGGCCTGCAGCAAAATCGACAAAATCAACAAGAACCACAACCCATCACAGACAAAGCGGGAAAGCGATACACAGTGAGAGAGAGAGAGAGAAGAGAGAGGGGGACTGTGGCCAAACAAAAGCAGCTTCCTACTGCCGCATAATTGCAAACAACAACAAAAACTACAAAATCTGTATGACAATGCCAATGAGTAGGAGACCTGCTCCTAGTCCAGGTTCAGGTCCAGTTCCATAGCTAAACCAAAAACCACAAATGAGTTGTCACATCTCACTTAAAGCGTTCTCGTTGTGATTAAGTACTTTCAAATTCCAAGATAAATGTATAAATTAAAATTGGTCAACGCAATTGCAAATAAGAAAAAATAGTCCGTATCCTTATTCAATATTCTTTATATTTATTACAACAAGAGTTAAAAGGGACCGAAAATACGTTATGGGTAAAAAATTATACGAAATATTCCCTGATAGTATATATTCATATTTTCCCTAAAAATTTTTACATTTACACAAATTTAAATAATAATTTTTAATAAATTTTTACTAAATATATAAATTTTACTATATTTAAAAATTTATTTTTATTATTATTTATTTAAATTTTTTTTAAATTTTATATTTTTTATATTTATCTTACAATATAAAAAAATTAAAATTAATTTAAACATTTAAAGAGTAATTTAAATTTTATAATAAAAAAATTAGTTTTTGCCATGATAAATATATAAAAAAGCTATAACAAAAAAATATACCCCGGCGCGCTTCGCTTCGCCACCATCAGTATAACCGCCAAAATAATGAAAAAAACGTTGGCAATGATACACCCCCCACCCCGCCCCATTTTCCGACCATCAGAAATGAGAAAATTATTTTCCACTACTTGGCCCGTTAAGCGTACAAACCTTCTAAAAACCACCCCCGTCACCCTTATCAGGCCTTGAGGGTGAGTAAGCGCAAAGCTAAAAAACTTTATCCTATTTTTGGCCCATAGAGCTTTCAAGCCAAATTTAATACATGTCGGCTAAAAAACAACCCCGCACCCATAATCCGACCTTTGCAGTGAACTTCCCGAAATAAAAAAACACGTGTTTCCATTTATTCTGACCCTAGATCTTACAAAACGAATTTTATTCAGATCGGCTCACAAATAGCCATTGTCACTGAACCGAAATACGCCCACCATTATTCTTGCCTGTGGGCAGAAATTCTACCACCGAGAAGTCAAATGTCTAATTATTTTCTATAATGTGTTCACAAACCGATTTTGAAGCCAATCGGATTAAAAATAGGTTTTACCATATGGAATTTTCCGACTTTTCGTGCGGATTTTCCAACATTGGAAAGTCTCAAGTCTAATTATTTTGCATACTATCCTTACAAACCGAGTTTGAAGTCAATCGGATGAAAAATAGTGTTTTTCATATAAATTTTCCGGCCATTTTCCTTGTGGGAGGATTTTCCACCAACAAAAATCACTGCCTAATTATTTAGCGAACTACCCTTACAACCCGAGTTTGAAGCCAATCGGATGAAAAACAGTTTTTTTCCATATAGAATTTTCCGGGAATTTCTCGACTTTTCGGGCGCATTTTTCAACATCGGAAAATCATATGTCTAATTATTTTGCATACTATCCTTACAAACCGAGTTTGAAGTCAATCGGATGAAAAATAGTTTTTTCCATGTCGAATTTTCCGGTCATTTTCCTTTTGGGGTGGATTTTCCATAATCGAAAAATCACATGTCTAATTATTTAGCATACTATCCTTACAAACCGAATTTGAAGCCAATCGAAAAAAAAACAGTTTTTTCCATATGGAATTTTCCGGAATTTCCCGACTTTTTGGGCGCATTTTCCAACATCGGAAAATCTTATGTCTAATTATTTGCATTCTATCCTTACAAACCGAGTTTGAAGTCATTCGGATCAAAAATAGTTTTTCTTATAGAATTTTCCGGGTATTTTCTTTGTGGGCGGATTTTCCAACATTTGAAAATCTCATGTCCAATTACTTAGCATACTATCCTTACAAACCGAGTTTGAAGCCAAACGGGAAAAAAAGTTTTTTCCATATGGAATTTTCCGGGAATTTCCCGACTTTTTTGGGCCATTTTCCAACATCGGAAAATCTTATGTCTAATTATTTTGCATTCTATCCTCACAAACCAGTTTGAAGTCATTCGGATCAAAAATAGTTTTCATATATTTTCCGGGTATTTTCTTTGTGGGCGGATTTTCCAACATTCGAATATCTCATGTCCAATTACTTAGCATACTATCATACAAACCGAGTTGGAAGCCAATCGGAAGAAAAATATTTTTTCTTATGGAATTTTCCGGGAATTTCCCGACTTTTCGGGTGGATTTTCCAACATCGGAAAATCTCAAGTTTAATATTCTGCTTACCATCCTCACAAACCGAGTTTGAAGTCAATAGGATGAAAAATAGTTTTTTTCCAAATAAGAATTTTCGGCCATTTTCCTTGTGAGTGGTTTTTCCGAAATCTGGGAAACAGGTGTCCAATTATTTCGTTTTCTTTGCTTGCAAACCAAATTTCAAGACAATCGGATGAAAAACAAAATTTTCCCCATAGTAGCTTTTCCGGGAGTTTTTGAGCCCTTAGGGGTGGAATTTTCCAAATCCCCGCCTTAGTGCTCACTTTCAACTCATAAGGAAACTTCTGAAAATTTCAGCTTTCTATCTCTTACCGTTTAGGCTCTACGTTGATTGCCAATCAGGACAAACTCTTTTATATATAGAGATTACCATTTAACTGTTAAAACAAAATTTTTATTTTAAGTCATAGAATAACGATTATTTTTAAATTTTAGTAAGCCAGTTAGCAAATAATTGTTATTTCAAGTGCTATCCAAAAGATTATTCATTACGGTCCCTGGTTAAAATACTTACCTATAAGGCTATTTCCGTTAATATTGTACAGACTTCTCGCGTAAATTCAGCTATCAGTTCAGTTATCAACATTTTGTATGCATGCCTTCGGTCGGACTGACTGACTGTCTGTTACATAAACTGCACAGGACAAACTGTTTAGCGTAAAGGCCTGGACTGTTTGCTCAGATCTGCTTGGAAGCTTGATTCTTAGAGGCATTTAGAAAAACGGATAGACGGATGCTCTATGGGTCGGAAGTTATTCTCACTGTAGGTTACATAAATTATGCTAGCCCACGATTTCGACAACACTATTAACTCTTTTCTTAGCAGACGCGAACTCTAAAGACTATCCACTGAGTCCTTGTACCAGAGCAAAGCTACTTACGTGATTAGTCGGTAGTTGATTTATTTAGCGGATAATAAATCCTTCCCCTTCTGGAAAGACTTCTTCATCCAAGCCATATTTATACTTTTCAGATTTCATTCTTTTACAAAAGGGTGGTAAGGCATAAGAAAGAAGAGAAAGGCTGTAGAGTGAAGAGATTTGATGGGGGACATTTAATTACTCTAATGACTTGCTAAGCCCCTGTACAGAGTAAAGGTAATCAGAAGTGTTGCCTCAAAGTTAGCAGAAGTCGCTACGAATTACTGAGGTCCTGCAAAATTTAAGTCTTTACCGCCCCGTCAGAGATGGGACCATTATAAAGAGACTAATAGTTGTTGAAATCCCTGTACAGGTCTCGAAATGGATAATAAAGCTTTAGGAGACCTTAGGAAGTCTTTTGTGGATTATAATTCCGAATTTGTCTTGAGCATTTAACTTTATTAATCACACAGGGAAAGGTATACATTTTTGAATAAAAAACGATTCGGATACGTATGGTCAAAACGCACGCTACAGGAACAGTCCAAAGCATTCAAATAATTACTTTTCATAATAATAATAACAATGGATATTTAATAACACTTTTAAAATTATAAAAGTGGTTCCGTTCGGACGTTCAAACCAATAAGGAATCGATGGGTTCTGTTCGAAGATGGGTTCCCTGGAACCCCTGAACCCCAGATTTTAGTTTGAACCATGATTGACTTGAACAAGAAGAAGCACTTGGATTTCTTTTTATTTATATAATTCAATTGGCTAAAGGAAATTTTATTGAATCAATTTTTGATTCTTTGTTTACAAATTATAATATTAATATAATAGTCATATATTTTAGCTGACATTAGTCATTAATAGATAGCTGATTTATAAATGAATGGTTCCTTGAAAACCCATTTAATATAGATTAAAATTCCATTTGAAAATATTACAATTATATACATATATCTGCTTAGTTTGGTTATGGTTAAATAATCCTTTAATCCCTTTAACAATTGTATGTTGCTTATGCCTGGAATTTACCGAACTTAGAATTTTAATGAAATTTTAATGAATTAACAAATGTAGTCTTTTGCACCCTTTAGGGGAGTTAAATTAGTTAGCAATGGGTGCTTACTTAGAGTGCCGATCATACCGCCTCTTAAGTTTATGTCAAGTTTACTGTTCAGATTTTTAAAAATTTTAAATATTTTTAAAAAGGAAAAATATTTTATTTGCAGCTCAAGGTGGAGTCAGACAGGCTTTCTGCAGTGAAAGCCAATACGCTATCAATATACGAAATCTAATAATTTTTAATGTAACATTTGGCGGTTTTTTAAAATTCGAAAAGCATTCTCATACAGTTTTACATTTAAAAGTACTTTTAAGAATAATTTTAATATTGTTTTCTATAGTTTTGGAAAATTTATGTATTTAATGCACACATTTTTATTATTATCACAGAGTACTTTTTACTTTTAATCGTAATTATTAAATTGATTTTTAAAATAAAAATCACTCATGAGTTTTATAATTGATTTTTAGACATTATCTCTACACAAATTGGAGTATTTTTTCTTTGACTTAAAGTGTGACCAATTACGAACACAGCTAATATCTTAATTTAGGGGAGAGTGGGGATAGGTGAACCACAGGGATAGATGAACCACTACAAATGTTTCACCTTCTGTCATGATTTTGTGCGCCATATAGTCGATATCCTAACCTCACACGCACGCACAGTCGCTTCAAACGATTGTTGTCGTTTTTATCGCTAATCGAAGTTTGTATTCGCCGTTTGCAGCTTCAATTGTGACCTAACGTTTTCTTGGAAAAATTTTATCGTGCTTCGGCAGTGGCATTGAACTTCATAAAATTGTATTTTATCGTAAGTAGACGCAAATTATGATAATTCCACGGATAGCTCACGCAGTTTAAATATTTCATGTTTTCTTCAAATCACTTCTAATTGGCTAATGACTTGTGGGTATACATGAACCAGAGGACTTACAAGGGTACCCAAAGGCTAAACCACGAAAACAGACGACTCGGGGAAGAAAACGAGGAAGGAGTATCATTGCTACAGACTCACCATAGAAAAAATTGATCGCGGAAAAACACAATCAGAAAACTCAGAAAACCTTCGAAAAAGAAAGAATAAAAACAAAAATAAGAATAAATAGCAATATTGTAATGTTTGATTTCATGCTGTAAAGGTGCAATGTTTATATTCGAACAGAAGAAGGCATGCACAAAGTAAATTACACTTTTTTTATACAATTGTAGTTTTTGTGTTATCCTGATAGGTGGTTCAACTATCCCCATAGGGTGGGAATACCTGAACCATTTGAGACAAAAATTTGGAAAGCAAATAAACTTTACAAAACAAAGATAGTTTTGCATAATACTTAATATTAAGGAATGTGGGCTCTTTTAGATTTCTATATACAGCAGACCCTTACGTCGAATTGTTCAGACATAATAATGTTAATAAAAACGAGAGCGTAAGTTAAAGTCGGCCCTGCTCGACTTCGATATACCCGTTACATAGGGTAAGGTTGCCCAAATTGTGGGAGATATGGCGAATTTTTCAAATTGCGGGGGCGGGAACTTTTCTATCGTTCATCTGATTGAGAAATGATGTACGGCTGATCGATAGGTAATGATGATTAAAATATATGTTTAGAGGGTTTAAACAATCTATTTTCAAAATTGTGGGAGATATGAGTTTTTATACGCTTAAAAAGTGTATATTAATTTTGCCCAGAAGTTTGTAACGCATAGAAATATTCATTTCCGACCACATAAACTATATATATTCTTGATCAGGACGACGAGCCGAGTTCATTTCCGTCTGTCCGTCCGTCCGTCTGTCCGTCTGTCCGTCTGTCTGTCCGTCTGTCTGTCCGTCTGTCTGTCTGTCTGTCTGTTTCTACGCAAACTAGTCCCTCAGTTTTAAAGCTATCGAGCTGAAATTTTGCACAGAGTCTTCTTTTTACTGCACGCAACTAATATGTCGGAACCGGCGGGATCGGATAACTATATCATATAGCTGCCATAGGAACGATCGGTCTAAGAACAAGTTCTAGTTAGAAAAAGCTTTTTTGTTTTCCATCGTAGCGTCACTAATCTTGGTATATGTTACTTTTATATGCTTCCACATAATTCTGGAAAAATGTATCAAAATCGGATCACTATAGCATATAGCTGCCATAGGAACGATCGGTCGAAAAATAAGTCTTTGTGAAAAAAAACTTTTTGATTTCCATCGAAGCGTCTCCGAATCGTAGTATATTTTGTTTTATATGTTTCCACACAAGTCTGAACAAATTTATCAAAATCGGATGACTATAGCATATAGTTGCCATAGGACCGATCGGTCGGAAAATGTGTTTACTAAGAAAATTTTTTTTTTGGTATCAAATTTTTATTATCAATGATTTAAAAATTTTAAATAACTGATATCTATATCCTATATATATTTTTTTCCAGTTAAATCAGTTGGAGTAAAGTTTTCAAGTGTATTAAAACTTCGGCACAGTCGAAGTTAGCTTTGCCTTCTCGTTTTCAAATTGCGGGAGCGGCAACTCTACTATCGTTCATCTGATCACGAAATAATGTATGGCGGATCGATAGGTAATGATGAATAAAGTATGAGTCTAGAAAGGTTCGAACAATCTATTTTCAAAATTGGGAGATATGAGGATTTTCATATTGCGGGGGCGGGAGGAGGCGTGGCAAAAATTTGAAACGAACTTGATCTGCGTGCAGACAATACAAGTCTATACTGAAAATATGGTAGCTCTAGCTCTTATAGTTCCTGAGATCTAGGTGTTCATGCAGACGGACGGACAGACAGACAGACGGACAGACGGACAGACAGACAGACGGACAGACGGACAGACGGACATGTCTATATCGACTCGGCTATTGATGCTGATCAAGAATATATATACTTTATGGGGTCGGAGATGCTTCCTTCTGCCTGTTACATACATTTGCACGAACTTAGTATACCCTTTTTACTCTACAGTAACGGGTATAAAAAGTGGTTCACCTATCTCTCTCCCTATGCTATTGAAGCTCTGCACAGTTTTCGTGTCCGTCGTGCTGGGTCGTGATTTGTCGTGTTCATGTTTTAATAGCTAAAAATGATTAAAAATCACAAAGCGGGAACAGAAATCTTGAAGAGAGTATCAAACTTGGGGCTAGAAACTAACGCAATTTGTTAGCATTTTTTATACACTTGAAAAGTGTATATTAATTTAGCAGAAGTTTGTAACGCATAGAAATATTCATTTCCGACCACATAAACTATATATTCTTGATCAGGACGACGAGCCGAGTTCAATTCCGTCTGTCCGTCCATCCGTCTGTCCGTCTGTCTGTCTGTTTCTACGCGAACTAGTCCCTCAGTTTTAAAGCTATCGAGCTGAAATTTTGCACAGAGTCTTCTTTTTACTGCACGCAACTAATATGTCGGAACCGGCCGGATCGGATGACTATATCATATAGCTGCCATAGGAACGATCGGTCTAAGAACTAGTTCTAGTTAGAAAAACTTTTTTGTTTTCCATCGTAGCGTCACTAATCTTGGTATATATTAGTTTCATATGCTTCCACATAATTCTGGAAAAATGTATCAAAATCAGATCACTATAGCATATAGCTGCCATAGGAACGATCGGTCGAAAAATAAGTCTTTGTGAGAAAAACATTTTTGATTTCCATCGTGGTTCTCCAATCGTAGTATATATTTGTTTTTATGTTTCCACACAATTCTGAAAAATTGATCAAAATCGGATGACTTTAGCATATAGCTGCCATATCAACTGTCGGTCAAAAAACTACTTCTAGTGAGAAAAACTTTTTGTTTTTTTATCGTAGTGTCCCCAATCTTGGTATATATTAGTTTTATATGCTTTTACATAATTTTGAAAAAATTATCAAAATCGGATGACTATAGCATATAGCTGCCATACTAAGAAAAGTTTTTTTATGGTGTCAAATTTTTATTATCAATGATTTAAAAATTTTAAATACCTGATATCTATATCCTATATATATTTTTTCAGTTAAATCAGTTGGAGTAAAGTTTTCAAGTGTATCAAAACTTCGGCACAGTCGAAGTTAGCTTTAGCCTTCTCGTTTTTCAAGCTTTGGCTTGAAATAAGTGTGACCAATGACGAAAACAGCTTAAATCTTAATTTATGCTATAAGTAGCTCTGCACAGTTTTCGCGTCCGTCGTTTAGGGTCGTGTTTTGTCGTGTTCATTTCTTAAGAGCTAAAAATTGATTGTAGTGTTCGAGTCACATACAATGAACAATAAAGAAAGTGGGGCTAGACTCTAGCGCAATTTACTGGAATTTTTTGCAATAATTTTGTAATTGTTTGTATTTTTATAAACAAGAAACTGAGCTCAGAAAATAGTGCGCTAAGTTCTCCAGCTTATGCAAACGTGAAAGTATGCTGAAGTCTGTCGTTAAGGGTTACAAGATATCAGTCAGCTTTGCGAGCTAAGTTTCTCAATAAACATTCCAGTTCGGATTTGCTGGTATTAAGGAAGAATTACATGATTTTTTTCCATTGCAAAAAGCAATTTATCTTTAACAAAATACAAAACGAGAGAAATAACTTCGACTGCGAGTTTAATACACAAAAATTTACCAAGATAACAGAAAAATATAGAAAGATATAGAATTAAAAATGAAACAGAAAAAAAATTTAATAAAAAAAAAAACTTTCAGTAAAAACAATCGACCGACGACCAACATATTATGATAAAAAGAAAGAATAAAAAAAAAGGTACTAAAAAAAAAAAGTTTAAAAGGTTACGATATTATATCATAGATGTGAAAATAAAAACAAAAACACATAACAGAGAAAAAAGTTTCAAAATCTAATGGAAAAATCAGAAAAATAAAATAACATATAAATTGTATATTGAACTGCATTTCACTTCGGCCCATTTAAAATATAGTTTTCAAGGTATATATGTATTATAATTTTGAATATGTATTAAATTTGCCCGCCCATTTAAATATAGATTTAGGAGTTTATTTTATAATTTTGAATATGTATTAAATTTACCCGCTCAGTGGCCGTTTTACGGCTGGAATATATAATAAAGTGCGAGCCATTGAGTGGGCTCACTTGCGGGTGACACATTTCAACTGGCCAGTTAGTGGCTAAAACCAATTGCCGCTGCATAAATACACCGTTCGGTTAGTTGGTTAGGGCGGTTGGGGGTTTGTTTGATATTATGAGCGATTTTTTTTTTGTTGTGATGTCAGGGACTGTCGGTTTCTGTGTGTGTGTGTGTGTGTTGGGCACAACAAAGCAACGTTTACAGCATAATGCTTGGCAGGGGAAAAAGAAGCAACCGAGCGACCGCAGCAAACACACACACACACGCACACTATAAACAAACACAGCATCCTACTACGTACTACGTCCTGCGTCCTATTCCCTTACGCACTTTGTCTCGCAGTGAAGTAAAACGAGAGGCAAACTGTCGATGCTGTCAGGATGTCAAATAAGCGACAGGAGAGAGAGAGTTGGCGCAGATCGGGATCAGAAGCAAAAGCAGGACAGGGAGCAGGCATATTTATTGGAAATCTGAAACAGCTCGTATGTCCATGTCCGTGTCCATGTCCACTCTCTCTCTCCCACTCCCCTTGTGATTCGTATCCATGTCCGGCAGCAGGCACAAAGAATTTGTTACATGAAATTGTTAACGGGCTGCTGCTGCTGCTGCTGCTGCAAGGATTCGCCTGCGTTTGATGCCTTGCTGATATATGGCCAACCTTTGACATCCTTTTAAACGAGCAACATGATGCTCTAGATTATGGCTTGGCAAGGACTCTCTCCCCTTATGCCTGCACCGATACGTCAATGTGACAGTTTGATAATTTATTTTGTTCAAATTTGTTGCTCGCTTTTTTCTCTCGCTTAAATAAGTTATCAGCCGGCATATCCTCGCAACGTAAATGGCAAATGGCAGCCACGTAAATGAATGAAATTATTTTGCAACAAATTAAGGCAAATTTATGCGTCAAGACGACAGCCCTGACTGCGGTGGGGGGGGAATCCTGTAGCAGGAAACACAATCCACAAACAAAACGAAACGAAACCAACAAACAAACAAAGCGAATAACGGCGTTACGAGAAGCTTTTCTTTAGCGAAATCTGAGCGCAAGGCGCTTCTGCCAGGGCACAGGACCCCAGCGGGTTTCGGTGGGGCTAACTGAGGTCCTTGCTGGTTTCTGGTACAATTTTTTTTTCCGCCTTTTTTCTCCACAGAATCAAATGTCAATAGAGAGTACATTTCATTCAGTTGGGTTGACGCTTTTGCCAATGCCATACCCAGACCACGCCCCCCTCCCCCACGCCGCATTGTAGATGTCACAGTATTTGTTTGCGGATTTGAAGCTTTTCCTCTTTGGTAACGCATTTTTTCATTTTTTATTTTTTTGTTGGTATTGTTCTGGTTGTGCGTTTCGCTTTATTTTATAAGGGCATTAAAGATTTGTGCTGATGAATGTAACATTATATGACGAAAAGGGGGCGTGGCTGGTTAATTAAAATTGTGGAAAATTAAACTGATAATTGAAGGGATAAAAATATAGTTAGAGGGAGTATTATTATTCTTTAAAATTGCATCATTTTTATTGACCTACTTTTGGGTTCAGTTTACTTATAATACATAGCGCATTGACAAACAATTCAGTTCATTTCAGGCATTTTTTTTAGGACCCGTTAAGGCAATTTGCTTTTCCATGTGATTGAGTTCGGCATCTTTGGAGTATAAAATTTAATTATACATGTAACAAGTTGACCTTGGATAGAGTAGCCGTTGTCCAACTACAAAATAAGTTTGTAGCATGTAACGAAGAAAAAACGTTCTAATCGAGCTGCTGTTAGTGTGACTGCTTATTTAGCACGCGGTGGTTTCCGGCTACTTGGTCGTCGGCTATGGTGGATTCCAGAAATTTCATCAGGCCACTTGCGCGCACATAAGCACAAACTTATTTAGATTTTCGCGTGCTATAAAGATATAACCAATACTTGCGTCGATTCACACCGGCAGAGAGAAGAAACAAAACCGACGCTTAAAGAACGCGGTCAAAAGAAACTACTAAGTCTATTTTTATGACTTTACGCAGATGGATTTGCGAATCTTGATGCGGAGTTGAGGCTGTGCAGGTGTATTGCGACAGCAGTTGCCCACCCTTCCTATGATCACCTTATCCCGCCTGATCTATCTCGACCTGTGATCCCTTTTAAAACTACCTCTTCCTTTATCCAACGCAGAATGGCTCCACACAAAATAACGCTTGAAACTAAATAACAAGGTTTGAAAAGAAGTTTATTTTTAAAAGTAAATCATTCCAGGAAACATCTTTTTATACATAATCGCCTAAAATAAACTGCAGCAAATTTCCTTATATTTAAAGAGTTTGTACACATTAATTAACTGATTGGCAATTTACACAAAGCGTGTTCTACCCCAATTTCGGAAAATAAGGTGCGGATACTCATTATTTTAAAATCCATCTGAATGAAATTGGTCTTGTTAGCACTTCGGGCTGAATTATTTTGTAGAAATTCACCCTAAATGTCGGAAAATTGTGAGTGAGGGTGGATTCTAGCAGGGATGCAAATCGGTTCTGAACCGAACTAAACCGTACCGATACCGTAATATTTGTAACACACAATGGCGCATATCTTTGGCTATAAATTGCTGCCGATTTAAGGCAGTACTTGGTGGGGTGAAAATAATCTCCTTGGGAATGAAAACAATTTGTTTTTAATTTGTATTCAATGTAGTCCTTTTTTATTTCGATACACGTATTCCAGCTATTTTCTAACTATTTGTTCCCGTCCGAAAAGTAATTTTGCAAACGTCGATCGTCGATCCAGCTGTTTAAGTGATTCCTTCGCCGTATTTCATTTCAAAAAATTATGTTCTTTTGAGAGAACGAAATACGGTTTTTTCCATGAAGCCAAACATGTCAACAACAATCAGCGGTCAATACAAAACTAAGGGCTGCATCGCGCTGAAATTTGACATGTCTGCCTAAATATAAATGGACTATATGGAACCATTATCTTGTTTGCGTTAGCAGCGCACTAAGGCGGGGGACATCTACGTATTCTGGTTAGTATATAAAAAGTGTAAAGATACGTTGAAGTACACCGTTGAAGAAAGTGAGACAGAAAGTTTCTTTTTACCCTTCTGAGGACGTAGAAACTAAAAGTAGTCTGATCAACTCAGGAAATTATGATTTAGTTTGTGAGCAAAATTACTCATACACTCAGTTAAAAACGGCTGCCAGCGTTCTAAAACGATCGTGAAAGAACTGTTGTACTTAAAATTTCAAGTACAGGGTACAGGTAAACCCAACGGAAAAAAGTCAGGTGAGGGTCATATCTGGGGAACGAGGCGTCGCGCTTACGGCTGCTATTGTCTCCAAACTCCGTCTGGTACGCGGTTTCAGGGTAGAGGTTGCCAAAATCCTGTGGCATAAAATTTTGCCACCAAAGCACGAATAGTCCTCGGGGAGTAGGCGCATTGTGACCACGATACTTCGCTCTGAACGCGCGTTGAGTTTTTTTTAATAAATTTTCACAATTTCAGCACGTTGTTGCGGTGTAAAGTTGTTCATGGTTAAAATTGTACTTAACTGACGTTTCCAAAACATAAAGTTATTTAAAAAAATCATCGGGTACCACTATAAGATACACCCTGTATAATTTGTACTTGGCTGTACTTAAACTAAGCACGAATCAGTCTTAAATTTTAAATTTAACCAAAATGTTCCTAAAATGAGAACAGAATTCTTAAATTACGTACGAAATACTTCAATCAAGAATTTTTTGTTATCAAACCTTCTAGAACGAGCGGAATAAAAATTATACCGTGTTGTACTGAAAACAAGAATGATTTTTTTTTGGGTTTACTTAAATTAAGTACGAATCAATCTAAAAAGAACTAATTGGAAGACTATTTAGTTTTAAGAATAAATAAAATATTTAAAAAAAAAAGTTAAAAAAACCTTGGATAGGCCAAAATGTACTTAATGTATCCCAAAACGGTATAAAATCAAGTATTGAGGGATTGAAAAAATCGTAATTGAACCAAGTATTTTGTAATTTTATCAAGTATTTTTGTACTTGATTTAAGTACAAATTTCTCGGTTTTTTTTTATGAATGTAGCATAGTTCTACGATTTTTAAGGATAGGAAGGTGAATTAAAAGAAGCCTACAAGAATAAGACGAAGGACGTACATGATGTTCCTAAATGAGATCAAGAAGAGCAAACCGTATTAATTGCTTCTATACAGACTCTATGCGATTTAAATACTTCTTTCATGAACCATTTTCAAGTATCGGTTGACCGAGAGCAGTGCAGAGGGTTTTGGTTGTGTAAGGGTCATTAAACTCCTTAGATCTTGACCAAGGCTTTGTTTGCTAAAATTAAGTTTGGGATCAAGAATTTTTTTTTTTGGATCTGCTGATACTTCAAATTAGCAATCCTAGAATGCTAGGGGACGAGAGTTGATTTGGCAAAACTATTTCAACTATTTCGTTAGTTCAAGTCTGCATTTCTTTGTAAAGTTTTTCAGTCCGGACTCAGATAAGCAGATAAGATATAAATGATCATAATGTTGCGTTTCCCTAATTGTTTCTTAATTGTAACTTACATAGTGCATCTCGTATTCGTTGATTCCTCTCCCAATCTCTAATCTGCTTTGCCTGGATTTATTTTGAGGCAACTCTCGTTGGCTGCTTTTGGGCGCCTTTTTTTTATTTGCTCGGAAATGTATAATTTTTCCAAGTCAAATGTAAATACTTTTAGCGCATTTTTGTGGTGACCATTCTTTGGTTTTTTTTTGGTTTTCGGTTGCTGTCTTCGTATTTTGTGTGGGCGTGGCACATGCAAATGACACGCCTGATGTTGCGTAAATAATTTTAACGCTTGATAAATAAAATGCAAAATAAACATTTTATTTCCCTGTTGCCCTGGGAATGTGGGTCAAGTGGTGCGAATGGCAAAGAAAACTTTAATTATATATGTATGAGGCGAACTGCAGCCCAGAAACCAGCTGCGCTTTTTTTTTTTGTATTTTAGGAGGAGCAGGCCTTGCGGTTGCCAAATGTCACGTTTCGACGGCTCAATTTGGCTTAGAGTGGCCGGAATACTCACAGCTGCAATCCAATTAAATTCACAAATAAAACCCAAAAACCTTGCTATCGGGCATATTTATTTGCAGAAAGCTATCGATGGCTAGACAATGATGGCCGTGCCCCATAAATAACGCCGTTTGACAGAATTGAAATGAGGGTCTCGTCCTTGCACACACACACACACACAATGCCATATGTAGGTAAAGAGCAAAGGTCGCCAAACAAAAAAAATCGTTAACATTTTTCTGACAACTTGGCAAACAAATTTTCCATCTAAGATTAAACGGGGATTACTTTTTGCTTTATTTTTTGTTTGTTGTTGTTGTTGTTGTGCCATAAAGTCAAACACTTAACCCGTCAGCAGGCAGATGTTGTTGCCAATCACAAAAGAGAAAGGGCTTAGCGAATAATAGAAAAGCACAACAACAACAACAAAAATTTGGCTAGATAGTATGAAATCGAAACATTGGAAGGATATGTAATTGGGCCTGATTTGGCGGAAAGGTTAATTGGCAATTATTTTTAAAAGGAAATCAGTTTCTAGTTTCAAGCTTTTTCCAACGATCGTTCCCTAAAAAATGATAATGAATTTAACTCTATAAACTAGGGAGAGCAAGATATATTGACCGAATATCCCAATACCGATTTAAAATTTTGGATCTATGGTCGGACTTAAACATTGCATTTTGAAAATTGTTTTATGTAGCTAATATATAAAAACCGTATTAAATTTTCTAAAATATCTGTGAAAAACAAATAAAAACTTATCGTTATATTTTGATTTTTTAAATAAACATTACTTTTAACAGTTAAATGGTAATTTTATGTAAAAATTTTGAACAACTGTGCCAAAATTAAAAAGTACATTTTTTAAAAAAGATACTTTTTAATGTTAGAATTAAAAAAAAAAAGTGGTTTAATAAATCTTCACAAATATGTTTACAACTACTCGAGTTTTTATAAATTTTATCACTGTCTTGTGAGTAAAAATTGCAAATAAAAATTATCCATTAAACATCAATGTTATATAAGTTCAACCTAAGAGAATTAAAAGTCACTGACAAAGTCACTGAGCCCGAGTCACAGAACAAAAGTCACTGAACAAGAGTTACAATAGCAAATATATTTTTAAGGCTGCCTAAAAGTAGGCAACATACCTTTTACAAATAACCACCTAGATTTGAAAAACATGATCATTAGAAATCGACCCTCAAAGCATCGATTCAGTGTGATTCTGACTAAGAATCCTTTCCATAAGCTTTCAAGAGGATTTGATGACTCTCAGCGGGAGTTTTCTTTAAATGAAAACAAAAAGGTACTTTCAAACTTGAACATGGTACGCCCCAGACCGTGCGTCTCCGTAGTTTTAAAGATCCTAAATTTGAAAGCATCCATATTTCTCACAAAATTTCAATTGTAATTATATTGAACATTGAAAATATATGGCGTAAGGGACAAGGATCGGGATGCACTTGACTTCACAGTTCAAAAGGCACATTTGGTGGGAGCCACTTAAGATGAACTGTATGGGAATCCATGTACTCTTTTCCACTTAACCAACGCTTAAATTAGTAAATTGTTCGCATCAGTTGGTAAAGGGTAAAAGCTGGGTTACAGGTTGGGAGGTTATTAGAAGACACAACAACTCAGTTTTTTGATAATTAATATTATAGTTTGTGTAATCTTAGGATCAGTTAATAGGATATATATTCCGTTCCGTCCTTAATTCTCTCTACTATCTTTAGTTATGTGACGGGGCACTCTAGGGCTCACTAGGAGGCAAAGTATCTACCCCATTTTCCTTGAGCACAGTCGACCCCTTAGGCAGAGTACGCCTTCAAAACGCTGCACGCCTATACGTGTTCGGTACATTTTGTTGAAATTAAGTTGAAGAGCTCTATCTTTAATTCCGATTAATTAAAAATTCAATATTTTCCGATCCCAGTTGAGGTCGTTAAGCGAGTAATGGGTGTGTGTTGCATTTGCATTTTAACAAACTTAAATTAAACTTTATATATGCTACCGATTTTTGGAGGAAAATAATAAAGCTTTATCATAAACAGTGTGACCAGATGGTCAATGCAATTACATAATTATTATGCCATCTTTTGTATATCCTTCAAAAATTACTTGCCGCCCAATATAAGATACTTTTTTGGGGTAATATTTATATGTCGGAAACTGGTAACACTAATTTCATAAGCTTAAATCTGGTATCACCCAAAATGAAGTTCGACATTTTTTAGCATAAATGGCCTCACAACTTTTTATGTAAAAGCTCTATTTTTGGCTTTAAAATGCAAATTTCCAGAGAAGGTTTTCGTTGGATTTCCCTTTCGATGTGGATTATCCCGATGACCTCAGTTGTTTGTACGGCGTAAAAGGACAATAAAAAAGCACTGTACATGGCTGGTATAGTGAATTTAATCAGAGTCGTATCGAATCGATTCAAAATCGTTTGTTGTGCCAGTGTACGAAAATACAGCGACGCAAAAGGGCTCTGACCTACTTCATTAAAACGCTTAGTGGCGACTGATTTGGATTTGACCGTTAGACTTTACATGGCCATTAAACCAACCCCAATTTTATACCCTTGCAGAGGGTATATTAAAATGTCACGATGTTTGTAACGCAGTGAAGGAAGCATTTCCGACCACATAAAATATATATATTCTTGATCAGCATGACGAGCTGAGTTCATTTCCTTTGTTTCCGTCTGTCCGTCCGTCCGTCCGTCCGTCCGTCCGTCCGTGCGTCCGTCGTCGTGTCCGTCTGTTTCTATGCTATCTCCTCCCTCAGTTTTAAGCTATCTTGACCAAACTTTGCAAAAAGTCTTTAAATACAAATACGCTGCACATTTGTCGGAATCGGCCGGATCGGATGACTATATCATATAGCTGCCATGGGAACGATCGGTCCAAAAACTAGTTCTAATGAAAAAAACTTTTTGTTTTCCATCGTAGCGTCACAATCGTGGTATGTAAGTTTTATATGCTTCCACACAATTCTGGAAAAATTTATCAAAATCGGATGACTATAGCATATAGCTGCCATATAAACGGTCGCTCAAAAAACTAGTTCTGTGAGAAAAACTTTTTGTTTTTTCCATCGTAGCGTCACCAATCGTGGTATATATTAGTCTTATATGATTCCACACAATTCTGGAAAAATTTATCGAAATCGGATGACTATAGCATATAGCTTCCATATAAACAATCGGTCCAACAACTAGTTCTAGTGAGAAAAACTTTTTGTTTTCCATCGTAGCATCACCAATCGTGGTATATATTAGCTTTATATCTTCCACAATTCTGGAAAAATTGATCGAAATCGGATGACTATAGCATATAGCTGCCATAGGAACGATCGGTCTAAAAACTAATTCTAGTGAGAAAAACTTTTTTGGTTATCAATCAAAAACTGCAAGGGTATTTAAAACATCGGCGTAGCCGATATCTTTCTTTTTTTTTTTTTATGGAAACTCTTAACTTGCTTGTGAGTACAAGGCTTAAATTGTTGATGTTCAGTTGTTCACTTACTTGTTCTAATTGATTTAGTTCTTTAATTAGCGCTCACTTGTACATGTTAGTTCAGTTGTTCAAATCGAATTTTAATTAAATGTGTGGTTCCTTGAATCTGATCTGCGTAATATAACATAACACTTTAATATGCTACCTTTTTGCGTGTTATCCTTTTCAGTACACCCCATCTATTCATTTTTTCCTACACATCCATCAACTTTACTTAACAATGCTCTATGAATTCTCATATATTTATGGCGCACACACTCCAAGGGCTCACTATAAAAATTATGAAATTTGTACTAAAAAGTAACTGGCAGCCTTGTTTTACTTACACATGCACTGCACTGCATACATACATATATGTATGTGGAAGCCCTTTGTTTATGCTTTTAATAAACATCCAGATCGCAATCCAACTCCAACTCATATGCATTCACCTGTTTGCTTTTACTTCCCATTTGCCATTTTGCTTTTTTGTTAAATTGCTTCTTTGTTTTCAGGTGCAAATTCTCTTCTTTTTTTTTTTTTGTTGTACTCCGGCCGTTCTATTCACTGCATTTCTGTTTGCATATCAAAATGCGTGAAAGAAGTTGGAGTTCGCCCGTGCAACTTATTAGCGACGTTTGGCTCAACATATTTTCTATGCATAAAAATGTAAGCTGGCTGTGGCGGAATTTATGTGCGTATAAATATACATGTGAGCTACCAGGCGGAACTAAAGTCGGTTTTTAGTGCCGCCATTTCTGCTAGCAAATATGCGAGCCATTTTTGGGGCTTAGTAAAAACCTCACAAATTAACTTGGCAAACTGGGGCAACTAAATAGTATCGTATGCCAGGCAAGACCACTTTATGATGAGGGAAAAAAATGTATATAAGTCCAGAGGAACTTAATATTGAATAAGGTAAAAACTGTAGTATATGTATAAGAGCAAGCTTAGTTTAAGGCGAGCAATGTTTTTTCAGCTTACCTTTTGTGCTTCATTAAGTATTCCAATAAAGTCTTTTTGCTCTAAAACTTGGTGTAGTCTGAACTCCCTCAATGGGCTCCTTTCCATGAAATGCAACTAGCTTTTCATCCAAGGATGTCCCATCAATGCAACGTTTTGTCCAGTCAAAAAGTCTCTTGCCTGCGCGAGTGTTGTAATACTAACTGGTGAGGCGGCCACTCTAAACTACCTAAAATACCTGACAAATTGACACTCAAAGCGAAACGTTGTTCAAAGCATGTTTGCGATCTTTGCGCCTACATACAAAATTTGTGTGCTGGCCTATCGATACCTAAAATTACTTAAAAGTGCTTTGGTTGTTTGTTTGCTTGATCGCGAAGGCATTCCTCTTAGCAAAAGCTCTTGATTTGCGTACTATCTCCGCCGCTTCACCAGTAATAAATATACCATGCCTGGGCGTAGAAAAAAAATTTAAAATTGTGTCTCTGAAAGTTTGTTACGGTTCGTGGGGGAGGTGGGAAAATTTTCCAAATCTGAAATAATCTTGATTTGCGTATGGTATACACCTACTTCCATGGCAAAGCACAGGTCAAGAACTTTTATAATTTCTAAGATCGACGCGATTATACGGACAGACTGACGGACAGACAGGCTGATAGACAGACGGACAGACCGAAGGACTTATAGACGGGCAGACAGACGGATAAATTGAAGGACATATAGACGAACAGACAGACCGACAGAAGGACATATAGATGGACAGACGGACGGACCGACGGACAGACAGGCATATAGACAGAAAGACGAAGCGCAGTCAGACGGACTGACAGGATGACATATTGACGGACAGACAGAAGGACAGCCAAACGAACAGACAGATGGACATCTAGACGGACAGACTGACGGACAGACAGAACGACATATAGCCGGACAGACACAAGGACATACAGACGGACCGACGGACGGACATACTGACAGGCATATAGACGGACATACAGAACGGACGGACAGACAGGATGACAGACACACGAAAAGACATATGGACAGACAGATGGATATATAGACGGACAGACCGATGGACAGACAGAACGACATATAGACTGAAAGACAAACGGATAGACAGAAGGACATATAAACGGACAGACAGACGGACAGAAGGACATATAGACGGACACTCAGAAGGACAGGCAGACGGACCGACAGACGGACAGAAGGACATATAGACGGACCGAAAGACGGACAGAGGGACATATAGTCGAACTGCCAGAAGAACAGGAAGACGGACAGACACACGGAAAGACATACGGACAGACAGACGGACAGACGAACACATATACGGACGGACAGACAGACGGACAATGACGGAAATAAAGACAGCACGACCGACAGAGAAAGAGACGAAGAAGGACATATAGACGGACAGACAGATCGAAAGACGGACAGACAGACGAACAGAAGGACACATAGACGGACAGTCAGAAGGACAGGTAGACGGACCGACAGACGGACAGAAGGACATATAGACGGACCGAAAGACGGACAGAGGGACATATAGTCGGACTGCCAGAAGAACAGGAAGACGGACAGACACACGGAAAGACATACGGACAGACAGACGGACAGACGAACACATATACGGATAGACAGACGGACAGACAGACAGACGGAAAGACAGACGGACAGACAGACGAACAGAAGGGCATATAGACGGACAATCAAAAGGAACAGGCAGACGGACCGACAGACGGAAAGACAGACGGACAGAGGGACATATAGACGGACAGACAGACGGACATTTAGACGGTCATATAGACGAACAGACGCAGGCACAGTCAGACGGACAGACAGAAGGACAGACAGAACGACAGACAAAAGGACATTTAATAGCCGGACAGCCAGACGGACAGACAGACAGAGGGACAGACAGAAGGACACATATACGGACAGACAGACGGACAGACAGGAGGACATATAGACGGACAGGAGAACATATAGGCGGACAGACAGACATATAGACAGAAAGACGGAGGAACAGGCAGACGGACAGACAGGATGACATAGTGACGGACGGACAGAAGGACATATAGACGGACAGATAGACGGACGGAAGAATGACATACAGACATCTACATGATACCCCTTTAACCCATTTTGATGGGTACAGGGTATAAACAGAAAATGAATTAGAACATGTAAGGGGAAGGTCTACCCCAACTTTTTCAATATTATGTCCATACCAAAGTCTTGGACTTTCTTCTGGGAAAGGGTTTCTCTTCCGTCAATCCTACAAGGAAAACAGTGTTCCTTGGGCCCCATTAATACGTGGTCAATCTTTTATATTTTGAAAATGAGTGAATTAAGAGTTATTAGAACAAATGCTTAGATTAGATCTCTGAGGATTGGTAGCCATTGAAACGATTGCTTGAACAATTTTTATAAACTCAGCAGTCGAACCAACCCTGCAACAAACAGGTTCAATCAACGACAATTAACTTTATTAAAATCAAGTAAAAGGTCAAAAAGTGGGCGATCATCACATTGATGGAAATCATCAGTTACAAAAGAAATAAAAAGTTCACCAAACTAATCCACTATGCCAAGCAAATATTGCGGTGTAAAATGAGCTGGTAGTTCATCATCCCTGGTTGTTTTTTTATAACAAGGATGACTGGGTGACAGTGCCTTCTCATCTTCCGATGTATCCGTTTTTAAGTCCGACGAACTGTCACTCTTTGTCAACGAACTATCCTCTGATATGGTCGAACTCTTATCTGATATTATCGACATGGATTCACACAATTCACAAGATTCCATCAAACAATTCGACTCTGACATGATTTCATTCGCCATGTTTAAATCTGATGAAGTAATTCCTTCCAATTGCTCGGATATCAGATGACGTGCCTGGGTAACTGTATGAAATTCCAAATAATGCTGCTTGCGACGTTGTGTGAATTGCAAACGATGCACCATATCTTCCAATGTCTCAGAATAGGCATCACTATCCGTAGAATCATCCGAGTCATCAAATAGGCAAAAGTCGGGTATTTGTGAGGCAGCAGATGCACGTAGACGTTTCAAAAATGTTTCGGAACCAAGATTTTCTTCAATTTCTTGCTCACTGACAATTGAAGTGGTTTGAGTATATTGCTTATTGGTAAGACTAAAAGTCTGCTGGTCGAATGTGACCCTTTTGTTGGACTTGACAAGGCTTTTACTGCTCTTCTTCAGAATGCTGCTTAAGGAAAAATTCTGATTGGACATAATTGAAAAGTATAAAATATAGTATAAAGGTTTTTTTGCTTTCAAATTATGACACTGAATTCTGGCCAACTGATATTGAAAATAATTAGAATTTCATTTCATTCTCCTTATTCCCATATTTTTGGTTTCCAGCTTAATTGAACAATTAAATTCCCCAAAATAGTTTCTCAATTCTCCCCCTAATAGTTTTTAATGTGAGCAACTTTGCGGTTTTTACTGCCACGCCCACAAGGTCAACTACATGTGCCAGATAACCGGACAAAATCTGGAAAACTTTTCTAGCTCTGCCCGAAGCTTTGCTCTCGCTCTCTCTCTCTCTCTAGTCTACCATATCGAAGGCTAGGCGGTCGGTTGGACGCCCCCAGGCGTTGCCAGCAACAATTTTGAGTTTATCACACGTGCCAAATTGTGCGCCGGCCACCTACTGCGGCAGCCCGAGAAGTCGACGTGAGCTAAAACTACAAACTGTGTGTGTGTGTGTGTGTGGGTGCCATTTTGGCCCCGGTTTTTGATTTATGCAGCGGGTTCAATGCAAAAAGTCAACTCTCGCCAGCCATAAAGAACATAATTTATGTCGTTTCTGTGATGGCTTTTGATTCGGTTTTCCGGAGTCGCTTAGGGGTTGCAATTGAATTATTCCCCTCACACACACACACACACAATATAAAAGATGAACCGCAAATGCGCCTAATTGAGTGATTTTTGCTTGGCAATTCAAAAGCTTAAGCGCATTAGCCTATTTCCGGCCACACAAATATTATTTTCAAAGGGCCAAGACTCCATTTATTTTATGGTTAAAGCGAGTCATCCTTGGCATACTCTAACATGCCAACACTTTGTAAAGAAGTAGCAAGTCAAAGTAAAGAGTTTGATCATAAATTAGAAATTTCAATATTTTACCAGGACTATAAAACACTTGAAGCCCGGCCCGTAACCCGATTTAAATGCCCTCTCATTGCAGTGCACTATCGCACACGCTTGTTGCCGCATTTCTTAAAAGATTATTTAACTTAAGCTTAATCACTGCGACCTTGTTTGACGAAGCGTGGGTTTGTTAGTTTCAGGGGGTTTTTAAAGAAATTAAAAACACCTCACAAAGAAGTGAACTATTTGGCCCCGATCTTCTTCTCCAGGCTTACTTGTCGTTTACGCTGAGGTTACTCGCTGCCATTGGCATATGCATCTGACCAGTTGAAGGTGCACAGCTCGGCACGGAAGAGAACCGAACAGCTGATGAGCCAAGCTTGCTAGAAGACGTTTACCAAAGGCAAGAAGATTAAAACAGACCCAGCAGTGGGGAGCTTTAAGTGATTTTTGGGTCTGCTAGTAAAGCACTTATAAAAGTAATCCGATCGAGCAGGCGCGAGTGCGTTCTACAGCTTAGTAACTCAGCCAAACAGGACCCATGGGGAAAAGTCTATAAGACAAAACACTATGGACTTATATTAATCTAGAATTTCGAAAAAAAGTTTCGGTCAATTGGGTCACGCCTTAACTTCCCGACCCTTATTACTACTTCCTAAAATGGTATGGAAAAAAATCAATTTATTTGGCATACATTATACAAAGAACTAATATATATATAAAAACTTGACATATTTAACAAATCGATTCTTTTATATACGTATTAACCATGCCCCTGTCACTTGCTTCTCTTCAACCGTAATCCCACTTCCCATCTACATATAAATATAATAAAGATATATTTAGAAGGAATAGTTGGTGAAAAAATATATTTTCATAATATGGTTAACAAATTCATTTTATTTCCTCTTTATCAAAATAGAAGAATATTCTTCAACGCAATCTTTTTCATCATAAGAATAAGCTGCCCTGTCCGAATCGTAATTATTAGTAATTGATTCACATAATAAAGAACTTATTTGTGGGGTCGGTTCTCTAAATGACTTAAGGCTTCCTTCGAAAGGGGTTTCTTGCTAATCGGTTTTGGTCTTTCATTTATACGCATACTGTACAAAAAACAATTCGTCCAAAAAAGTCTGTCCAAAATATCATGGAGCCCTTTGTACGAAAACTAAAACGTCACTGTAAATGTAATTAATTCGAAAAGGAGCAAAATGGAGCAAAAAAGATTGATAACATTTTATTTTACATACTGTAAGCGTTGTTTTCCAAATTAATGAGTCTAATTTAATGCTGTTTTGATTATTAATTTTCTTTGAAAACATAATTTTCATATCGATTTTTGACTTGATGCCAGAAAAATCGGCCAAAAAGGCTTCACTCCAACAGGCACACTGCTTAGGACCAGGTGGGACAGGTCCGCCAAAATCTAATAAACGCAACTCGTCATCCCCAAAAAGAGAAAATAAGTTAATAGAGCAGAAACATGAAGAAGGGCCTGATAGCGCATCAATCTGCACATGCTACGAATTAGGCTTTGCGGAGGATGCAGCTCATGTCCTATTCTGCTGTAGTCGTGTCATAACCGCAAGAGCGGAGCTGGTGTCTACAATTGGTGAAACAATAACTGCCTAAAATTGAGTGACTGTGATGATCGCTAAGAGTAAGGAATGGGATGCGATTTAACTGTTTTACTGATCACGCTATAAAGGTTAGCTTAGGTTAGGGCGGTTGCTGAAGGTGGGGGAATCCCTAAGTTGGTCCATTGTGACTTGTCTCCTCCTAGTTATGTGAAAAAACATTTAGCGGCTAGGTTCCTTCTGATGCCTTTATGAATTCTTAGATAAGTCTGAAAGATATAGCCGATAGCTTGTAAATATCTGTTAAAAAGTATGATCTAAAAAACTTCTGCCTTCGACTCCTTCGAGCTGCGTACGTGCAGAATAAGTGTGATACAGATTCAACTTCTTCCTCATCTCTGCAGCTTCTGCAGAAATCGTAATAAAGTGCACCAAATCGGGCGGCAACCAGACAGTGACCTGTAAGAGAGCTTACAACTGAGCGTTTTTCGCTGCTTATCTTCCAGGTGAGTCGCACTGCACTACAGGAAGTCACTAACTGACATTTTAGAGTTGCTTTCTGCTCGTATAAATATTTTGTAATAAGCCTGCACGTAGCCATGGGCATACCGACAGTTTCTTTGGTACTGCCCTGTCTCGCAAGTTCGTCCGCTTGACAATTGCCCTCTATGTTCCTATGCCCTGGGACCCAAATTAAACTTATGTCAGACTGCTGTGCAATCTCCTGGAGAGATTTGATACGGTCACTTACCCAAGTGATCTACAAATCGCATATGGGAGTTGGGTCGTTTGAGGAACACATGGTTTACTGATACCTAGTTGGTTGATATTGAGCCAAGGGTCTTTATGTCGGCTTGGCTGACAGAGAAAATACTTATCGAACTTAGCTTCTGTCCTGAGTACTGAGAGCATATTTGAGCTTCCTTGATAGCAAAAAGGAAAAAAATCTACAGTGATCCGGCAGTATAAAGAATCGTTTGTCAAGACACAGAAAGCATTTAATGAAATTATCAATCACTTTCGATTCTTTTCGGCATGACGAGACCCATTCCACTTGATGATTAAAAAGAGATTTTAAAAAGACTTGAAAATGAGTCAATCATATTCTCAAAATGTTATTTAACTCACAAAATCTATAGCAAAACGATGCCAAATGAGTCGAAAGTAATCAAAATAGTGCGTTTTAAGCGACCTTTCAAAAATAGTTGCGGCTTGGGTATCATTGGGCGCGTTCAGCAGAGACACTTGATCACTAATCAGCTTATTAAAACTACTCTTATTATTTAGCACACTTTTAGGGGGTCTTGTTAATTTGACAATTGGAAAAGCTTTATGTAAATATCATATTAAACACCAGAGGAAAATTAGGCTACGTAAATTACCAAGAAATATAACTTTGATCATCTGCTGAACACGGCCATTTTCTCCCCACTAAAGAATATTTTATGATCAGAAAATGAGATCATTATGATTTTTTTTTATGAGATGCTTGCTGGGATCCAGCTCCGACCTACTTCATTGAACGCTACCCAGCGAAGGATTGATTTTAAGCATTTGTTTTATCTCTTGGCGTAAGGCTTGGCAAGCAATTGGCTCGTGTCTGTGTGAATTGGCGGTATGAGGAACAAACTGTGGTCTAAAGGAAAGACTTATCCCAAGTTCTTCGGTGTATAAACCGCTAAGCACTGGGTTATCAAGCTTCGAATTAATGGTATACATTTTTAAAAAAAAAAAGAAGTTTAACGCATAAAATTCATCCGACCCCATAAAAAATCGACAGGACGAGGCTGAGTTCTCCGCTTGCCGTCCGTCCTCTGTCGTCTGCTGTCTGTCTGTCTGTCTGTCTGTCGTCGTCGTTTCTACCAACTGTCCCTCGTTTTAAAGATACGAGCTGAATGCACAGAGTCTTCTTTTACTGCACGCAACATAGTCGGACGGCGGACGGATGAGCGCATAGGAACGATCGGTCGAAGTCTAGTGAGAAAAACTTTTGTTTTCTACGTAGCGTCTCAACTGGTATATAGTTTTATATGCTTCACATATGTGAAAAATTTACAAACGGGTGACTATAGCTAAAGCTCATAAAACGGTCGGTAAAACTAGTCAGTGAGAAAACTTTTTTCTATGTCGTCTCCAATCTGGTATATCAGTTTTATATTTTTTACATAAGTTCGGAAAAATTTACAAAACTGATGACTAAAGCTATAGACGACGGTCGGATGTGTTTTACTAAGAAGTTTTTTATTAAAAAAAAAACGTTGTAAACCGACATTCATTGGTAAACCAATCCATGTTTCGCCAACAATTTTATTCAAAAATAAAGGTTTAATTGATTTTCAAAATTGTTTCATTTGATTAAAGTGTTTACTGAAATAAAAAAAAATAAAAATTTTGAAAAGTTTCTAGTGGTTGTGTGTTTCCACACACACACACACACACAACAACTTTTATAACAAACAAAGCGTCTCCCGATGCTGAACGAACGTGTCGAAATTTTTATTTTTAATAATATTATAAACTTACCTGTCGGGGGACCGAACACCGACCTCGGGGGGAACACACACTGAAAGACAAACGCCTGCACCTCAACCATCGGCTACCATCGTAAGAATTGGCGCAGGCCGTTACGGTGGAGCGAGAGTTTTTTGTTTCTGTCTATTTACATATCGACTGAAAAAACACATAATACAAAATTCAACATTTGATTCTATAGAAACAAAGTGAACTTGTAATTTGAAGACAAAGTGTCTGCTCTTTAAAATCAAACAAAGTTTTGAAATGTCGTTTACGTGTAGATTGGTAAATCAAAAAAGAAAAATGATTAATAAAACTAGCCAAAGTTGAAAATGTGATTAAATTTTTTTTTGTGTGTATCAAATTTTATAATTAAATATTAAAAGTTTAAAAATTGATACTTTATTCTATATATTTTTTAGGTTAAATCAGTTGGAGTAAACTTTACAGGTATTTGACTTCGAAGTCGAGTTCCTTAGAGTTCTGCGGTTCTGGCGGACTCTGATTCCACTCTTTACTGAATGAATGAAGAGGGTAATCATTAACAGTAGGAAGAAGGGCGTTCCCCTGAAGGATGCTAGAGTGACCGAAATTGGTTGGGTGCCATTTTTTCGAATCTCTCAAGCGTAATGCAGCAAGGGTCGTTACTTTATATTCCATCTGTTCATCGAGCATTCAGAGCATCACCGGATATAGTGCGAAGTGCTTCAGTCATACATGCTTCGGCCATGCGCTATGTAAGGAACGCCATTATTCCTGCAAAGCATTGCGTACCTTGGAAGTTCTTTATATCGCCTAGTTAAGATAAAAAGTCAACAATCAATCAACTTCCAATCATTTCAATTGTTAGGGCATTCAATATTCGTTTGTTCCTTTACATAACCATAATATTTGGCCCCCCTTTTTTTTGCAAGCGACTTTTTTACTATTATTGTTTAACTTTTATTTAGCCATTTTCATTGTTATGCGATTTTGTGCGGTCATATTATTGTTACGCTTGCCAGTCTGGCCATCTTTTCAATCTCCCATCTCCGTCTTCGTTCACGTAATTTAATTCAATGTAGCGTTTCAAATTGAATCTGTGAAAAGCTGCGCAAAACGAAAATAAGCTACAGTTTGCTGTTGCTGGACGGGCCAAACGGAAATTTCCATTAGCCGAGCATAATAACAAAAAAAAAAAAAAAAAAAAAAAAAACTAAATCCGAGAAAAAACCACAAACAATGAGGGGAAAGACTACTATCATGCAGGGTGCCTAGAACAATTTAATTGAGCAGAGAGACTGAAAATGGGTTTATTTAAGGTATGAGCTATGGACGCAGCAACAGCTGCTCCCACAATCCCCAACCAACCGGCCCCCCCCCCCCCCCCGCTCACATACGCAAAAAGCACTTAAAACTCAAACTGAACTCAAGAAAATTAATTGCAATAAACGTGGCAAGCCCGAGAACTTTTGGACTCCTCCAACTGAAACTAATGAAGTGTCGCAATGGGATAATTAAGCTTTTAATCGCCGTGTCTGTGTGCCGAGAGCGTGTTAACGTGCAGCGTAATTAGTATTTTATGATCGATTTGTGCACACACATAAAACTATAATTCAATTTGTGATTTTCGCTCAACTTTAAAACGCAGCAGGAGGAGGCGGAGGAGGTGTGGAGGCGGAGGAGTATGTGACCCAAGTTTTTGCGGTCTGGGGTGCCTAGGCAAAGAGTCAAGTTAAACAGTTGGCCAAACAAACTGGAAACACACAACGCACACATTACGCCAGACGAGCAACTTAAGCAACAGCAAAGCTGAAATGAGCTGGGCCCAACGAAGCTTCTTGGCAAAAGATAAACATGGCAGCGGCATCCTCGTTTACGTCGACATCGTTGCCAGATTTAAGGGGGCAAGCCCCTCCTTCCCCATCCAAGCTAAAACCTGCAGCCGTGTGGAAATAGTAAAAGCCGCAGCTTTGAGGCTGTTAATCCTTTGAATACAATCAGAGCCAAAGTCATACGAGGGCAGTTTGGTAATGTTTGAAAAATCGAAATAAAAATAATATAAAAGTATTTATAGGGGTTAAAAAAAGGGTAGTTCCACAAAAAAAAATGCTCTGCCCGATGTTGTTTGTACTTTCTTCTATATTAAAATTTGAATAATTATTTTCACTGAACGAAACCCCCCGTCTTGAGGAAAACTGGAACATACATTTCATCACGCAAAAACTTTTCTACTGTCAGAACAACTTGGGAGTGATAAAAAGAGAGGTCCCCTATATATCGTAAATTTTACCCAGGTACTGGGTTCGTTTTCTAAGTAGTCCAGGGCTTACATGAAAAGGTGTTGGATGCTTTCTATCTCTTCCTATTCTTCTGCAGCTGCGACAGAAGTCGTTGTGGGGTACGTGCATCCTGGCAGTGCATCCCGGTTTCTATCCTAAAGATTCTTTAACTGTCTTGCTAAAGTGTAGGAGTTGGGAGGTTCGTTTTGGCGCGTATCTTGGCCAGAGGTGTGATCGGAGATGTAAACCCGGGGGGGCGTGGCGTTGTGGTGGGGCTGGTCGTATATAATTCTGTCAGAATATCCTGAATTGGTCTTTGTACGTCCGTTACCGCTTGTGACGCTGGCTGCGCTGATTGCACACTCGTCAACTCCCTCGCTGCCTGGTATACCTGAGTGGCCAGGTACCCAGACGAGGGTGATGGAGTGCTGCCGGATTTGATTCAGTGCAGTCACCGTACTGCGGACTAGATTGCTATTGGTGGTGCGTGACGACAGAGCTTTAATAGTAGCCTGACTGTCGACCAAGATTAATATGTTCCTCGGTGTTTCAACCAGGGTGTATATCAACTTCTCCGCCTGCCAGACCGCGTAGATCTCTGTCTAAAATATGCTACACCAATCGGTAGACGGAATGAGAGCTGTGTTGCTAGTTCTTCTGAGAAGATTCCCACCCCTGTGTCCTCCTCCGTCTTGGAGCCGTCCGTATATATGACAAGCTCGTTCTCCCTAATGGGAGTTTCTCGCTTCAATCCTCTCTCTCCGGGAAAACCGTTCTAAAATTGTCATCCATTTCTGAGTCTTGATACAATAGTCACTTCCCTTTATCTCAGCATTTATTCCCACTTCCAGCAAGAGGTTGCGGTGACCAGATGCAGTTGTTTTGAGGAGTTTCAGTTCCCGGAGTCTTACTGCGCTTCTCGCTGCTGCATACTTCAGGAAGGTGTCGATTTGCTCAAGATTGAGAATTGCGTCAAGAGCTGCCTGGGGGGTGGATTGCAGGGATCCGGTTATTCCCAGGCAAGCTGCTCTTTTGTACCTTGTGAAGGTTGATTACCACCAGACCAACGCTTCATAGGTAAGGATAGGCCTGACGACCGCTGTGTACAACCAATGAATGATGTACGGTTGCAGTCCCCATCTCGTACCGAAGGTCTTTTTGCAGGCATAGTACGCTAGTGCTTTCTTCATTCTTTTTTCAGAGTTTCTCTTCCAGGAGAGTTTTGAGTCCAGAATGACTCCTAAATGTTTTGCCTCAGTGGCCCTTATGAGCTGCGTTCCGCCCAGGAAGGGTAGAGTGAACTCAGGGATCTTGTATCCTCTTGTGAACAGCACCAGTTGGGTCATGTGGTGGTTGACCCCTAGACCGTTCTGTTGTGCCCACCTCAGGGTGCTACCAAGAGCAGACTGTAGTAGCTCACAGATTGTGGGTGAAACTTACCCGTTACCATTAGAACTAGTTTATCTGCGTATGCCGTCACCCTACATCCACTAAACTTCAAATTTAAAAGCAGTTCATTGAGAACCAGGTGGGGATATGACTCCCCCTTGTGGAGTGCCTTTCGTGACCCTCTTCCTAATTTTACCTGCCAGAGTTCAGAGTTTATAACTCGGCTGCTAAGCATGTTACCTAGCCAGTGAGTTATAATCGGGTGGTGAGCCGATTTTGGCAAGGGCTGCCGTTATCGACTCGGTCCTGACATTGTTGAAGGCCCCTCGATGTCGAGAAAGGCCGGCAGTGCAAACTCCTTCTGATTCAGTGACTTCTCGTTGCTCCTACCACTTCATGTAGTGCGGTGTCAACAGATCTACCCTTAAGGTAGGTGTGTTGTGCCCCGCTGAACGTTCGTGGAGTGAGCTTACCGATGTTAGCCTTCTAATCTCTTTTAAACACTTTTATTTGTATTACATTAGATTCTGTTGATGCTGTCAAAAAGCAAATGGTTAAGGAACCGAAAAGGTCATAATTATATTGGAAATTCGCAGCTGCTTAAAAGATGGTCGAAGGTGGTTGAAGAAAAGGTCCAATACATGATCGATTATAACAATATAACCTTTGAAAAAAACCTGAGTTTTTAGCCATCTTAATGAACCTTTGGCATAAACAAAGTCAGCTTTGCCTTCACTTGAATTTTGAGGCACTAAATATAGAACCCAACTCCCATATCTGTTCTACAATTCCTCGAGATATGCAAAGAGGCTACCAAAAGTTATTAATGATTAAGAAACTGACACCCATTCGCCCTCACCGGTATATGTGTGACTTCCTCTGACGGAGGAACTATTAATTTTCTAGCTTTAAGCAAATATCTTTAATATTACCGACAATGACATTACTTACTTTTCGATTTGATTTTTATTTTTTTCTTACTAACTTCCGATCCACCCTCGAACTTAAACCTGCATAAGCACGCACACGCACCCAACATTTGGTATGTTTTAGACGACATTAAGCTGATTGTTTTGTTTGGCTTAGCATTGAAATGTTGATATAAATTAATTAGTAACAAAGGGCGCAAACTGTGGCCAAGGCTGCTGAAATATTTATTAAGGTCCGACACTTGGTCTAAGCACACACACACACCCACTGAGAATGTCTAGCTTTGAGCAGCTTAGGCTTAACTTACTTGAAATCCTACAGAGAAAAAAAAAAATGATATGATCTGGGACTCAATATGACATTTTTTCATATCAAAAAAAAAGCCGATAAGATGCAGATGAAATTGACCTGTTCGAAAATATCAAACTGATATTTTCGATCATATCAAATGATATGTTTAAGATCAAAGTGACATTTTTTTAATAAAAAAAAAATATTAGGAAATGGCTGGGCGCATATATTATTTATATAAGTTATATTATATATATTCCCCGCTCAGAATTTTAATGATTATGTAATATTAGCGCCATAGCCGTTTGGAAAGCAACGAAATTTAAACATTTTTGTTAGTTAACAAACATTACCTTGTCTGGGGATCGAACCCGGGAACTCGCACTTTACACGAATGGAATGACGTCTCAACGCAGTGAGCCAGTCTAAGGGACTATTTATATTTTTTCTACGGTGCCTAAGTTTTCGATAATAAGCATTTTTTGTCTCTTTCCTTTTTCTCATTTTATTTATTATCTTATCAATTTGATATTAGTACGATTAATTAAATATTATTTATCATCAAACTGATATGAAAAAATTGATATTTGATAAAATATCATATTGATAAGCCAAGATTAAATTGATATTTGATCTTTTTTTTTCTGTGTAACACATCAATCCATACACCCACATCAAAATTAATAGAGCAAAATTATTTAAGCGATTTACAAGCAAAATAATTTCTGTTTTATTTTTGATTTTATTTAATTGTGAGTTGTGTAAATAATATTTATATATTGAATGATTTTAAAATGAAATCCCCGCTAAGCTGGTAAATTTATAAAACTAACACCTTTTGCTTATTATTTTGTATAATTTTTATTTCACACATTTTTAAAGTGACAACCAAAATTCCAAATATGTTTGCATTTTGGGATTTAATTTATGCAACAAACACACACACACACACAGAGACTGGAGGGCGCATTATGTACATATAACAGCCATTAGAGGGTTATGTGAACCCATGTCATTGTTTGTGTTTGCGCTGCGGCCAAATCAATTAAAAATTACGCATACGCACTGTAAATATTTGTCATACTCGCCGCTATTTGCACAACGCAACGCAAAATATTTAACCAATTTTCGCTTGAGTTTTGGATAAGTAAATCGAAGCCTTTGGCATTTGCTTAAAATATGTTAATTAAAGCCCATTCAATTCTGTTTGCTATTTTACAAAATTAAGCACAAATATTTCTTTTTTATTCAAGTGAAATGCAACTCGAGGTAAAAAAAAAGAATCAAAAAGTTGGTGGCTGTCAAAAGTAAACACTGAAACTAGGAAAAACTTTTAACGTATACAGCAACAATCAAAGGTGTTCCTGATAGTATGGGTGTGTATGCGTGTGTTTGTTTGCGGGAATGTCACAACTTTTGCATGTCTGTTTGTCTATCTGTGAAGTCTTGTCTGTCTGATGATGCCGCTGCTGCCGCTGCTGGTTGCAAAAGTTTAAGGCAAATATGCAATGCGCCAGGCAAATGCTCGTGGCATGCAGCAGCAGCTCAAGCATCACAAAAAACGCATAAAATAGAGAGAGAAAAAGTATGTGACTAATAAATGCTCTCAAGGGTATCCTACTAAAAGTTTCCGCCACTTGATACCACACAATACTTAGCTCTACTTTTCTACACATATAACTCTGCTGGCAGCTAAGCTAAAACTATTGAAGAGGTGAGCGTGTGATACCGGAACCCGTGGGACCTATGAGAGAATTTTTAAAAACCGACGGAAGGTTCGACTTTTCGAAACTACTCTGGCTTTTTGCATTTCACACGTATTGTTATCCAAAATTAGTTTGAATTTGTCGACGATTAGGAGATGCAAACAGTTCAACAACTTGCTCACACCTCGATATATCAGAACTGACCAGTTTGACCAAAACCCTTCATACAACTTAATAGCAAATACAATACAAAACACGAAAAAATATTAATCTTTTTACAGAAATCAAATTTGTTAACTCAAATTTGTGTTAAACTTGGAAAAAAATTAGCTGAGACATACGAATGAATGAAAAAGCTTGAACTGATGGTTGTATGAGTCGTACTCAAGTTTATACGTGGTTTACACGATTTTAATATGGTCGTTTTCAGTAATTTCTAATCAAGGCAATTTTGATTACTTTTTATGATACGAAGGGAACCGTCCACCAGGAATTTGTTTTAGGATGATACGATACTTCGCCTGCCAAGAGTATGCCAATTTATGCATCCAATTCGGTACTGATTAGGTCTTTCTTGGCTTTTTATCTGGATTCTCCAAATTGAATTTTGCAGCTACTTCAGCGGTTCGATTCACTGATAATGATCCACGAATGCTTAACCATGTGCTGTGGTCGCTGCGAAACGAAATTAGAAACTAACTAAACCGTTAGTTCACTGGGTCATCTTCAACACCCAAATATCATGTAGATTTTGTTAAAAAGTTGCGACTTATTGAAAGTTCACATGCTGAAATTATTAATTATTATTTAAAAGCATGGACCTTTTTTTCTCGAAAGAACGCGCGACTTCAGTTCAGAACATTTTTAACAAATGTTTATAGGCTATTTGTTGTGCTTGAATTTAACAATGCTTCAATAGCGACTTATATTAACTAGCTTTACGTTCTTCACTTGACAGTATTATTAAATAGACATTCTTGCTTTGGGTTTTAACCAGTAACTGTTATAACTTTTTGGATACAAATTTTGAAATAACAATTATTTTCTAATTTTTACATAAAAATTAAAAAATAATCGTTATTCTATGATTTTAAAATAAAAATTTTGTTTTAACAGTTAAATGGCAATTTTTATATAAAAATTTTTGAATAACAGTTAAAACTAATTTTTATTATAAAAATTTAAATTAATTTTTATTTTGTAATTTTTTAATAAAGGTACTTTTAATTTTTATAAACAATTTTTTAATAAAAATTTTCATAACAACTTATCTTATCTAGTAGGCGTTTGTAAATTATGGAATATCTTTGACAGAAGGATACAAGATTTACTTAAACCTACTAGATTAGTAATTTTATAAAAATTTGTAAAATAAAAAAATTTGCATAACAATTAAAAATTAATTTTTATTATAAAAATTACAAAATAAAAATTAATTAAAATTTTTATAAAAAAATTAGTTTTAACTCTTATTTCAAAAATTTTTATTTTAAAATTACCATTTAACTGTTAAAACAAAATTTTTATTTAAAATTATAATATAACAATTTCAAAATTTTTTTGCGATAAAAATTGCAAATAAAAATTTATCACATTTAAGGACTCGCCATTCAAAATTATGAAGATTCATGTACTCCATTTTATCATGGGATCCATATTTCGTAGAAATTTTTTCACATCCATTACTGTTATTTTCGGTCCCTGGTTTTAACATGTAATACATACTCTTGCTTAATAAATAAAGTACTAATTCCTAAGAATACAAAACTAAAAAGCAAATGTGATTAAACTTCAAAATTCAATTAAAAAAGAACCATGTCCGACCGCCAATGAATTTCTTTATAATTCGCGGTCCATCCACGGGATTTTTTTTTTCAAAATAATTTCTCTCATTTCCGATGTCTCTCAGATACGATGTGTCGACCAAAATGTCTTTATAGTTATCCATCTGATTTTTATTTTAAACAAAAGAGAATAGAAAATTTGGGAAAAGTCAAGAAATTTCAAGTACCTAGCACAATTAGAAGTACGTTATATTTGCAATTTAGAAGGAAAAGGTCTGGCCAGACTCCTCTGCCAACACTATTTTCCAACACTGTTTAAAACATTATTTCAAAACACTGTTTTCCAACTATTTTCAAACTGCGCTGTTCGTATCTTATTTAAGCTTACATTTTTAATATTGTTTAAATCATTCTTTAATCACTATGTAAATGATAAAAGTGTTTAAATTCAAATTCAATACAGTTCACATGAAAGCCTCTTGAAAGTTAAAAACACGCACACTTTTTATACCCTTGCAGAGGGTATATTAAAATTGTCACGATGTTTGTAACGCATAGAAGGAAGCATTTCCGACCGCATAAAGTATATATATTCTTGATCAGCATGACGAGCTGAGTTCATTTCCGTATGTCCGTCTGTCCGTCCGTCCGTCTGTCCGTCTGTTTCTATGCTATCTCCTCCCTCAGTTTGAAGCTATCTAAACCAAACTTTGCCAAAGGTCTTTAAATACAAATACGCTGCACATTTGTAGGAATCGGCCGGATCGGATGACTATATCATATAGCTGCCATAGGAACGATCGGTCCAAAAACTAGTTATAGTGAGAAAAACTTTTTTGTTTTCAATCGCAGCGACACCAATCGTGGTATACATATGTTTTATACGCTTCCACACAATTCTGGAATAATTTATCAAAATCGGATGACTGTATCATATAGTCAAAAAACTAGTTCTAGTGGGAAAAACTTTTTGTTTTCATCGTAGCGTCACCAATCGTAGTATATATTAGTTTTATACTTCCACACAATTTCGAAAAATTTATCAAAATCGGATGACTATATCATATAGCTGCCATAGGAACGATCGGTCGGAAAATAAGTTTTAGTGAGAAAAACTTTTTTGTTTTCCATCGTAGCGTCACTAATCTTGGTATATGATAGTTTTATATGATTTCACATAATTCTGGAAAAATAAATCAAAATCGGATCACTATAGCATATAGCTGCCATAGAAACGGTCGGTCAAAAAACAAGTTCTATTGAGAAAAATTTTTTTGTTTTCCATCGTGTCGTCACCAATCTTGGTAGATATTAGTTTTATATGCTTTTACAAATTTTTTAAAAAAATTTATAAAAATCGGATGACTATAGTATAGCTGCCATAGGACCGATCGGTCGGAAAATGTGTTTTACTAAGAAAAGTTTTTGAAACCTATTTTTTATTATCAATGATTTAAAATTTTTTAATATCTGATATCTATCTCATATATATTTTACTGGTTAAATCAGTTGGAATAAAGTTTTTCAAGTGTATTTAAACTTCGGCCAGTCGAAGTTAGCCTTGCTTTCGTTTTTTGTTTATATGTTTTTGTATCTGGCCCTGCCACAAGTATTCTGTTGGCATTCCTTGTTTTTAAGTACTAACTTGGCATTTATTTTTTCGAAGGTTAATACTTTTGAAAATATAGTCCAATTAATTGAGGTTCATTTATAAATATCGATCTGATTTCTAGCGGTTGTATAATGACGTCATGTAAAAGGTTTTTAGTGTCTTTTAAATGGCTTTAGAAAATAATGATATATTGATATACTTATCAAATACCGATTTCTAGAATTTATATACAGCCGTGCTCCCATTTTCACTTACTTCTTTGCGATTTCAGCATGTGAAAAATTTAATTCTATTTTAAAATTTATTTTTATATTAAAAGTAACACTCATATCTGTGACTACTAGATCAAGTCCGAACAATTTAAAAAAAATTTTACGAATTAAAATCGGTAAGCAAAGACAAAGTGATTTCAAATCTAAAAATATTTTTGTACTCTATCTAGTTACCCTCAGATCTTAATGTCAGTTTTCATATATAAACAACACAATTTGATTTGTAAAATCATCTGTTCACGTGGACAAATCGCAAAAAGTAAGGTGAAAATGGGAGCACAGCTGATAATGAAAAATGTTGACAAGCATAAAATCTTGAGGAAAACACGGTTTTCAGTTTCATTTGATAATGTTAGTTTGATGAAGTTTATTTATTAAGAAATCACCATATGAGTTAATATAGTCCGAGTACCCAAAAACCTTTCAGATTTTAAATAATTTATATATGTTTTAATCCGACTAAGCACCAAAAGATAATGGGTTGTGACACGAAATTAATTTCAAAATATAATTGTATTCCTTTATATGGTATATCATCGGTTGCTAGATCTGGTGGCGAATATTTAACGAATTGAAACCGACTGCTCAAAGCCTAGTAGATTTAACTCGTACGATTTTCGCTTTATTTGTAATAGTAACCATACACATTCTTGTCTCTTATCATATAAATTTATACAATATTAATTTGAAATGAATACGTTTATACGAAAACCACTAGAGATTTGATTAGATACAAAATTATTTTTAATATTAAACTCTATGATATTTGACAACTTTTCTGTGGCTTTAACTAAAGTACAACATTTTTTTTAAAATAAAAAAAATTACTTTGATTTGAAAATAAGCAATCAATTTTGCTCAGCTCAGGCAGCAGTTTATTTTTTTAGAATAGAGAAAACAAATCAACATATTTAAATATTCTACAACTTCAACTCACATCTTACCATTCAGCTGAAAGTGTATTTTGGACTAAAACCAAAAATGAACTTGTGCATTTATCTTGAAGCCAAGTTTTGGCTGATTGCAGTCAACGACAATGCGAATGGGTATGGAAGAAGAAAAGCGGCAACGAATGGCTCGGTCTAGCAATATTTTCAGTGACATTTATATATATATATTTTTTGCTCTCTTTTAAAAATTTATGCAATAAAGTTTTTGCAGCCGGAAAGGCGAGTAATGCCCATGTGTGCGTATGGAGCTTATGCCAGGCTCTTTTGAAGGTCAAGTTGAGCCCAGGCATTGGCTTAAGTTTTAATTTCGAAATGGGGGAAGTGGCTGTGGCAGGCCAAGGCTGCTGCCCACTTGAGTGGGAATGCGGGTGCGGCACTTGCAAATAAATCAGCAACACTTGACAGACGCACTGAAGTTACTAATTTAATTTACATTTTTAATTCGTTTTTTTTTGTATTTCTCTTTTTCCGTCAAGTGAATAAGTAATGAATTTACAACTTGGCAAGAATTTCAAATTAAAAACAATAACACAGTAAAACAAATACAAATTAGATGGCGAGGAAACTGCGAAACACGAAACAGGTGCGTTTGCATATTCATTTCTTACGGATTTTCATTCTTTTGACTAATTAAAAAACTGTTGTGGGCGGCCTGGCAGTTAGTCTTCAAGTTGCAACTTAAAGTAACTGTCATTTGCACCAAAGCAGAGAAGCAGAGACTCTGGACTCATGCATATGCAAATTGAAGCCGCCATTGTGGTCGTTGTCCTCGCTATCCGCTGGCATACACCTGCACTTGTGAGTTCAAGACAGAGGTTGAGCCTTGGTTGGCTTGACCAAAATCCATGTAGTAAGTGCAAAAAGACACCGTGTGTTGTGCTCCAGTTTCTGTGTTTCGTTTTTGTAATTGCGTATGCAGATGGATGCAAGGAAATGCGTGCCAAAAGTCACGGTGAATGACAACTAAGACTGGGAACTGCTTTAAAAAACAGTGTCTAGAGGATGAGATAAGCGTAAGAGGACAGAACTGAAAGCTAGCATAGTCTAAGATAATTTGAAATAAAGCCAAATTGGACCGTAAATAATGATTATTTTGTATTTATTATTATAAAAAATCAACCTCTTAGAGTAGCCGCAAAAATATATGAATTATACTATGCAAATCCGCAATGATTTTTTTAGTTGTTGATTTTTAAATATATTCCTCTATGATAATGATTATTTTTTGATTTTGATTTTTTGACTCGAACCATGATGATTATTTCCTGAGTGAAAAAAATATTAATAAAAATAATCATTATTTTCTGAGTGAAAAAATAAAAATCAAAAATAGTGAATATTTTTTGATTGCTCAAAAAATATTACTCAAGGTCTGATTGCGCTCTATGAACCGAATTTTAAACATCCATGTTGCAATCGACGCAGAATTTATGTAATTCCTTCCCGTACCTCAATCAAGGGGATAAACATTTTTTTCTATTTTTTTTTACAATAAACTACAAAAAAAACTTGAAAAATCAAATCTTAAATGGCATAATTTTCGAGATATCTGCCCTTAAAATTAAAAATGCTCATGTACTTTTTTTAGAGCATCAAAAATTATGTATTCAGTTTTACAAATCAGGGCTGCAAACCCCCAATTTCGACTGGGGTTCGGTTCGGTTCGAACCCTTACCCTACGCTAGGGGTTCGGTTCCCACCAACCGGTTCCCTTTAAATTGAGAACCGAGGTTCCGGTTCGGGTTTGGGTTCCGGATTGCATTTTATATATTTATGTACATAATAAATAATTAAATAGAGTTTGAAGAAGAGATGCCTTACAAACTGCTGCAGTTTTTGGCAGTCAATCACATAAGTGATCTGCCTAAATTGACTAGACAATCAGACATTGTATGTATGTCTAGAAGAGTTCAGCGATACTGCCAACTTGCACTCTCAGCGAAAGTCGTTTCTTTTTCACAGTAGTGGGATTCCTGAAACTGATGTGCTTTTTGTGACCATGAAACCTGCAAAAAAACGGCCACTTTTGGCTTATAAATAAGAGATGACATTTATCGGCGTATCCGTGATTTAGTAACTGTGATTGAAAATATCGGCGTAACTGTGGATAAGTCACAGTGACTTGTAGTCACCAAATCACACTGTTGCTTTTATATGCAGTCACTGTGATTTGATGATTGCCAGTGACCAGTGACTTAATCACCTAACGCCGGAATGTCTCATCCCTAACTTATAGTATGACCGAACACGTTTATACATTTCCGCGAATTCCAGTCAGAGCTATTTTTTTCCAGGAATGGGACCACCAGAGCACGACTTTGACTGGCATATTGTGAACCTTCTATAAATATATTTCAATCATCTTTACCTATCGATCCGCCATACATCATTTCTGATCAGATGAACAATAGAAGAGTTGCCAAGTCCATAACATTTCTGGAATTCACTGGGGGTTATTCAGGCTAGAAAAAATATGGTTTGTCAACGTTTTAAAGGCTTCGGAATCCAAAACAGAAAAAGGCATTTTTCAGTCGTCACCAGTTGAACACATGCGTCTTTAACTTGACTTACGGTCATGGAAGCAAAAACTTTAATTTTTTTCAGGATTCTGAACTTCTTTTGTTGGGCTGAATCGGACTCATATATTTCCTTGTGTTGGCTTTCAAATGGCGGTTAAGATTGCAATTATAATTTCCAATGAACGTTTTTTTAGAAATTTTACATTGTGAAAAATTTGTTTCCTCATTGAAATTAAAAAAACTCCGAGTATTACATTTTATAACATGTGCACAATAAGAATGATGAATAACAATAAAGCCAAAAATATAGAAAAAAGAAATATACAGGCCTGTTCCGGTTTTCACTTAAGTTATATTGAATGTGTTAAAAAAATTAAATTAATTAAATTTATTCCGTACCTCAATCATAAAAAATTGTTTTTTTTTTTAAATTGAAGGCCATTAAAATATGATTTTTTTTCAAGTTTTTTTATAGTTTAAAATTAATATTTTTTATCTGAAATTTTATTTATTTGTTTTTTATAATTTTTAGAAATTTTAACAGCCCTTAAGGCTTTCTCATTTGTTTGCTATTTAATTTGAAAATTATCTTACTTAACTTATTTATGGCAGCAGCCGTTGTCAACACTTGCCAGGATATCACTGTGTAATCTGATCAAAAGTTTTATATATTTTTTGCACTCCTCACATATCAGCATCATCATCAGTCGCCTGACAGCCTCATATGCTTGTCACAAACTGTTAAGTCTTCAATTTCAATTTTCATATTACGCATACGCCGCGTTATACAGCTCGCATTAACAATTGACAACTGTTGCTGTCCGATTGCATTTTGATTGTTGCCTGACACTTTTGCATAAAATGCAAAACAATTTCCAGTTGCATCCCAGTTGCGCTGATAAATCTAATCAGTGTCGCGGCCGCCTGCCACGCAACATTAAGCCGCACGCCCACCACCACCACCACCACCACTTGGGGCATACCTTAAAGGTTAACGTTAAGCAAAAAAAAAAAAAAACTTTTTGCAACTTGTCAGCGCTGCTGCCTTGAGTGGCTGGCAAAAAAGTTTGTCTTAAATTTTTGTTATTTTATTTCCGCTCGTTTCCTTTTTTGTTCTTTTGCAACAAATGCACGCAGTAACTTTTTATTATTGTATTAGCAAAAGTTTATTTTTTCTCGCTTTGACTTTATGCTACAGCTGTGAGCTGTGAGCTGCGAGCGGAGCGCCTTCAGGCAATCGATAGTTGTCTCAAGCACAACTGTACTTGGGCCCCAGCTAAGAGACAGCGTCAGGAGAATGTGAAAGCCTTAGATTTAATTTTGGGCAATGCAACACGCCCAACGAACAGCAAAAGGGACGGGGCGCCATTCTGACAAAGTGGCGAAGCGAATGTGTGTGAGTGTGTGCGTGCAGAGGTCGAGTAAGACAATAGGGCAATGGGGCACTGTGGAACTAAATACGTAAGCTAAAGTAGGGCAAACTGTTTTGTTAAATAATAGTAAAGAAATTCTATTTTTTTAGTAAACTATTTCTTGAGCCAAGTTTATAATAGTCTAACACAATAAAGTAGGCTACCGAAAAATCTCTTTTTGGGGTAGTTGAATCTGTTTCTATAAATTAAAAATTTTACTTTTGGAGTTGTTGTAGATCACAGTTCATATCGTTTGCCAATGTGTTTTACGTGTCAAGACCTCTTTGGGCATTTTTAAAAATCGAATCGGGAATAATTAAACCATTTGTGACTTGAATTAATGGCACTACTCCCAGAAAATATTTTTCTAAAACGTCCCAAAATTATTCTGTTAATAAAATAAAAAATAATTTTTGTGCTTACATGTTTTTAGTAATCTACTTTTCTAAAAACTTTTACTTTCATTTTCTAAAATTCAGTTCATAGTTTGATTTAAAAATAAGAAAAAGGTAGAAAATATTTTATTTTATTTTTTTATTTAAATTTTTTTTTTTTTTGACTTTAAAAACTCCCGAAAATAATTGTTTTGTTTTTTATATGCAAAATTTATTAGCACACAAATTGTTTGCTTCAAGCTAATACAATTAACATAATATCAAATTAAATCAAGCGACCTTGAGGTGCCCGTCCAAATATTCGGAGATCAGACGGATGAATTCTATTCAGCCTTCGATATGTGCCCGAAAAATTAAAAAAACCATAAGTGGTTAATTTTCGTCTCCGATAACATAAATACATAAATAAGGCGTCAGACAAGTTGTCATTAATTAAAATCGCTGAACAATTGGATAAGTTGTAGTCGTTTTAGTTATACTTTTGGCAATATTACACGTTTACGCACCGCATTAAAGGAAATATTTTTAAAATTTTGTGGCATTAATTAATAACTCTTTAAGTAAGCGAGATATTTGGGCAAAAATTTTTGAAATAAATGGGCGTGGCAGCACTTTACTCTGGTTTATAAAAGGGGTTTAACATAACATAGCCTACTTAAAAAGGCAAATGTACGATGCTCCTTTCCCTGGCATCATTTTACCCCGGATAAAAACACTATTTTAAAAAATATTTTTATACACTTGAAAAGTGTATATTAATTTTTGCCCAAGAAGTTTGTAACGCATAGAAATATTCATTTCCGACCACATAAACTATATATATTCTTGATCAGGACGACGAGCCGAGTTCATTTCCGTCTGTCCGTCCGTCCGTCCGTCTGTCCGTCTGTCCGTCCGTCCGTCTGTCCGTCTGTCCGTCTGTTTCTACGCGAACTAGTCCCTCAGTTTTTAAGCTATCGAGCTGAAATTTTGCACAGAGTCTTCTTTTTACTGCACGCAACTAATATGTCGGAACCGGCCGGATCGGATGACTATATCATATAGCTGCCATAGGAACGATCGGTCTAAGAACTAGTTCTAGTTAAAAAAAATTTTTTGTTTTCCATCGTATCGTCGCTAATCTTGGTATATGTTAGTTTTATATGCTTCCACATAATTCTGGAAAAATGTATCAAAATCGGATCACTATAGCATATAGCTGCCATAGGAACGATCGGTCGAAAAATAAGTCTTTGTGAGAAAAACTTTTTCGTAGCGTCTCAAATCGTAGTATATATTTGTTTTATTTGTTTCCACACAAATCTGAAAAAATTTATCAAAATCGGATGACTATAGCATATAGCTGCCATATAAACGGTCGGCCAAAAAACTACTTCTAGTGAGAAAAACTTTTTTGTTTTTTATCGTAGCGTCCCCCAATCTTGGTATATATTAGTTTTATATCTTTTCACACTTAATTTTGAAAAAAAAATGATCAAAAATCGGATGACTATAGCATATAGCTGCCATAGGACCGATCGGTCGAAAAATGTGTTTTACTAAGAAAAGTTTTTTTTTATGGTATCAAATTTTTATTATCAATGTTTTAAAATTATAAATATCTGATATCTATATTCTATATATATTTTACCGGTTAAATCAGTTTGAGTAAAGTTTTTCAAGTTTATTAAACCTCCGGGTCGGTCGTAGTTTGTTTCCTTCTCGTTTTTATTAAATTTAATTTGTCTTATAAAACAGCAAAATTATTGCCGCAAGTCAGAAACATATTTTTCGACAGCGATATTATGGGGTATTCTACTATAGAAAATTTTTTTTTCCACTTTCATCCCCTTCAAACCATTTTTCAAAAAATTCAAAATAATTTAGCAGATATATCCATTTTGTGGCAATGTTCTTGCTAACGTGAGTATTTTCAACGTTGCTCAAAATTTTAAACGCGTTTTTCTAAACTACGTTTTTTGACCTTTGAATTGTTTTTTTCCCCCTTAGGGAGGGTGGAAAAAAATAATATTTAAATTTTTGTGGGATTTTTAAAAAACATAAAAAGGAAGCGAGATACATGGTATTTTTGAAAAAAAATGGGCGTGGCAGCACTTAGCCATGGTTAATAAAAAGGGTTATAAAAAATATAGCATACTTAAAAGGGCAACTTTACAATTACTCTTTCCCTGGCATAATTTTAAATCTGATAAAATCATTATTAAAAAAATATTTTTTTGTTTATATTTAATTGCATTTATCATATAAAACAGCCAAATTATTTGCGAAAAATCAGAAACATTATTTTTCGACAGCCATATTAATGCAAAATGGGTTTCCTGCATAACAAAAAATTTCTGGTTTTAATTTATTTTCTGGAATTCTCATTATATTCAATTTTGTTTGTGCCCTGAGCCTACACTGCGTTTAATATATTGGGTTGTTTACTAAGTATTAACGACTCAAGAGACATGATAATCAGTAGGTCTTGTTTTCATTCTGAAAAAGCTTGTCATTTCAGGCAAATGATAATTTCATGTCCAAGCTACTCTTATTGAATTTTTTCGCAGCCAACTTCACATTAACCGATTTACCGTTATACTTATGAACAGCTGACATAGTAAGGCTTTTTTGTAAACAATTTTGTTAAATTTTTAGAGCGAAGCTCTTTAACAGACGTTCGGCTGGGGGACTAAAATGAGTAAGAATTGTCTTGCTGAGATTTTCTTTGCTTCGGTGTTTTGTTTTTATTTGTGCTGATATTCGTTTGCATTGAATAAGCACAAACACACATACATCAGGGATCTGGAATCAGGTTTCTGGGATCAGGAATCTGGTGATCAGGGATCTGATTTCAGGGATCGGGGATCAGGGATCTGGAATGTACCTCGGATCTGGAATCTCAGATCGTGTATAAATTGCACTAAAAAAAGAAATCACTGAGTGAATGACCCAATATAAAAAAATTAAATTATTAATTATGAAATTAATTATATTAACTTTTAGTTCAAAACGATAAGTTTATCATTTCATTCAAATGATCATTAAAATCAATTAGATTTTTCATCTCTACTACCATATAAGCTATCTGTTTTTTGGGGGGGGATTTTTATTCCTATTACATCTTTTGAATCTGAATGTGCCATCATTTCTCAAGTGAGATTCGTTCTTTTTGTGACGAGTGTTCAAAGATGTTTGGGGTTAGCTAAATATTTGTTCAATTCGGATAGATGCGGTAGTTTCTTGTCAGCAACTTAAAGTGGATGTCACCTCCTTACCAAGTTGCCGGATCAAACAGACAACATTTATTTATTTACATTAATGTGGTTTAAGCCGTCTCTCTTGTTCCATGATTGGGAGCTTCCTTAACCCCGGAAGGCCATCGTTAGTCGATGTGAAAACCGAATTGTATGTACATCAAACGTACATCAAAATAACGATGACCTTCCAGGGTTACCAGACCTAAAGTTGATTTCTTTAATTATTACATTCAACGACCGCAAGAGAGATTATTTTGTTCTTTAAAAATGAAACTTAATACTTGATTATTGACAAAAATTTTTAAATCATATTTATTTTTTTTTTATAATTTAGAATTGCATTGATCTTCAATTTCTAATCGTTTATTTTCACACTATACTAAGCTTTGTGACCCACTGTGCCACTGTGACCGTCAGTCGGCCAACTTTGTTGCAGTCTAGGGGGCCTGGCCAAGTGCACTTATGTGTGGTGAAGTCGAAGTCGGGCAGCCAAAAAAAAAAAAAAACTGGTAGTAACCACTTGACAGCCACAAAGCGTTTGGCTTGTCACCCGCTTCTTGGTCAAAGCATTGCGTCAAGTGCTCTTAAAGCAGTTAAGCAACGTTGCCGACGCCATAAATGTTGTTGCAGTTTACCAGCGGCTCCTCCAACTGCTCAAAGTGTTTAAGTTGAGGCACAAAATACAAAAAAAAAAAAAAAAAAAAATGGCAAACGTTGCCATTTTCCTACTCGTGCTGTGCTGCGCTGCACAGACAATTTCACAGCAATTTAAGTTGTGCTTTTGTTTAAGCAACACTTCAATTAGTAAAACGCCTTGAAAACTATGTCAACTGGCTGAAAGGATGCAAGTTGTTGTTGTTGTGAAAAGTTCTTTTCTTGAAAGGTGATTAAACTCATTTGCCACACATGCTTACGCCCTCAGTAGCCACTTCATTTCTGCTCCAACGCGTTGCGATTCTTTTATTTTGGGCAGAAGAAATAGTTTACAGTAAAGTAAAGCATTCAGCACGTAGCAAATTGTTGCCTCTGTGTGTGTGAGTGTGTGTGTGTGGCACACGAACACAGGTGCACTTTATGGTTGACTTCAACTTTTGCCATCGTCGCCCCGTTGTCATGAAATTGCTTTTCCCGCCCAGCAGAAACAAAAACAACCACAAACAACAGGAGTTCCTTATGATTTATTATTTTTCAATGTATTTTTCCTTTTTTTTTTCGTTTTTTTGGTGTGCTCCTTAAGCCTTCCCCGGCGAACGCCATTTTGTCACATTTATTAACTGATGGATTGGGTGTAACCTCAAGAACAAAACTTAACAAAACCGAAAAAAGAAAGTTTTGTGCTGTTTACTAAGATAAACTTTTATTGTACCCTAGAAAATGGAAAGGGCAAAGGTGGTTCTTTTGAAAATGGGTTAAGTGTGACCTAATTTTTTCACTACATATTCTTATAAGTGGGTTCTCTAGTTCTTTAGTGAAATGTGTACTAAACAATATACTATTCAAAAAGTTCCGATTCTCGTAATGGACCTAAAAAGTCGGAGAAGCTCTGGGTTCATGTATTGGAATCTTAATAAATTCGCGATATTTTAGTGCTTTCTAGCAGGGATCGTATATAATGATTATTTTTTATTTTTAAATCAAAAAAATCATCCACTTAAAATCGTCGTAGAAGAATTCTAATTATACCAAAATGATTCTTTTTCGATTATCTATGCAAATCCGCCATGATTTTTATTTGTATAAGTTTTAACTATATTCCTTAATGCTAATGATTATTTTTAAGTAATATTATAAAACTTAGGCGATAATCATTATTTTTGAGCGAAAAAAATACAACTCAAAAATAATGATTATTTTGTGAGTTTTATTTTTTCGCTCAAAAATAAAACTCAACAAGGAATTGTGACCTTATCATAAGGAACTTTGGCAAGTTAATGCATATCCTTAATAAGTGAAGCAAGACGAATCTATTAAATCCAAATTAGGGATAAAAAAATTTTTTGAAAAAAAGTTCCTTTTGATAAGGAACAATTTCATGTTGAGTTTTATTTTTGAGCGAAAAAATAAAACTCATGGAATAATCATTATTTTTGAGTTTTATTTTTTTCGCTTAAAAATAATGATTATGGCCTAAGTTTTAAAATATTACTTAAAAATAATCATTATTGTGTGAGCAAATTAAAAAAAATTAAAAAATAATCATTAAGTATTAAGTTTTATTTTATAACTTATAATGATTACGTTCCCTGCTTTCTAGGTGAACTAATTTTCTTCAGGCTTTGTCCTAATCCCTAGAATCGTCCAAGGACAAAAATAACGTAAACCGTCTTTGGGGTACATTTGTACCCCAGTACATTTTAATGAGAAATAATGAAATTTAAATGAGTTTTTTCTTATTTATTTCGTGCAAGTTAAAGTTTTATTTAACTCTTGAACAGTTCATGGTCAAAGCTAATGAGATCTGTCTTTGGGGTACATTCATACCCCCATACATTTTTGTGAGAAACAAACAAAGTCAAATGGCTTTTTGATGTAGTTTTTTTAACTCTATATCAGTCCATGTTCGAATCTAAAGAGGATTGTCTTTGGGGTACAGTTGTACCCCAGTGCATTTTTGTGAGAAGCAAACAATGTCAAACGGCTTTTTAATGTATTTTTCAATTCTAGATCAGTCCATGGTCAAAACTAACGTGAATTGTCTTTGGGGTACAGTTGTACCCCAGTGCATCCGTATGAAAACCAATCAAATTCAAATGGGATTTATGTTAATAATGTCGTTTAAGTTATACTTTTATTTAAGTCTAGAACAGGCAATTGCCAAAACTAATAAGAACCGTCTTTGGGGTACATTCTTACCCCAGTGCATTTTTATGAGAAACAAACAAATTCAAATGGCTTTTTAATGTATTTTTTTAACTCTAGATCAGTCCATGGTCAAAACTAACGTGGATCGTCTTTGGGGTACATTTGTACCCCAGTGCATTCGTATAAAAACCAATCAAATTCAAATGGTTTTTATGTTTATTTTGTCGTTTAAGTTATACTTTTATTTAAGGTTGGAAAAGTCCATGGTCAAAACTTACTTGAACCGTCTTAGGGGTACATTTTTACCCAGTAATTATTCGAAATAACCAATCAAATTTTGGTGCTATTATTTCGTCAAGTCAAACTTATATTTACCTCTAAAACAGTTCATGGTCAAAATTAACGTGAACTTTGGGTATTTAACCTTAGTAATTAAACAAAAAGTGGATCAAATAAGTGTGATAATTCTGCAGTATATATAGAAATTATAAAAATGGGTGTTAATGAGACAGGGTTTGGGATTTGTACCCAATGTTCGTATGAAAACCAATCAAATTTAAAAGGGTTTTATGTTATTTATGTCGTTCAAGTTATACTTTTATTTTAGGTTGGAAAAGCCTAGGGTCAAAACTATCTTGAAACGTCTCAGGGGTACATTTTAAACCCAGTAGTCAAATTCAAAGGGGTTTTGTGTGATGCATTTCGAATAATTTAAGCTTTTATTTAACTCTTAAACAGTTCATGGTAAAAACTAACGTGGATTGTCTTTGGGGTACATTTGTACCCCAGTGCAAATTTTTGCTCCAGCGTGAAGTAATTAATTAACAAAAATGAGTTTGTAGATATGTCTTGCCTAGGTCGAATTTTTGTTTTGGATTTGGCAATGCTTCATTTGTAGTCATCACTCGTGGGGCATTTTCTCAATTATTGAAGACGTCAAAATATATTTGGGTATAATCTCTTTTCGTTTTGCAGAAAATAGCTTTTGCATTTCATCTAGCAGCAATAGTGTCGATTCTTAATTTTTCAAAACCCACTGGCATTGCTCCCCATACCGTACTAACTGTTTGAACTGGGGTACAATTGTACCCCAAAGCAGAAAAACATTGATACTGACTTATATGATTTAATTTATAAACACTTAGGGATATTCGATGAATCTTTACCATTACCCTATAATATTGGAGTATTTCAAAATCTTAAATTGAAATTTTCCTGGGGTACAAATGTACCCCCAAGGACGGTTAAGTGTTATTTTATATGTTGTATACTTTTCTATAGCATCAATTCCAGCTCTGTTCATAAAATAAACTCCAGTTCCTTCGGTTCTACTGAATCTCATTCCGGAATAAAGAAAATGTTGCACACAGATAAACTTTAAAGAGGATTTTGCTCCTCAAACTCTTAAAAACAATTCAAAAAAATTACAAACTCTGCATAGTATGGAAAAATGGTTCTTACTGTCTGGGAAGTAGACGTCGCTGTTTACGAATCTTTTGCATTTACAGGGCATTTTTCGTACCATCATACATCCCATCTTAAACACACTGTCCCATCTTCAGGTGTTTGGTCAACTCGAGCCCATTAAACATATAATGTGTCGCCCAGCCAATAAGAAACTTTTGCGCTTAGTTTGGCTTATCGTTATATATTTGGGACCCAGCTCTGGCATGTGTGAGCTTGGTTTTTGGGGTTACCTTCGGCTTCCATATACTCATATAATAATAATTAATTACTCTTTGGAAAACTTTGACACATTTAATTATTATTTTATTAGTTTCTTTTTATTTTGGATTGGGGGGGGGGGGGATGATGTCTTCTCGAATTTTAGTTTTGGAGCTTAAATCTACTTATGTCTTTGCATTTAATTGTTGCCCGAAAGTTGTCCATTGCATATTTGCTTACTTTGCGCTTTAGCTGCGAGGGGATTGCATTTCATTTTCTTTCATAAAAGTTTTGTGTACTTTTGCCAAATCGAAATCGAATCGAACGAAATCGTACGAAGTATCGGTGGAAACTGGCAAGGCAAAGCTAAATCTTGTAAACCCTTTTTATTTATTTTTTTTTGCTGGCCAGTGGAAAATGAGAAGCGCTTTGCAAATTGTGCAACTATTTAAAAACTTTCGCTTCCCCAAAAACGAAGTTGTGTTTGATACAAGCGAGGGTGAAAAGAAAAGTCTGGAGAAAGGCATAAGTGACAAAAACTGAACCCTGTTTACACTAGAATAAAATCAAATATTTTTTAGAAGGATAGTTTTAGTATAAAGGATCTCAAAAGCAGACTAAATACGAAATTTTAAAATCACACGAGCCAACAGATTGAGAGAAGTTCGGATTGGCCCTTTGGGGCTGTAACAGCCAAATTTCATGAAATATTTTTTTTCTGGTTAAGGATATTCGTATACATATTTTTAAAAAAATCTCACGATGGGACAATCAATAAACGCGCGAGAAAAAATATTTTTCTAAAATAAAATTTTTTATATGTATAAATAATTTATTAAAAAAATGTCTAAAATATTGTTAACTACGGTGGATATTAAAATGTTGCTTTAAAATTATTTCCTCGATTTGACATAATTTAAATTAGGAGTACAAAAACCATTTAAAAATATTTTATGTAAGGAAAATATTTTTCCTCGCGTATTTATTGATTGTCCCATCGTGAAGTTCTTTCTAGATTAAGTATACGGCTATCCCTTACCAGAAAAATATTATTTCATAAAAAAATCGGTTGGCCCTCCTTGAAAAAAAGACAAAAAAAACACTAAATTTCGCTTACTCAAGGAAAGACTTTTTTGAACCTTTTATTTTTTCCCGGATAGAAGACATGAAAATAGTAGAATCACAATTTGGGTTGCTTAAATCGGATGCACCGTTACGGTGCTATAATATTTTTAAGTTTTATGTTCCTTGTCGTTTATTTCGGGAACTGTTCGTAGTGGGAATGTCAAAAAATTTGATTATATTCTCGATGAACCGCTGATAGTGATTTTTTTATTAAACAAAAAAAAATGGGTGGCTGAGTTCACTTTAAAATTAATTTTAGGATTTTTTTTAGGGGGAATCATTTTCTAAAAATAGCGGATCTAGTTCTGATTCAGATTCGGGAGGTCAAAAATGTATGGTAATGTAATCCACAGTCAAAATCTGGGCCAAAACAAAAAATTTAACATTTTAAAATAATTTTTTAACACGGAAATATCTGAAAAATAAAGCGTTGGAAAACAGTGTTGGGAAACAATGTTCCAAATAGTGGTGGGAAACAATGTTGGGAAACAGTGTAGGGAAAACAGTATTGAAAATCATTGTGGGAAAATAGTTTTGGAAAAAAGAGTTGGAAAAAAGTGTTGGAAAACAATCATGAAAAACAATGTTGTAAAACAGTGTTAAAAACAATTTAAAAAAAACAATGTCGAAGAACAGTGTTGTAGAAAAACCGTGTTGGAAAAAAGTGTTGGAAATTAGAGTTGGAAAACTCCCCAAAGGTCAAAGCTCAAGTGCATAATTTGACTAAGTTTGGAAAATAGCTTTGGAAATAGTGTTGGAAAACAATAATGAAAAACAATGTTGAAAAGCAGTTTTGAAAAATAATGTTAAAAAACAATTTTGAAGAAAAGTGCTGGAAAATAATGTACAAAAATCGTGTTGACCAATAGTGTTGGAAAATTGTGCTGGAAATTAGAGTTGGAAAACTCCCCAAAGGGTCAAAGCTCAAGTAATCTAGAACTAACATAATTTTACTAAGTTTGGAAAATAGTTTTGGAAATAGTGTTGGAAAACAATGTTGAAAAGCAGTTTTGAAAAATAATGTTAACAAACAATTTTGAAGAAAAGTGCTGGAAAATAATGTATAAAAATCGTGTTGACAAATAGTGTTGGAAAATTGTGCTGGAAATTAGAGTTGGAAAACTCCCCAAAGGGTCAAAGCTCAAGTAACAGAAATTCTAACTAACATAATTTTACTAAGTTTGGAAAATAGCTTTGGAAATAGTGTTGGAAAACAATAATGAAAAACAATGTTGAAAAGCAGTTTTGAAAAATAATGTTAAAAAACAATTTTGAAGAAAAGTGCTGGAAAATAATGTACAAAAATCGTGTTGACAAATAGTGTTGGAAAATTGTGCTGGAAATTAGAGTTGGAAAACTCCCCAAAGGGTCAAAGCTCAAGTAAACTAGAACATTCCTTAACTAACATAATTTTACTAAGTTTGGAAAATAGTGTTGGAAAACAATAATGAAAAACAATGTTGAAAAGCAGTTTTGAAAAATAACGTTAACAAACAATTTTGAAGAAAAGTGCTGGAAAATAATGTATAAAAATCGTGTTGACAAATAGTGTTGGAAAATTGTGCTGGAAATTAGAGTTGGAAAACTCCCCAAAGGGTCAAAGCTCAAGTAAACCAGAACATTCTTTAACTAACATAATTTTACTAAGTTTGGAAAATAGTGTTGGAAACAATAATGAAAAAACTGTTTGAAAAATAATTTTGAAGATCAGTGCTGGAATACAATCTAGAAAAATCGTGTTGATAAATAGTGTTGGAAAATTGTGCTAGAAATTAGAGTTGAAGCTCAAGTGATCTGGAACATAATTTTACTAAGTTTGAAAAATAGTGTACAAAAATAATGTTGGAATACAATGATCAAAAAAAAAATGTTGAAAAACAGTGTTGGAAAACAATGTTAAAAAACAATGTTGAAGAACAGTACTGAAAAACAATGTAAAAAAACCGTTTTGGAAAATAGTGTTAGTAAATAATGTTGCTAAAAAGTGTTGGAAAATAGTGTTGTAAATTAGAGTTGAAAAACTCAAGTGATCTAGAACATTCTTTTACTAAATTTAATTGAAATGATGTGTCCGTGTGAGCGTTATGCGTTACGCGATACGGTTATACCAAAATATCGTCCGTACAGAAATTATAGATGATTCGCATCAAAAATGTTGTCTAGTGTAATTAATCCCCCGGCCGCAATCGTGCTGGGCAACAGTCACACAGTCGTTCATAGCTGACTAATCCCGTTGAATCAGCCATTATATTTTGGATTAATTTAGTAAGTCACTTTGATAAGCTCTGAAAAATTTCTTAAATGATTTTTTATTCATAAAAAAAATATTAAAACTAAAGAATAATCTAATATGCGGTCTTTTGATGTAAAGTACAGAGAATAATGTTTGCTTGGTGTCAAGTGCCGGGGAATGATTAATCTAAATGAACATTTTGTTATATGCGTAAGTGAAAAATATTTCCAAAGAAAAGAAGATTGTCTAAGATTAATAAGTTATGACTTAAATTTTTGAATGATTAAAAAGAACTGAATAGGAAAAACACAAGTTTTCTTATCACTGATATTTTCTTATTGCTTATCGCGCAACCCTCGTGCCTACATATATGTGTAAGGTACGAATGGTTTATGCCAACTTCGCCAGCAACTCAGCTGAACTGTTGCAACAAATTAAATTTAAGTCAAACTTTTGGCCATTTCTTTATCGAAAACTGTATTGATACAAAGTTGTTTTGTATCGCATTAAATTTTTGCCTGCCACATGCAACTGCTGTTGGCTGTTGGCTGCCACTGCCGCCTGCCACTGTTGGCTGTGGCTTATGCAAGCGCATTAACAAAAATTGTGGAGTGTGTGGATGGCAAATGGGAATCTGCATTTTTAACAGCATATTTTAATGCCTGATTTTTAACGTCAACTCTGCGCACTTATTGACAGCTGCGACAGGCATGTGACACGCCCCCCCACCACCCGCCCATTGCCCCTGGCCGCTTTGATGCATATGTCATGCGATACACGCGACGATACAAAATTTATTTGCATGGCGCCTGTCAAACTCCAACATATGCAGCCAGGATCCAGGACCAGAACCAGAACCATGTGTGTGGGCATAAAAAATGTTTAATTTAATTTTTTGGCTCAAAAAAATGCGACGCCGCCTTAACTTTACTCGTTTTTGTTTTGCCATGGCAACTGCTGTGCAAACATAAAATGCTTAAACAATTTTTATAGGTAAATATTTACGGTTCGATGTTTCAGATTTTTTGGGGCAACAAAGTTAAACGGATGCTGCCTGGCTGCCCGCCCAACTGCCTGCCCCCCCGCCTGCCTGCCGCTGTGTGCTAATCGACAGGCGTCAACTTTGATTGAATTTTAACATCGCTTGATTGATCAACCTGCCTGCAAAATAGAGTTGAAGGGGGGAAGCAGATTGCATATGTAGTTATCAAATTGACAAACAAACAACTGGTATGATTGAGAAGGTCAGAAGTACACCGGCTATACACACACATACAAACGTAAAATATATTTGCACAATCAATTAATTATTCATTTGGTCAGAGCCAAAAATATCAGAGCAAAATGAGAAAAGGCAAATGTCAAAAGTGATAAACATTTATTTATGAACTTCGAGATAAAAAAAAAACAATTTTGGGTTTAATGAAAAAATAACTATTAATACGTCGATGTATAGATAAATTTTAGGCATGTACGTGATTCAATTTGGACCGTTTTAAGTTTGTTTTGACTTTTTTGTTATACTCTGTACCAAAGAGTTTAATGAATAGAATGAGTTGTTAAAGCCAGAAGGAAGCATCTCCAACCCTATAAGATATACAAAAACTAGTCGAACGGTCTCACCAGTTGCCCTCATTCGAAGTGCTTCTTCCACGAACGATTTTCGTTGGATTTGGCTAGTCTTCGAAGACCCACACGGTCGATTGCTGTTTTGTTTCCGGGCTCATAAGCATAGATCCATGATTCGTCACCTGTGACGATCTTATAAACGCCTTTTGAAACACCGCGATTATATTTTTTCAAAATTTCTTTGCACCAATCCACACGAGCCTTTTTGTTTTAGCGATCCAACGTGAACAAACCTTTTTTTACGCCCAGGTGTTCATGCAATATCGAATGTATGTTGGTGGAAGAAATGCCCAAGAATGCCTCTATCTCACGGTATGTCACATGACGATCTTGCATTATCAGTTCACGCACGGCATCAATGTTTTCTGGCACAACGACTGTTTTTGGACGACCTTCACGACCTTCGTCTTCGATTAAACCTATTTTTCACAGTGCTTTAGGTAGTGCTTCGTCGCATTACAAAGATTTAAGTTCATCGTTGCTCTCTTGTCGTGATAATCTACGTCGAAAGTGGTGAAAAATGATTGCACGAAAATATTCACGAGTTAATTCCATTTTTCTGCCGAGGTAAGTTTTTGATTAATCGTTAATCGATATCAAACGTGGTCACACATGAAAAGAGTTTTTTTTTTTTTTTTTTTATGTATGGCAGCTTTTATCGATAAAAGTCCAAACTTTATTTGGAAAAGGCCAATTGGTCCTAAAATGGCTAGAAGTGACCTAGGCCAGAAACTTAAATAGCAACCCACGTATAACAGCCAAAAATTGTGCTGCGAAAATGTATATATACTTTTTGGAAAGATTGGAAGCTTTTCTTTAAGACTACGTTCCAAGACATATTATTTTTTTTGTCAAGATTATATTGTGTCGAATTTGTATCTTTCGAGAATTTTGTCAAAGTTTTGTAAGTGCTTAAAATATTCGAAAATTGACGAATCGTTTTAGCTAAAGTTATAATCAAAAATGTAAAATCAATAGAACTATCAAATCGAACCTGGTCACACTAAAATATATATATTACTGTAAAATAAAATTCATTCCTTGTACCAGCTTTATTTTAATTGAAAGGCTTATGTGACTTTACCTTCATCCTTAGTTACTGCCTCATTATATTCAAATATAATACTTGCCACATATTTTAATGACAAATTCTCAAAAAGCGATCGCCTGGGTAACGTTGATCCTAGAAAAAAAAAAGTATGAAAAACTATTTGCGGCGACATTTTACCAAAGTCAAACTCTGTGTGTGTCTTCATTGTCCCTACATCATCTAATGGCAATGGTTATGCTAATATCAAAAGGCAGCCAGGTGGATATCCTGGCCGGAGCAGCAGCCGCAGCCATTCAACTTTTATATTCTAACTTTATGCCGTTTTGGCTTTCAAATATATAAGTGGGTCTGTCGGCATGTGTGTTCCAGCTCTCTCTCCGGCGCTTTTACCTTTCTCTGAGGGGATTATGTGGCATAAGGCAGGACCAAGCGGTCAGCGGGTAGTCCTTGCTGATTTCAGGTGTGTTCCTGTATGTGTTCGCTGGCTTAACTACATACAACTAAATGCATGTGTGTGTGTGTGTGTGTGTGTGAATGTGTAAGCTAATACCTTTTTATGACCGTCATATGTTAATGCGGCCTCATTAACATTTTAATGTGGCTTGTTCCAATAAAAAACGCTACGCTTGCCGCTTAATTAACAAATTCAATTTAAACAAAAGCCAAATAAAATCTTTAAAAATAATTAAATCGACGACAAAAACCCAACAAACCAACTCGACGAAAAAAGTAATTTTAAGCATCGTTTAATTTTCATTTTGTGTAACTTTTTTCTGCTACCTTTTCTCTTCAGTTGTGTACTTTTTTTTTTGTTTTTTTGTTAACAAAGTTAATTTTTATGCTCTGCTTTTGCGCTGTTTTATATTTTTCAAACAGTTCAAAAAACAAAACAAAAAAAATTTGTTAAACAAGTATCAAGGGTTGTGTTTTTTTAGGCCATCAAATGCCAAAGCATTTCTTTATTTACGCTTAGAGAAAGGTCAAGTGAAGCACTTTTAGGGGCAATGTAATGGAAAGTTTTCAACTAATTACTGGTAAGGACAATATCAAATATTATTTGAGAACAACTACGAACAGCTTCTTATAATATTGAAATATGTTTCAATATCAGAGAGATTGTAAAAACTCTGAACAAACGGAACTGTTCTTGCTTTGTAATCTAGTCTTGCAGACAGTTAAAATCTGCTGTTTACACGCCAAGAAAATCGGTTGAACTGGTGCCAAACTAGCGATTTCTCTTACCACTGGGGGTAAGGGAATATGATTTCTTTCTATCAACTTTAAAGGTCATCAGAATAAAATCAATTGGCTTGTTATTTTGCTAGCAAAATTAAAAATTAAGAGAAAACAAGTACACAGAAAAAAATGGGGAGCAAGTTAAAAAAAATTTATTTGTTTCCAACCTTCAAAATGAAATTGGAAATAAGAGAGACTTGAAAATTCCAACCAAACTTAAAATAAAATTTAAATTATTTTGGTATTGGAAAATTCGTACTCAAGTCAATCCTTTCAATAAAAATGAGGTATCGACCTACTTATGACATCGTTTAGGATTGATGTTGGATTTGGTGTGTTTTCATACGCATATATACTCATAGATTTACACACGCAGTAACTGCAAGGCTTCAGACGCCCCCCAGCTGCCTGTTGGATGGCTAAAAGCATTTTTCTGCTGAAATCTTCCTTCCTTTTAACCGATCTTATTGGGCGTTTCATAAAGAATATTCATTCGAAAAAAAACTGGGACTAAAGGCTAGAAGGGAAGATCGATTGGTCATATAGTTAGCTCTGTATATACGTGGGTTGCTATTTAAGTTTCTGGCCTAGGTCACTTCTAGCCATTTTAGGACCAATTGGCCTTTTCCCAAAAAAAGTTTGGACTTTTATCGATAAAAGCTCCATACAACTCTTTCATGTGTGACCACGTTTGATATCGATTAACGATTAATCAAAAACTTACCTCGGCAGAAAAATGGAATTAACTCGTGAACATTTTCGTGCAATCATTTTTCACAACTTTCGACGTGGATTATCACGACAAGAGTGCAACGATGAACTTAAATCTTTGTATGGCGATGAAGCACCATCCTATAGCACTGTGAAAAATTGGTTTAATCGAAGACGAAAGTCGTGAAGGTCGTCCAAAAACAGTCGTTGTGCCAGAAAACATTGATGCCGTGCGTGAACTGATAATGCAAGATCGTCATGTGACATACCGTGAGATACGGGCATCCTTGGGCATTTCTTCCACCAGCATACATTCGATATTGCATGAACACCTGGGGCGTAAAAAAGGTTTGTTCTCGTTGGATCCCGCTCAATTTAAACGCTCAAAAAAGACTCGTGTGGATTGGTGCAAAGAAATTTTGAAAAAATATAATCGCGGTGTTTCAAAAGACGTTTATAGGATTGTCACAGGTGACGAATCATGGATCTATGCTTATGAGCCCGAAACAAAACAGCAATCGACCGTGTGGGTCTTCGAAGACGAGCCAAATCCAACGAAAGTCGTTCGTGGAAGAAGCACTTCGAAGCAAATGGTCGCCTGTTTCTTCGGTAAAACTGGTCATGTGGCGACTGTACCGCTTGAGCAACGTAGGACGGTCAATTCTGAGTGGTACACCACAATTTGTTTGCCTGAAGTCTTCGGAGAAATTCGAAAAAACGAACAAGAGAAGACAGATCATTGTGCACCATGACAATGCGAGCTCTCACACATCAGCTCACACCAGCGCCTTTTTGACCGCCCAAAACGTCGAATTGATGGGTCATCCGCCGTACAGCCCTGACTTGGCACCCAATGACTTCTTTTTATTCCAGGTCAACGATTTTCGTCGCCAGAAGATGCTGTTGAAGAGTTCAAAAACCATGTTTTGGAGGTGTCTCAATCGGAGTGGAAAAAGTGCTTCGACAATTGGTTTGAGCGCATGCAAAAGTGTATAAATCTTGCTGGAGAATACTTTGAAAAACAATAAAACCATTTTTGATCATAAATATTCGCGTTTTTATTATTAGGCCAGAAATATATATAGCAACCTACGTATCAAGTTAATCTTCGTCATATCGAAGTGAAATTTATATGCAACCTACGTATAGACCTTTAGACTGAAAAATGCCAGAATGACTCCTAAACTCTTGTTCTTATTCACGAATTAGTTACTAAACCCAATCAATTCGTGCTGTTTCAAAAGATCTAGACATTATTCCCATTTACAAGCTAAGGGACACAATCGGAATACCTTCCGTAAGGGTATTTTGTTTGAATAAATGAAACACAAAATGTTTCTCAGAATTTAGCAAATCATCTTCTTGAGATTTCTCGGCTTATCTGTGGCGCAGAGGTCGCCCATATACATACTTACTCTCTGAGCATATGCTTGACACATGTTTTGCTTCTGAAGAAAACATTTATTTATAAATTTCTTTCAATCAGTTGAAACGCTTCATTCAACGATTGCAGACGCGCGCTGTGTGCGTGTTAATTAATATAAAAATTTAGACGAAAAATGAATAACAAATTTTTCCTGAAACTCATATTTCTACTGGCTCTGGCCCTACATAATGCCTGGGCCCAAGAGCTGGACGATAGCTCGTTCCTGCTGACACTATTAAAATATCAACAAACACGTATAAATCGCAAAAATTTAGTGATTAATGCATTTAGTTCCCACATAAAGAAACCAAAAATTCAATGTGATTACATATCAGAGTCATTAAATAATTTATTTCAACAATTAAATAAAACATTACCAACAAATGTTAACCATAATACTGATCTCTTGGAAGCTTTAAAGACACAAATTAATTTATTTGAAACTGTGATTAAAAACAACAATGAAGAAATACAAAAATTGCAAAGCGTGGTGTCTAAACATGAGATTAGTCTGAGAAAAAAAGATGATGAAATAATCAGCTTAAAAACGCAATTAAATTCTTGCAATGCCTCTAAAACCAATCAGGCTCAGCAAATTACCCAACTAAACTCACAAATTGATGATCAGTTGGTCTCAATCACAGCTAAAACAAATGAGTTCTCGGCCTTACAATCACAAATTGTAGATAAGAATATTCAACTTCAACAAAATGTTGCCACAATTAATACACAAAACTCTGATATAAACAACTTACAATTCAAATCAAAAACGCAAGCCACCATTATTAAGGAATTGCAAAATCAACTTGACTCCATCGATTCATGCTGTCAGGCCTCCAGCTGTAAAAATTATGGTAATTCCAATGCTGTGCAAATTATCAATGTGCAAGGTCTTTATCCCTTTAAAATACCCTGCAATTCGGAACTAAATGGTGCCGGTTGGGCAGTTATTCAACGTCGTCTGGATGGCAGCGAAAATTTCTATCGCAATTGGACGGAATATAAAAATGGCTTTGGCAATTTGGAGCGAGAATTTTTCCTGGGTTTGGACAAATTATATCACCTGACCAATGAAATACCGCATGAACTTTATATACAATTGAAAGACTTTGAGAATAATGTTACCTTTGCTCACTATGATGACTTTCGAATTGGCAGTGAAAGCGAGTTTTATATACTGAAAACTCTTGGTAATTATAATGGTACGGCTGGAGACTCACTGGAGGAGGAACAAGCATTTTCCACATTTGATAACGATCATGACCTGAGGAATGGAAAAAATTGCGCTAAACTGTTGTCGGGTGGTTGGTGGTACACAGATTGTGGCTTGAGGTAGGTATAATATATAATAAAAGTTTCCACAAGGCCAGAAGCTTTGTTGACCTTGCCAGTTCGTGGAATTTTTAAGATTAAATTAATACTTAAAGAATTATAAAAACAAAAAAATATTTAAGAATACAAAGCTAGAGTCACTCAATAACTAGCTTAGTGTAAAATACTTAGTATTTAAAATTTTTTTTACCATTTTCCTCAATTTCCCGGGGTATCAACGGGTTATTATGTTGAGCTCAAAAGCTAATCTCATACATTGAAGCTAATCAAATGAAAATAAAGAGAGATTCATTCATAAATTTTTTCAGCCTTTTTTCCGACTTTAGGGGAGATTTGAAATGATTTTTTCCTCCATCAGTTTTCTGACTTTCAAATTTTGAAAATCCGATGGTTATATTTTGTTATTTAAAACTTTAAATATAAATTTACTGATCGGCTAAAACCATACATCAGTTTTCCGTTCATTTTCCGACTTTCGTTGAATATTACAGTAAGAATATATACAAATAAGATTATACTGAAATTTTGGAAGACAATAATAATTAGTCTGCAATTTTGTCTCAATTTTCACAAATATTTTGCGATTTCATAAGCAAATTTGCTCTCAATCGTTAAAAAAAAAATGGGATACATGGCTGCTTTTAAAACGGGAACGATTGTTTTCAACATTTTTCAAATATCTTGTGATATACTTTTATACCGTTGACTAGGAAATTTCAATTTTTAATTTTTAGGCGATTCAACTTATTTCGAAGATGCCTTCTTAAGCCTAACAGAAACTGTATATATAAATATATTAAAAATTTGCACTTTTATTTTGAAGATACAATTAAATTTTTCTAAAATCTAATTTTTAATCGCTTTCAGAAGAAAATCTTGAAAAATATAAGTCCGCATAATTATATTTCTATATTTATGTATTCATTAATGTATATTAATTACTTTAACTGTTATGTGTTTCAGAAAATCCTTTATGAAAAATAAGATTAGGAGCTACAGGAAGCAAAAATAATTCATAATACTATTCTAAATGCCAAGAACCGTTACGTTCCTTTTATGCTTCTGGAGTATGACGCGTATTCCAGTGCACCGATCCAGTCTGGTGCACCGTCAAGAATTTGGTTCTTAACCACACCTGCAAGCAATTGCCTTCTTTTTTGCTTTGGACCTGCCCCATTTTGGGCCATAATGCGGGACAGTGCTGTAATTGCCTTTTCGTTTGCATAATCCAGGTGCTTCTTGAAATTCAGCCTTCTATCAATCATGATTTTTAGATATTTAGTCGCTGGTTTCGTGTGAACTGTGTAGCCTCTATTGCAATGCATTAGGACGGATTTTCCAAGATTAGGAAAATTCATGTTGTTAATAAAATCTCCACATTTTATTCAGTGCGTCAGGGTTGACACCCTCTATTTCTTATGAGATAGTCGCTGTGTTTGTTTCTAAGTAAGTCCATTTAATTTCTAGTGTTAAGCTCTTTACTCTCTAACCACGAGAGTATCAGTTTAGTTTCTGGTGTAAGCTCTTTTCTCACCACGAGTTCTGTTCAGCAATCAGAGGCTTAGGTCAACAATTTAATACTAGACAACAACAACTTTATGCTGCAGCGAAACTTTTCGTTATACAAGCTGTGTTGTTGTGAATTTAGTGAGAAATGCGAAAGCATTGGAAACGAAATAGAACAACAATTACTCTTCATTGATCTCAGAAAATTTCAAATAAAACCTTTAGATATATGATTTGAATGTGTGTGTGTAGTGATTTTGGTTTAAGCTGTTTTATATCGAAAAATATTATTCCATACACTTTTTTGGCTTCGCCTTTTTTCAAAAAAAAAAACTACTGTCTACTTGTCAGCTTTCTTCTTAAATGCTAAGCCAATGAATAAATTATTCAGTTCCAACTTTTATTTATGTAAAAATTATTTCAATAAACTAATTGTTTTCTTTTCTTTCACTATATTTCCAGTAATTTGAATGGACCCTACTTAAGCACAAAGGTTAATTACGATAATCCAGGCTCTAATATCTTTTGGCTGGGCTTTCATGAAATGAAAATTCCACTAAAGTCGGTTGTGATGATGATACGACCAAAATAATAAAATGTATAAATACAAAAATTAATTTAAACTAATTAATATGTGTAATCCCTTTTGCCATATTCAACTTATATTTTAAGTCTTAAAATGCACTTGCCAGGCCACTAGTAAGTATTCAAATCCAAGAGCAAAAACCACAGCAAAAGGAATCCGCACCCGAGGAAGGCGTTTAATAATCTCATAATTGCAACTAAGAAACTTAAGCTGTGCGAAATTGAGTCGGGAAATGCATGTTTGAATGTTTGAATGTGTGTTCGACAGCGTCTCCTTTCTTGGCTTTTGTTTGTGTGCGCAATAAATACGAAATAGTTAAACTGCAATTGGTGTTGAGCATACGCCATGTGTGCCATCGTCGTCATCATCATGCTTGCTCGGTCTTCGCTTGCTTAAAACAATTAGAAATGCAACATTGTTTTAATCTCTTTCGCATTTAACGCAAATTGCTTGGCATTAAGGCGCTCCCGAAACCACAGGCAAAAGTGGAAATGAATGAAAATGGCAAACGCTTGAGGTTTTCATTTAGTGTCTGTGCCATAATTCGAATTTAAACATTTTGATGAGCTAGAGGCAATCGCGTTTTCTTTATCTGTCCATTGCTTTAATTTTAAGTTACAACTTTAATTGTGGCCTACATCAGTCGACAGCAACGTTCTCGTTTACTGGCACTAGAACTCCGTTCACTTCGCTCTGTCACCAGATTTAAGCACTGCGGTTGCTGTTCTTGCGGTTGCTGCTCAACAACGGCCACAATTTCCGACACATGTGTGTGCTGGGGCACATAGGGTTCGGCTCGGGCATTCAGGGTCAGGCCAGACTCTGGCATTTGCATATATTTGCTCTCACGCCAAATGCTATCATAGCGCGGTCCATATGAGATTTCTTCTTCCTCTTCCTCGGTGGCATTACTCCAACGGACATAGGGCACCACTGCAGTGGATATATACGATACGGTGAAGCAGCTAAGCGAATAAGAAACACGCACTTGCTGAGCTAATTACTTAAGTCTTACTTACATTCATCAAGAATTTTATTGGCCATTATGCTGGCCGTCAGGCTGGGCACAAATTCCGGTGCATTGGGATTCAGGCGTTTGTCCAAGGTGCAACTACCCAAAAACTCCCGTCTCTGTTCAGGTGGTGTGTCCATTTCATCACATGTCATGGCTATCGGACAGGACAGAGGAGTTTTTTTTTTTCTTTTAAAATTATTTCGTTATTTTTTATTCGCCCAAACTAAACAAACTGGTGAGTCAACAACTTTTAAAAACTGACAATAATTTCCAAACTACGTGGGTTGCTAGCCATTTTAGGACCAATTGACCTTTTCCCAAAAAAAGTTTGGACTTTTATCGATAAATGCTCCATACAACTCTTTTAGGTGTGACCACATTTGATATCGATTAACGATTAATCAAAAACTTACCTCGGCAGAAAAATGGAATTAACTCGTGAACATTTTCGTGCAATCATTTTTCACAACTTTCGACGTGGATTATCACGACAAGAGTGCAACGATGAACTTAAATCTTTGTATGGCGATGAAGCACCATCCTATAGCACTGTGAAAAATAGGTTTAATCGAAGACGAAGGTCGTGAAGGTCGTCCAAAAACAGTCGTTGTGCCCGAGAAAATTAATGCCGTGCGTGAACTGATAATGCAAGATCGTCATGTGACATACCGTGAGATAGAGGCATCCTTGGGCATTTCTTCCACCAGCATACATTCGATATTGCATGAACACCTGGGCGTAAAAAAGGTTTGTTCTCGTTGAATCGAGCAAAAAAAAGCCTCGTGTGGATTGGTGCAAAGAAATTTTTGAGTAAATATAATCGCGGTGTTTCAAAAGACGTTTATAAGATCGTCACAGGTGACGAATCATGGATCTATGCTTATGAGCCCGAAACAAAACAGCAATCGACCGTGTGGGTCTTCGAAGACGAGCCAAATCCAACGAAAGTCGTTCGTGGAAGAAGCACTTCGAAGCAAATGGTCGCCTGTTTCTTCGGTAAAACTGAGCAACGTAGGACGGTCAATTCTGAGTGGTACACCACAATTTGTTTGCCTGAAGTCTTCGGAGAAATTCGAAAAACGAACAAGAGAAGACAGATCATTGTGCACCATGACAATGCGAGCTCTCACACATCAGCTCACACCAGCGCCTTTTTGACCGCCCAAAACGTCGAATTGATGGGTCATACGCCGTACAGCCCTGACTTGGCACCCAATGACTTCTTTTTATTCCCGCACATCAAGGGAAAAATGCGTGGTGAACGATTTTCGTCGCCAGAAGATGCTGTTGAAGAGTTCAAAAACCATGTTTTGGAGCTGTCTCAATCGGAGTGGAAAAAGTGCTTCGACAATTGGTTTGAGCGCATGCAAAAGTGTATAAATCTTGCTGGAGAATACTTTGAAAAACAATAAAACCGTTTTTGATCATAAATATTCGCGTTTTCATTATTAGGCCAAAAATATATATAGCAACTTACGTATTTATCAGTTGAGCGTCGAATTCGAAAAAAAAAATTTTAGATACCTCCGAGAAGTGGACACCTGTATTTATGATATTTTTCTGACTCGGATCAAACAGGCCAGAAACATCACATAAATTTATTGAGTGTGGAGTTTTTCAAATTTCGTGAATTGAAACAGGCGGCCAAAATGAGGAATGTTCACCTTCACATCCGCCCAGAGCCGTTCATTGCATTGATTGTGGGCTTTGGACTCTGGGTGCACAAAATGGTTGGAGTTGCTTACACTCTGGTGCACAACTCCTTCATAAAAAGTTGTGCAATTCTTCTGTGCTCCTGAATGATACAAGTATACACTTAGGACAAACGTTCACTGTTGGCAGACGGATTAATATAAATTTAAATTTATATTCTTAAATATTTCTTAATAATAATTCTTAAATTCCCTAGAGGAAATAAGGAACCCAAAGAAAAAGTGATCACACATATTTTCTATGGAGAATAAACCGAAACATAAAAATCAAATTACAGAAGATACAGGTCCGATAAATAGTTTCTGCACGATTATTCGCCATCCATGGCGTTTAAAAAAAAGTACAAATTATTGGGCTGGGGGCGAGTTGAATACTAAATATTAAGCATAATTTAAAGTGCCTTCTGTAAAAAACAATGCAAAATAATTTTTACACAAAATATTTTACAGGTGTGTAAAATTTTTTTTTTTATTTTTCCTTTAATGATTTAAATGACTGTCCGTTGTGCATCATGTGTCGAGTTGCTAAGAAACGGAGGTGGAAAATTTTAAAACGTGACGAGTCATCGCGAGAGTAAATACATTTTTTGTAATATTTTTACACACCTGTAAAATATTTTGTAAAAAAAAATTGTTTACACACCTGTAAAATATTTTGTAAACATTTTTTTACACACCTGTAAAATATTTTGTAAAAAATTTTTACACACCTGTAAAATATTTTGTAAAAATTTTTACACACCTGTAAAATATTTTGTAACAAATTTTTGTACACCTGTAAATATTTTGTAAAATATTTTTTTCGATCACAGGATCTATGCTTAGGAGCCCGAAACAAAACAGCAATCGACCTTGTGGGTCTTCGAAGAAGAGCCCAAATCCAACGAAAGTCGTTCATGGAAGAAGTGCTTCGAAGCAAATGGTCGCCAGTTTCTTCGGTAAAACTGGTCATGTGGCGACTGTTCCGCTTGAGCAACGTAGGACGGTAAATTCTGAGTGGTACACCACAATTTGTTTGCCTGAAGTCTTTGAGATCTCTTCGTTCATACGGACAGACGGACAGACAGACGGACTGACGGACATGGCTATATCGACTCGGCTGTTGATGCTGATCAAGAATATATATACTTTATAGGGTCGGAGATGCCTCCTTCTGGCTGTTACATACATTTGCACAAACCCAATATACTCTTTGTACCTTCGGTACAGAGTATAAAAATTATTTCCACGCAAAAAAAAAATGACTCAGAAATTTTTGGTGGAACCACCCATATACACCAAATAAATTCAAGTGTATGCTTATTTGATTTAAGCATATGCTAGACATCAAACTTGACACCGACTAATACGCAAATGCAAACTTTTTTCTTGATCCCTTGATATGGTTAAGTCTATTAGCACCGCATCATATGCCACCATCCACATCATCCACCATTCCCTTCACTCTTTCAGCTTCAGTCACAAAGTTTTCTGCCCGAAACAAAGTGGAACTTTATTTAGTTACTCAATCAGAGAGAGAGAGGAGCCGCAAACAACACTCGAGTTGGCCAGTTCCAGCTAAAGCAAAGCAAATAAAAATGAAGGCGAAGGCTTTTCGCACTTTTGTCATTCATTCAAGTCAACCCACTTGGTCAGTCACTTGTGCTGCACATTCAAGTGTCACTGATTTGAGGATAAGCACTTCACCAGGCAACTTGATAGCCCACTTCAGAGACGACTAAGAAGCGTGAGGAGGGGTCGTCCGTGTCTGGTCAGTCAGCCGTAGCTGGGAGAGAAAATATCACAGTACTATGGAGCGACGCTTTCATTCGAGTGCCACTCGTGCAAAACGAACTAATTTGAATATATAAAATCAACAACAAAGGGAGGGAGCAAGGGGGAAAACGGAAAACAAAAGGCGTTTTTATTATGCTCGAGGAGTAGCTTTTGTCTACACTTCAATTTGGATTTGATTAATAACAATAACACTTTGAAGTTACTTTTTAGTTAGTTTCGAGCGCACAAATGCAATAAATTGGCCATAAATTTAAAACAAATGACCAAAATGGCCAACTAATTTATGTTTTAACACACTCGCACATGCAAATTAGCCAAAAACAAATGCAAACATTGAACCCTAGAATACCCATAATGAGCTCAAGTTGGGCTGGGGGGGGGTGGGTGTGGTTCTTTGCGGTTCTTTCGCTGGGCACAACTGTTGACAAAATGAAATCAATAAATTTAGCGCAAATCAATTAAAATACACGAGATTTAAGTAAACTCCCAACGGAACGTGTGTGTGTGTGTGTGTGAGTTTGTTTTTGTTGTGCAAACTAAAATATTTGTCAATTTGCGGTTTTCACAAAATTAAATTTGTCACACACACAAACACGCTGAGAGAGAGCGAGCGAGAGAGTGGGGCAAATGCCACAGTGTGTTTGGAATTTCCACAGTTTGTGTGCAAAAATTTATTCAAATTTATTTATACAGCTTATTAAAATTGTTGTAAGTGTATTATTTAATTAAATTTTTGTCAAATTTGATTTGTGCATTGCAAATGCAAATGCATTAAAAATAAACGACAAAATTGCAATAGTTTCAGACATTTAAATGAAAATGAAATGAAACAAAAGTTGAGACTTATCACATTTATTTCGGTTCAAATTATAAAAAGTTTTTTGGAAATAATTTAATGAGTGAAATGCGGACAATTGTTTGTTTTTATCAACATATATTTGGTGATAAACACAAACGATGTACCCTTGTAATCGTACTCGAGATACTAATTGAAGAAATAATTTTTTTTTTTGTATGTATTTTGGAATGCTGAACTTAAAAACCAGATTCAATAATTTTCCGCTTGTCCGTCCGTCCGTCCCGTTGTTGTTGTCTGTCTTGTCCGTTGTCTGTTGTCTGTTTCTCAAACCGTTTTAAAGCTAGAGCTAAATTTTGCACAGAGTCTTTTTCAGGTATTAGACTTCGGCACAGTCGAAGTTACATTTGAGATTTTTTTAAGCTTTTTCGGTAGAAATCAAAAAAATTTAGAGTTAAAAATTTTAAAAATATATATTTCTGGCCTAATAATGAAAACGCGAATATTTATGATCAAAAATGGTTTTATTGTTTTTCAAAGTATTCTCCAGCAAGATTTATACACTTTTGCATGAGCTCAAACCAATTGTCGAAGCACTTTTTCCACTCCCATTGAGACACCTCCAAAAATATGGTTTTTGAACTCTTCAACAGCATCTTCTGGCAGACGAAAATCGTTGACCAAGCATTTTTCCCCTGATGTGCGGGAATAAAAAAAAGTCATTGGGTGCCAAGTCAAAGCTGTACGGCGGATGACCCATCAATTCGACTCAGTTGTGAGCTAATGTGTAAGAGCTCGCATTGTCATGGTGCACAATGATCTGTCTTCTCTTGTTCGATTTTCGAATTTCTCCGAAGACTTGAGGCAAACAAATTGTGGTGTACCACTCGAATTGACTGTCCTATGTTGCTCAAGCGAAACAGTCGCCACATGACCAGTTTTATCGAAGAAACAGGCGACCATTTGCTTCGAAGTGCTTCCCACGAACGACTTTCGTTGGATTTGGCTCATCTTCGAAGACCCACACGGTCGATTGCTGTTTTGTTTTCATAGATCCATGATTCGTCACCTGTGACGATCTTATAAACGTCTTTTGAAACACCGCGATTATATTTTTTCAAAATTTCTTTGCACCAATCCACACGAGCCTTTTTTTTTTAGCGATCCAACGAGAACAAATCTTTTTTACGCCGAGGTGTTCATGCAATATCGAATGTATGCTGGTGGAAGAAATGCCTAAGAATGCCTTCATTTCACGGTATGTCACATGACGATCTTGCATTATCAGTTCACGCACGGCATCAATGTTTTCTGGCACAAGGACGGTTTTTGGACGACCTTCATGACCCGCTTCGAAAATTCATTAAACCAATTTTTCACAGCGCTATGGATGGTGCTTCATTCTATACATACAAAGATTTAAGTTCATCGTTGCACTTTTGTAGTGATAATCCACGTCGAAAGTTGTGAAAAACGAGAAGGCAAAGCTAACTTCGACTGTGCCGAAGTTTTAATACACTTGAAAAACTTTACTCCAACTGATTTAACCTGTAAAATATATATAGGATATAAATATCAGATATTTAAAATTTTTAAATCATTGATAATAAAATTTTGATACCAAAAAAAAAAAGCTTTTCTTAGTAAAACACATTTTCCGACCGATCGGACCTATGGCAGCTATATGCTGTAGTCATCCGATTTTGATAAATTTTCAAAAATTATGTGAAAGCATATAATTCTAATATATACCAAGATTGGGGACGCTACAATAAAACACAAAAATTTTCTCACTAGAAGTAGTTTTTTGACCGACCTGTTTATATGGCAGCTATATGCTTATGCATCCGATTTTGATAAATTTTTTCAGAATTGTGTGGAAACACATAAAACAAAAACTAGACTTAGTAGAAAGTTTTTCAACCGAAATTATTTTTCGACCGATCGTTCCTATAGCTATATGTTATATTTGATATACTTTTCCAGAATTATGTGGAAGCATATAAAACTAACAAATACCAAGATTTGTGACGCTACAATGAAATACAAAAAAGTTTTTCTTACTAGAACTAGTTCTTAGACCGATCGTTCCTATGGCAGCTATATGATATAGTCATCCGATCCGGTCGGTTCCGACATATTAGTTGCGTGCAGTAAAAAGAAGACTCTGTGCAAAATTTCAGCTCGATAGCTTTAAAACTGAGAGACTAGTTCGCAGAAAGAGACAGACAGATAGACAGACGGACGGACGGACAAGAGGAAATGAACTCAGCTCGTCGTCCTGATCAAAAAATATATATAGTTTTGGGGTCGGAAATGAATATTTTTATGCGTTACAAACTTCTGGGCAAAATTAATATACACTTTTCAAGTGTATAATGATTGCACGAAAATTGTTCACGAGTTAATTCCATTTTTCTGCCGAGGTAAGTTTTTGATTAATCGTTAATCGATATCAAACGTGATCACACATGAAAGAGTTGTATGGAGCTTTTATCGATAAAAGTCCAAACTTTTTTTGGGAAAAGGCCAATTGGTCCTAAAATGGCTAAAAGTGACCTAGGCCAGAAACTTAAATAGCAAAACACGTTTATCCCCGACATTGCACCTTGAGCTTATCATTTGTTTCGATCTCTTCAAAATTTCTTAAAATAGTAAAACATTCGTTTCCAATGAGGCTGTAATAAAGCACGTCAAAACGGTCCTGAAGCAGTTAAATATAACCAACCCACTTTCACCATATATCCCTGACCTTGCACCTTTATATTATCTTATGTTTCGATCTCTTTAAAATTTCTTTCTCACCTTCTCAATCCTCGTAATGATCTCACCTCCTATTACCTTACACAACGCTTATTTTTATTTGCTCCAGAAATCACATTGTGCTGTGTTTTGAGCCTTTCAGTTTTCCTCGATTTTATTGTATTTCAAACCAAAAATTTTAGAAAAAAATAAAAAAATCTTTTGTTAAAAGTTGATTTAAAGAATTACAAGCCCCAAACCCTCCATTCAGTTCCCAATTTAAGAATGTGTGTTCCCTCATAAGTGCATGGCAATTCAAGTGCAGTCCCTTTCTCTGGGTTAGTTTTCGCTTTCATTGCTGCAGGAGGAGGGGGGGAGGGAAACATTTCAATGACATAATTTATAGCCTACATTTCAGCGCCTTAAACGGCTGACTTACTGCTCGTTGCTCCGGTTCCCTGCTGGCTGCTGCTGCTTCTGCTGCTGCTGCTGCTGCATGCCTGGCAGCTACTTTGTCGTGACTTTCTAATGATGTTGAATATGCATGAAAAGTTTTGCCTTACGCAAAAATTGCTTGGAAAAACTTGTCTCCTTGGCAGAGCATTTCTATTTGCCACGTAAGAAGTGCATAGCCTCACCTGGGGTAGTATGTAGGTGCATGAGGCTCTTCCAGGCACTTGCACTCTGGCCAACTCATTGTCTCCGTAGGGGCAAAAGTGGTGACAAGTATTTTGCTTCTTTTTTTTTCTTCGGGGGCATAATGAGAAAACTTTCATGTCTTTTCATGTCTCATTTAGGGCGGCTGCAATAGCAAATGTGGGTTAAAGAGTTGGTTTAAACGACAACTGGAAGAAGATGGACGCAGCTGGCCGTTTGCGGCCTCATGACTTCTGAATGATTAAATATGGGGCGGGGGGCGAAGGACGCAGCTGCTCTGAATTTGGCGGAAACAATTACCAACTTGTATGCAAAAGTGCAAATTGACGCCGCTCAATGTCAGGACAGGACAACATGCAGGGACATATGAGGCACCTGGTGTCCTTTCCCACTTCGCTTGAGGATTGCCAATTTCGTGCCAATTTTGCCTGCTGTTTGCTTATGAAGCAAGTCACGTAAATGTCGTCGTCGTCGTCGTCGTTGTGCGGGGGCGTTGAACTAAGGCCAAATGGGCGTGCCATCACCTTATTGTCGTGTTGTTGTCGCTGCTAACGGAATCGAAAATGGCCTGAAAAAACAAAGGGTTTCTGTTTGTTTTTGTTTTTATTTTCGGTTCCATTTTGCTGATTGTTGATTTCGTTGTGTTTGTTGTTTGCTGAACTTTTGCTGCATTATTGCATAAATTTTATGCTCCTATTTGGTGCAATTGAAAAAGTTTCGCACATTTTTTGGGGTTTTTTGTTTGTCACCATTATTGGTTAGCTCTTCATTCGATGTTTTACAAGCCGCAACGAAAATGGCCAACCGAAAACCAGACAATGACAATCGGCATTATTTATGCATCGATTTCAAATCGCACAAAACCGGAAAAAAGGCCTGCAAAATAACGACTTTTTATATGTTTGCGTAGCAAATATAAATATATATATATATGATATATGATGTTTGTGTCTCCGTTAAGTTGGAATTGCACACCAGCCAAATAACAATCAGTTCAATGACCAAACTATGTTTTTTTCTTTATTTCATTTGACCATACCCTAAAAGAGAAGAAAATGCTCGAAGATCTTAGAGATGACAAGAGCTAGAGGTTTGCATAAACTGCTTAAAACTGAAGGCAGAACAAGTTTATTTTGCAAATTTTGCCTCCCCCGTAATTTGAAAAAATCTCATATCTTAAAGAATATTTGAGTTAAATTGCTAAAACCTTCTTGAGACTTACTCTACTCATCATAATTTATAGAAGCACCATACATCGTATTCGGATCAGATTTCAAAAAAGAATCATATCTTCCAGAATTTTGAAGATATATTGTTTGAACCTTCTAGACATATATTTAACTTATCATTACTTATCGATGTACCATACATCGCTTTCCGATCAGATGAACGTTAGTCGAGTTATAAGCAAAACAAATAATTACGATGGGCAGCACCGCACGTAACTGTGATGGGCAGCACTTTTATTTTTTGAGGTGAAACCAATCACCGTTATTCGGATTTTGCAGAATTCCTAAATTTTGGAATAGGTCGTTCGAGTGTTAGAACACTCAAATGTGGAACATGGGTCGGCTCAAGGACCAGTTCCTGGATCCTCTGAACCTCAGGTTTGGGTTCGATACCTCGTGTTCACTTAAAAAAAATAATATGAAGCTTTTATTTTTGATTTATTTCATACGATTGGTTAGTTTGATCATCTATTATTATATAATAGAAAAATTCGACCTTCAAAGGATAAAAAGGTAAATCAAGTCCCTTTGAGAACTTTGGATTAAAAGATTGGTGCAAATTTTATGTAAAGTTCTGGAACCACCATCAACTGACCATTGAAGGTTGATTGATCTTTTAGTCCGGATATCTTTAACAAGAATCGCCTGTGTGGCATTATATCTATTCTGGAACTGTTCATTTTTTACACTAATTTTACAATCTCAGAAACAACACGTATTTTTTAAAAAAGAACTGTTGCCAAATAGAAATTATTTTCGATGTATATTGGTTACAGCTTTTCGAAGGATCTGATATCATTGTTTCATTTATCTTATAAGCTTACCTTCTTTACAGTTAGTCAGCGCCATTCAAAGATAAATTAAGAAACATATCGGCAGATTAGCAGGGAGAATGTTTTTTTTGAATTAGTGGTTCGGTTCGGTTAGCTTAAAAAAATGGAGAAGGTTCGATTCAAGGTCCGTTTCGGCAACTACCAGAAAGCCTAACCGAACTTTTATTTGTTCGGTGCAGGCCGGTTTGCAGCCTTTTTTCAGATTAATAAGTTGGTATTTTGATTTTTGCAGGTTCCAAGTTTTTTACCGTCGCGTTTCGGCAAGGGTGGGTGTATACCGTCCGCAGATCAAGTTTTTTTGGATTGGAAGCAGAAACCAACAAAAAAAAATATTTTTTCCAAAATAAACTTTTTTGGGGTCGTCTGTATATATTGGTATTATTTTATGTTTTAATGGATTTCCGCATCACGAAATTTTATAATTTAGACGCCCAACCCTGCAATTTATTCTCTGCACGTAAAACTGATCCCCAAAAACCCAAACTGATGTCTAGGTTTTTCTGAATCGTTATTCATCTTAGTTTGAGGTTACATCTTAGATCCGTTAAGACCAATTTTCAGCTAGTAGCCATAAAATCTGCAGCAGAGTGGCCGTATTCCTCGCAGGTTTAATGATGGAATTATTACTAAAGCGCCAGAGTGAGAGAGAAAGCTTGAGTGTGTGGCTAAACAAACAATTGAAATGCTGGGAGAGACCTTAATATCATAATTTTCATGGTCACACTGGGCCTTTATGGAGCTGCTGCGAGCAGCGAATTCACAAAATCAAAGTCAAATTAGTTTAAGGAATATTATTATTCATTAAATATAAAAGAACAAAAATTTCATGAATATTACATGACTTACACTCACGATATATAACCTTAACAGGCACGAATCACTCACTGATCAAGAATGCACACGCACGAATGCCAGTTTTTTTACACGATCACGAACTGAAACGTTTAAATTCACGTCAAACCCTTACCTCTAGTTTCTATTGCTGCGCTATCAAATTATTTTTAATTAATTTAAATTAATTTCCAGGGTAATTTAATAGTCGTGCTCAGCCCTTTAGATAGCTGTCAACTTTCTTCTATCGATAAATTTCATTTGGGTTTTGCTATGCACAGACAGACAGACAGACAGACAGAGACTCTGCACATTGGCAGCACTTTTAGTTAAATTGAGCAACAAACACGTTTGGCAATAAAAATGATTCCACTTTCTGTTGGCTGCACAGTGTACAACCCCCCTACCCCCTCTATTTCCCACCCCTTGAAAAATGCTGGCCGCAATGCGCTGGCAGAGTTTTGCACATTCTAACAGATTTATTTCACTCGAAATAGTTTCATTTTAGTTGCATTATTGTTATTGTTGTTACTTGCTGTTGTTGCGATTGTAGAAAGTTTTTCTATTATTTTCAAATTTAACTTTGCCATTTGTTTGAATTTCGTGTGTGTGTGTGTGTGTGTGTGTAGGGGTGGGTGGATGCTGGAGCTGGAGTTTGCCAAGTTTTTGGTTTTTTGGGGTGCGTTTTGGTCTATTTTCGAATATGAAATATAATATCGATATGTTCAACTTTTAAATGCATGTCCACACTTTGAGTTTGAATTTTCTTAAAAATTCCAAAATATCTTCAGAATATTTCTGTAATAATAAAGTCATTATTCTGCTACATTTGTTGCTTCCTTTCACTTGCGCCATGTTGTGTTTATGCGTGAAGGGTTCAAGCTAAGTTGAACGAATTGCGATTTGCCACTTGACCCCGCTTCACCCAACCCAACCCAACCCAACCACCCATCCACATGGTAGCAACATTTGTGTGACACACATTTTTTGCTCAAGAAAACAAAGTAATACCCTCATAAGAGGCAAGGCAGGGGTGAGGCACTGCGGGTGCCATTTTATGAGCTTGCCATGCACACATATTGATCAAGTGACAGGCTGAGTGACAAACAAACTGCGCCTCTCTCTCTCTCCGTTTCTCCGCTTATTATGCAAATATGCAGGGCAAATTGATTTCGCCGGGAACTGTGTCAGCAAGTTGAAAACAAAACGCGGCGTATGCGCAATTTTCTACAGCCAAATATATGCAAATATATCGCGCATACGCCACGTAAACAATATGAAACAAAATGCCTAGGCCTAACAAAAAAAAATTGAAAAGAAATTTTCTTGAGTGGCAAATTGCCCAACAAATACATTGAAATCAACTGCCGAAGTAGGCTCTCTCTCTCTTACCTGGCAAGAAGCTTGCGGCCAAATCTCAGATTTAAACTAATTTTTTGGCTTGTTGCATTGCGGTTGCTTTCGCTGAAAAGCGAGCGGTGAATATTTAATATGCCTCAACAAGGCTGCCAAAAATGTGCAAAATACACAAAATAAATTGAGTAAGGTTTGTGCTGAGGGTCCAGCTGAAGATACACTTATGAATTTTAACAGAAAGGAGGAGAATATTACTTAGAAATTCAAAGATTGATTTGATGACAGTTTGAGACAATTAGGGGTTTTTACGTCAACTAGCTTATCAGGTAACTATATTAAAAAAAAGTTGTTGTAGAGATCCTAAATATGAATAGAAAATATATAAAAAAAAAATTTACCTAAACCCAAAAGAGACAAATTAATCTTAAATACATCAGATGACAAAAAGCATAAAGACAGCATCGTTAAAATGACAATTTGCAACAAGTGATTAATCTTTTATGATTTGAGATTGTTGAAAAGTTTCTCCTGAATGAAATTCTTAGCTTGTTCTAAGGTATTCAGGGTCTTTAGCACTTTTTGTCGAAGAATACACAAACCAAAAAAAATGTAGATCTCTTTTTCACCAATCAAAATTATTGGCTGTATTCAAAAGAACGTTTGATTCCTGATCAGGCATCAGAAAAAAGATGTACCTCAAGTGGTTTCGGCTTAAGGCCATAATAAAAATCGAGACACAAAAGAACTCACAGAGTTTAAAACATTTTAAGGACCTTTTCCGAATTTCGAATCAAAATTAGATCATTTGGGATCATAAGGATTTGGGATAGATGAGCGCAGTAACGGAATTCAATTGCGAACCCATATTCACGACTATCCCAACCCCGTACGTTCCATAAATTTTCAATGAAGTCCCTTGCAGATCCCTACCTTGAATTTAGTTGTTCAGTTAGTCGCGTCCCGATCTTATTCTGATTTAGCGGAATATTCAACCCGCCACATAATCTGGGATTTAAAAAAAATTTTTTTTTCAAATATTTGAATTTATTAAAATGAAAATAACTTCAGAAAATGCTTTTAGCTATATACTGTGTTTGAGAAGGTAGTCATTCTTATTACCTAGGTTAAGGTAAATGTAGACGTAAAAAAATTGTGGTAAAGTAGAAGGTATCCTGACTTTTCAGTACCAAGGTAAATATAAATGAATAGACCCTGTCAATAAGTTTTCTTTTCTGCTCTGAAGTTCATTAAGTTTGCAGTTAGACATGACATTACATTGGGTAGAATACAAATTATATACGACAGGGACGAAAAAGCCATTGACAGTGAAAAATCCTTTTAAATTTACTTTTGATTTTCAGGATATCAACGATAGAAATGGATATGGAGATTTCTGCCAAGTGGATGTGAAAAATATCCAATGGATCTCAAAAATATCCTTTCTGTGAGCTAGATTTTTATTGGGGGTGGAGAAATTAATTGTTGACAGTATTCAAAGAATTTCCAAATTTTTATTATTATTTATAAATGATTCTATAATTTATAATTTAAATTCTTTGTTAAAAGTTTTATTAAAATAAATTTTAAAAAAAGTATTATTTGTTTATTTGAAAAAAACAAAAAATAAAGTGTTATTTTGCAATGTTTATTTTTGAGTTTTAAAATAATTTCAAATTACAAATAAATTCAAATATACATGCATTTTATGTCCGCACAATTTTAAAACTGAGCAAAAAAATTGTTTTATTTTATATATATATTTGAGTTTATAGTTGAGTTCATGTAAGCAAGTCATACTAGCACATTTTTGTCTGAATACGGAATATTTGATTATGTTTTTTAACCTACTTTTTTTTTAAAGAATTTTTTAAATCGGAGTAAAAATAAATAAGATACAAGTGGAGGCACCTTTGCAAAAATCTAAAAAAAAACGATTATCGATAATATCTCAATCACTAGCTGATAGATTTTTTTTTGTGTCAATTTGCTTGTTTAGGAGCCCAAAATACTTTGGAATACGTTGGGTTTATTAATTGGGGAACAAATTTTATCGAACAGTGTCGTTTTGTCCTTTTTCAAATGCGTTTGTTAAAGCCAAGAATGGAAGGATAAAGTATTTACATTGATAGTCTACAATTGCAAACTAGTTTAAGGCATTGTCTGGAAGAGCTACGGCAGATTTATAGAAAAAAAAACATTCTCTATGACTGCCTACAAGCGTTTGATATTTATAAGACACATTTGCTAAAGTGCAGTTTACGCGAAAACAAAAACTGTGCACGGAAATCAATTTTAATTAGAATTTTGGCGAACACCAAGAAGATAATTAAATATCTGGCTTTACTGTCCCAGAGGGCTAGGCAGAGTTTCTCTCAATCCCTTGAAAATAATTAACTGATAAAGAAAATGGCTTGAGTACTGCATACAAACAAACAATCGATGGTTTTGAGAAAATATCAAAATTAGTGATTGTTCTGAGTTTAAGTTTTAGTTTAATCATCATCTTCTCGAATAATCTGTATAAAATAACAAATAAACCACTAAATCGATAATTTACCCGGTTTATATACAAACAGTTAAGCTTTACTTTCACTTATCTGACTTCTCAGCGTTGCTCAGATAATCAATCTGAAAAGTTCAAATGTGTCAAATTTTAGTGCAAAATCCTATCAAAACTCTCTTACAAGTTTCTCATTTGAGTTTTTTGACAGCCAACTCACAACTTTCTTAGGTATTTTTCAGCCATCTCATATGGGATCTCAGACAAGTGAAAATACCAGGGACCGAAAATAACAGTTATGGAAGTGAAAAAAATTACTACGAAATATGGATCCCCTGATAAAATGGAGTACATGAATCTTCATAATTTTGGCGAGTCCTTAAATGTAATAAATTTTTATTTGCAATTTTTATCACAAAAAAATTTTGAAATTGTTATATTATAATTTTTAAATAAAAATTTTGTTTTAACCGTTAAATGGTAATTTTATATAAAAATTTTTGAATAACAGTTAAAATTAATTTTTATTATAAAAATTTAATTTAATTTTTATTTTGTAATTTTTATAATAAAATTAATTTTTAATTTTTATGAAAATTTTTTATTATACAAATTTTTATAAAAATTACTAATCTAGTAGGTTTAAGTAAGTCTTGTATCCTTCAATCAAAGATATTCTATAATTTACAAACGCTTACTAGATAAGTAATTTTATAAAAATTTTTCTAATAAAAATTTTTCATAACAATTAAAAAGTAATTTTTATTATAAAAATTACAAAAATAAAAATTAATTTAAATTTTTATAATAAAAATTAGTTTTAACTGTTATTCAAAAATTTTTATATAAAATTACCATTTAACTGTTAAAACAAAATTTGTATTTTAAAATCATAGAATAACGATTATTTTAAAATTTTTATGTAAAAATTAGAAAATAATTGTTATTTCAAAATTTTTATCCAAAAAGTTATAACAGTTACGGTCCCTGGAAAATACAGCTTTATAACAAATACCCTTAAAAGTATGCTATGTTTATTAATGTTTATAATTAACGCAAAATATTGTTTGTACTTCATAAGTATATGGCTTAACACTAATTTATACCTACAACTGGTGGGACAATACGAACGAATGTATAGTTTAAATGAGTTATAGAGCTGGTAGAACTCAGTATAAATTTATGGTAAATTGGTTTGATTTGTGGTTGGTGACGGCGCAACGTGCCCAGATGTAATCGATATGTAAATCTAATAAATAGATTTATATTTAAATGTTTCCAACTTTGAGAAATTTTATGAGTTCTTAAAATTTAAAAAATATGGTGAAGAACCAAGATTCCATTGTTCTTAAAACTAGTGCATGAACAAGCCAAACCTAAGGTATCCTTTTGTGTGCCAGTGTATAATATATAAATGGAAATACACACACACACACACACACACCCACACGCTATTGCCCTAAGGGAAATATGAATGAACGCGCTTAGCGGGGGCACAAAAGCCAAACCAGCTGGATTCCAACTTTAGCTTCATGGCATTGTTTGTCGCTTTACTTTTTTGCCAGCTTTTTCATGGCCATAAAGGGACCCCAGTTCGGTGCTGTTGCGCCAGGACAAACTAAAATTTGTACACAAATTATTGAAAGCACATAAATATAGAGGTACCAAAAGTGTGCAAAAAGTAACGCGACACATAAATAAAATTGCAACAAAATAATTATAAAAAGGCGAATGGAAGGCACCAAACACAAAAAAAAAAAACGGCAGACAGTTTTCGATTAGAACTTTTTGTGTGAAATAAAATTGGCCACGCCCCCACGCTGTGTGTCCACCTACGCAATTTCCACTTAATGACACAACAATCACGAATGCCATAAAACATTTTCTATGTGTGTTTTGTATTTTCTAAACTAGACGCACACACATACACACACACTCGCTGCCTTTGACTTTTGGCTATTTGCTGCAAAAGTTTTTCTATTATATTCAAATTAAACTTTGGCGCCATCAGGAAGGAGATAGAAATTGTTGCTTCGGGCGCTTCTGTTTGTGTTTTTTTTTTTTGTGGTGCAAATAAAATTTGATGTTCGTCTGCTCATTTGCCTGCCGGCACGTTCTATCTATTTTAAAAAGGGCTATTAATACGCCATTTTCTTGCTTTTATATAATAATAAATTTTCTCCACACCTGAGCCAAAGTATTAGCTGAGTGCATTTAGCAAAAGTTATCATCAAGCACTTGACTGTAATTCTATTTATTGCCGGAAAGCTACAACTGAATGCGCTGCTCTAGCTCTGGGGCATAGGGGAATAACTGAGCAAAAGCATGAAAAATTAATTGGGGTGCCCACACCATGCTTATGGCAGAGCAGACAAAAATATATAGCACTTAAATCAGTCAAAGTTTGAATACGAAAAATGTATCTAAGTTTCATCTTTTTATTAAGTTTTTTTTCTAATTAAGTAGCTTTTTTTTGGATAAATATGTACCATATAAAGTAACTACCGTAGCGCCCTCTTAGAAGTCCACCTTGGCCTAATCTTAACCCACAGGCGGATGTCCTGCTCCTTGGCTGCTGTTGCAGTTGCCGTTTTGCCATTTTAACTGCCTCTTTTTCTCTCTCTCTCTCTTAATTTCTCCTTATTTTGCTGTGTGGCTGCTGTTGGCCATTTTTGTAGTACTTGCGCTTTTCTTTAACTACCGCAGCAGGCATAGAGACATAGACAAGCGTCAGAAGTTTATTTAGTTGGCTCACACACACACACAGACACAGAGCAAGACAGCCGTCGTCCATATTTCTTATTGATTTATCTGTTAATTAAAATTCTTAGCACGTAACTGGGTGTGCATGGAGTGAATGAATGGGTTGAAACATGAAGATGCTTCTACATACAATATGAAGTGTTCCCTCACCCCCAACTGGAGAGTGTCAGTTGCGAAACAGCATCGAGACAGGCAAACACGAAATGCATTTCAACTGCATGTCTTCAAATTGCAATGCCAATGTCTCCCTGTCTCTGGCTATGTCTCCTCCATTCCCCGTTCCCTTTCCCTTTCCCTGTGTGTGTGTGTGGGTGAGTAAGACATACTGCTGGCTGCCTTTTAATTTGATCAAATTGTGCGCCGCAACTGTGAACTGGAAATGGGTATGGCATGCAGGCAGTGGGTGGGAAGGGTTGTTTGGTATTCGTCACATTTGATTTGATTGATTTCACAAAAAAAAAAAAAACAAAGGAAAAACTAAAACCCCAACGCAACAATAAATAACTTGGCTTCGTCTGTTGACAAGTGCAAAGTTTGCAAAAAAAATATGTTCATGGCACCGAAATTGGAATATCCTGAAAATGCACAAAAAAAATATCGAAAATAGCCAACAATATGGGCATGGCAAAAATGTTCCTAAAAAATGCCTAAAATGTTTATAAAGGTAGCCAAAAATATTCATGCTAAAATTTACCCCAATGTTCATGATTTGAGAACAATCGTGCTTGATAGAGTTTCGTCAACTAATGTTCAAGATTTTGGTATTTTTAGAACGTTTTTTTTTTCTCAGTGTACCTGCTCTTAAAAGCAAGTAAAGTCATTACTGCATTAAGAAAAATAATTCCTTTTCCTTAAAGCCCCATAGGACCTGCGAAGTAAAGCAAAGTTTCATACAAAAATTGAGGAAAGAAGAAGCAGATCATTACTGATTTCTTCACCCTTTTACATTGAGCCCATACGGAGCAGAGAAGTACTGTTGCGCTTAACAGCACATGAATGGAACCTATGTTAATGCCTGTGGATATCAATTTACTTTGAGCTGAAGAAACATTGTTTGCAAACAGCTGAAATTAAATTTAAGACGAGAAGGTAAATCTAACTTCGTTTGTGTGGAACTTTTAATACAGTCGTTAATGCTCGTTTTAACAAGGGTTTGAACTACTTAATAAAAAAAATATAAAATCTAAAAATTTGACTAAATCTTATACTACGTTTATACACAAAAAATTTATCGTGAAAATTGCCCAAGCAAATTTTATTTCAATTAGGGGGGTGGCGGACGGGTTTTACAGACCACCAAGACCCTATTGCTCTATATATCTTAAAAAATATAAAAGAAAAATTTGGTGGTTGGCAATCTTAATCTTTTTTTTTGTTCTGCTAAGGAAGATTTGTTTACATCAATTTTTGAATATAATATCTTACACGGCTCCCCCTGGGGTGGTGGGCGTATTTTACCCTTTTTTACCTTTTTCCCCTTTTTCGCAACCAACATTTGGGCCGAAAAGCGGCTATCTTTTCAAGATTGTCGTCGTTCTCTTTTCCGCTATTTGGTTGGTTAATTAAAACAACCCTTTAACTACCCAAAAAAACAAGAGGAAGACGGCAGGAGGCGGGACCAGGGCGAGGGGGAGGGAGACAAAAGCACTAGTTTGCGACAAAACAGGCCCGGAGACATTTCTTCAAAAAACGATTTTTATGGGACCTTGTGCGGTGGAGCGCCGTCTTGTTGAAACCCAGAACTCTGCCTCATACGCTTTCGACGAATAATTGGCATCACAAAATTGGTCATCATGTCGCGATAACGCTCCTGGTTGATGGTAACAACTGTATTCATTTTGAAGAAAAACCGAATGACCGTTTCGGCACTAACGCCGCACCAAACTGTGACCTTTTTTTGTCGAAGAGGCACAATTTCTTGAATTGGAAAGAGCCTCTGATCGGCCAAAATTTTTCGTATACACCCATGGTGTTCTTAGTAAGGCGCACTTTTCACATTTTTATAATTTTTTAAAAGCACGTTGAGTTTCTCACAATTGCTTGTTTTGTTGAATGTAAATTTCAACTATTTCAGAGCGGCGTGTGTTCCATGGAAAATCTTGGACTGACGCTTCAAACGCGGTATGTCATTAAAGCGATCTGACATCTCTGTCAAAAGTTTATGGCGTTGCGATGGGTCCGTCGAATATGTATATAATTTACACTGTGCATTTGTTTGTCAAGGTTATAGTTATACAAAATAAATGTGTAAAAGAAATTTTAAAAAAAATATGTTCCTTAATAATACCTATTCATAGAATTGTATACTTTACTGGCATTTTTCTTTTAAATTTTGTGTGTATAAACGAGGTAATAAACTGCTTAAATAAAATTTTCATTATGCAACATATTAAATAGTCGTCATTGCATTTGCTTGGTGTGTGGCATATCAAAATAGTTTTCCTAGCAAGTTGCTGTTGGTCAGCTTAACGAGAAGATGCTTATCTTTATCAAAACACAGCAATCAGAGTAGTGTGACCAACTCGTTGGTAAATTGAAAAATACCTCGAAACTCAAGATTTTGTGTTTCTTAATTAATCTTATTAATTTAAAGACTACGTTGGCGTTATAAATGTCGAAGTAAGTACTTACTTCGCAGAATTGAATGAATTGCTGGCTTATATAATAGAGGACCTTTTGCAGTATAAATGACTCGAAAATTGGGTCTGTACACCCAGTGAAATCTACACGATTAGGTAAAGACTGTAATCGGCTTCAATTACATCGAGAGACTTGTGCGTACCTTCGCTCTCGCGCAATTTGTTCAAAAATGGTTCTGCAGAATAAACAGCTTAATTACGTGTATCCGAGCAGATCGAGCTTCAAAATTAATGCTTAAATTCAGTATTTTCTTTTTGGAGCCAAGGAGTCTTCTACGTTGGACTTCTGTCACGAAACCTGTGATATCAAGCACGACTGTCGCCGAGGTAAGTGTTGTAACTATTCGAAATCACATCAGCCATACTTGCATGTCATAATTGGTTCTGATACAAAATTTAGAGTTACCCTCCACGGGTGAGCCAAGAACTTAACAGAAGCTCGGCTAAACTTTATAAGACTAAAACAGCCAGATTTACATTAAATACGTTTTTTTATGGCTAAGTTCCCCGGTTAGCCAGTTATGTGGGATGGATTCTCTGGAGTCACCTTCTAACTCTGGTTCTATTTATTCTTCGACTTCTATGAAACCTTTTCGTATGGTTATTTGGGTGGTTAGCAACTTTATGAAGGTAACGCGCAACCTGTCAATTGATTATGTCCCAATCAAAGGGTCACCAAATTCTTTCTCTAAGTCCCTCATCCGAATGAACCACTCAGCACTACTGATTCGCCTTACCAGTTTGGTCTGGAACGTACTTATTTTGTTTAGAAGGGTTTTGGCGGCAAACTTGGATTCCGTATCTTTAGATAGTTGCTAGGACTACTTTTTATATGTTTCGTTTTTTAGGGAGAGTTTGTTGTTGGCATTAAGAAGCCCAACCTTAACTGCCAGCTGGTTTGACAAGAGTGACTCCTAGGTATTTTTTTTCCTGCAGGAATACTCCCGACTTTTGTCCTCTGAGAGCAATGTGACGTTGACGCACTACATCTTCTTTAGATACACAATTGCTTCTAACCATATTCGCAGTGATCTGCAAATGAGACAATCAACAGGTCCTGCGGATCTCCAATTGGCAAGTCGTGAGAGGTTGGTAAGTCACAAATAACTGTAAAGGGTTTGGATTAACACGCTACCTTGTTTTACCCTCGCCCGTTTCCTTTTTTTTTTTGGGATGCAAGGTGCCAACCAAATGTTCTGGTAAAAGATGATTTAATCATTATTTTATTTTAAAAAAAATTTTTTTTTTATTAAATTTTTTTCATTTTTTTGTATAATATTAATTTAATAAAATTTTTAAAAGTATTAATTAGGTTACACCTTAATAATTGTTAAATAATTCTTCAATTTTATTAATTACAACAAAAATTTTTAAAATTATTTTTTCTCAAAAACGTACACATTTCTTTTCTAAAATTGTAAAATATTAAATATAAAATAAATTTTTTTTTCTTTTTTCTTAATCATTACAAAAAATAGATTGTAAAAATATTATATAAATTTTTAATAAATATAACATATTTAATTTTTTATTTTATTCAAAATATTTCTATTTTTTCTTCTTTTTCTTCTCTTAATTTTTCTTTTTCTTCTATTATCCTACATTCAAAAAGAAAAGTAAAAAAAATTTTTTTTTAATAATCAAAATAGTAAATTTACCACCATTTTTACACATTCTTAATTCCTATTCCACAATTTTCTCATCAACTTTATTTTTTAATGAATTAAATAAAAAAAAAAATTTTTTATTTTTTTTAACATTTAAATTTTAAAAATAAATTTTTTTTAAAAACTTCTCTTTCAAATTTTTTTACTTTTAAATATAAACCGATTAAAATTTTATTTTTGATTCAAACTTTTTATTATCCCTTTCATTCATTAAAGTTTTAATCAATTGCTTAAAAAGGTGTGTTCTACAAAAATAAAAAATTTAATAAAATATCCATACAAAAATTTTTAATATTTTTTATAAAATAATATTTAAAAATAATCTTAATGTCTTTTCGCTATAAACTAGTAGAGTTAATTATTGCGAGCAGGCCAAGGTGCCAGACTCTATCACTTGGCGTGAAATACTTCCAGGATGATTACCCACTGTTTGTAATTGTTCAGGTGTACCATGCATTAACCTAAAGCCAAACTAAAATTGTAATATCTTTTTCTTAATTGCAGGGTTGCTGAATCCTCCTCAGAATACATCTTTACAGCAGTTTTTCAATGCTGGTACGAATATGTAGAGATCTCAAAATTTTAATATTGTTGTTTTTTATCATGTCGAGAAAATCATTATTTGGGCATTTTACGAATCTTGTATTTACATAAGAATGAGCGAAAATAAAAATTATTGGAAAAATATTGAAAAATTTATATATTTTGAAAGAATATGATTTAAGGTAATTTTTCAACTGACTGTTTTCTCATTAGAAGAGGCCCAGTCGGGGTTAGGTTATGCGTTTTAATAGACAAGAGTTCATGATACGGTACAAAAAAGCTGAGCTGAATCGGTTCGTGTCTATCTTCTTCTATATATGTAAACTGTGTACTTTTTAGCCCTTTGACTATCGCGAACATTTTACAGCTTCCTTTTCTCTCGCACATAAAAATATGCTTGACACTTTGAGAGTGGTTTTGCTCAAGCTCTTGCAGAGGAAACAAAATGCACTAACACCTAAGCAAGTCTCTCTACAACGAAATGGGTTAAGAAAATGCACTTGTAGCAAACGCTTCCATTGAGTGAACCAAAAAATGTTGCACATCTCTTATTAGCGTAGATTGTCACTTTATCGACAAATATCGAAACGAATCGAATATTTGCCTTTCTCTGCTTACAAATGTACATAATCTTTCGTTACCCTGCCAAGCCTGTCCACACACACACACACACAACTATAAATGTAGATATCTGCATTCACACATCTACAAGGAAGTATCTTGTATCTCGATAGAGGCAACACACAGACAAACAGAGACAGAGACATAAGCATATTACAATATTACACTGTCACCGGAACCAAAAAAAAAAAAAAAAAAAAACTCAAGCAGATTGTATGCGACAAATGGGAGATAATGTTGCTGGTAAGCAGGGTCTGTGTCTGGGTCTGGGACTGGTTGATGCGGGGCTGCTCTGCCCAACTAAAGACGGGCCTTGTCTCTATGTGTGTGTGTATGTGGCATTATTTTAACATTTTGTGCTGGCACAACGAAAATCTGACAGTTGACTAGCGCAGAAAATATGCTCACGCACACACGGAGTTGGAGCAGGAGTTAACATACCGGAAACGAGCACGAAAAGTGTTAAAAGCGCCACTACCAACCCGGGCCTTTATGCCCTGGCGTTGATATTCAATCAGCGGTACTCATATATTCATCATCATTCTCATCTGCTGGGGGTTGGGGGGGGGGGGGATACGTGTGCACTACTGTTGTTCACCTAGGCCCATCATAATTGGCAAACCAGCTCACGTAGTTGAATCAGTGATGAATGTTTTTATGCTTATTGTTGAGTTCAGTGAGCGAAATGAGTTGTTTGTCTGCCTATCTGTCTGTGTGTCTGTGTGTCTGCCTGTCCCTGATTCGGATTCGGTTCCTAACGCTCACGTATGTGTCAATGTGTGGGCATTAGGCTGCCCCTAGGGGGGGAGAATGCCAGCACGTGTCGAGGCCTGTAAGGGTACTGGGGCCCCTCCCCCCGAGGAGCAGGCACAGATTGAACCAACAATCATTTATTCGTAATTAGCTGCTGGACTCCCTAAAATTTGATTTGTTAGTGAATTTTAAAAGAAAAGAATGGGAAAAAAGGTTTCATAGATCAATAGAGCTTCACATTGTGGTCGATTTTACTGTGTTGTGGGGAAATAAGAAGAATACAAAATAGAAAATGAATAAAGTTAAGGAGATTGAGAGAAGCTCGGCAGCACTTTGGGGTTGTAACAGCCAGAGTCAGTTGGTCCTCAGCTCAGATCTTAGGTTTTATGAGATGGAAGCTTGCTGTTGTTATCTGCTAGCTCCCAGCTCCCTCCTGACTCTGAGCCGAGAGCTACAGGTAAAGGCTTAGACACTTAAGAGCCGATTGCTAGCTCCTAGCTCCGAGATGGGGCTCCTAGCTCAGAGCCGATAGCAAACATGTAAAGAGCTCCGAGTTTCATTGCTGGCGTCTTAGCTCTTTGTGACTTAGCTCTCAGCTTGTTGTCGAGAGCTGTATTCAGAGCCGGGAGCTGGCTGTTGGCTTTCCCTGCTCCCGAGCTGGGCCCTAGCTCAGAGCCGAGAGCTTCTAGTAAAGAGTTTACTGATTGCTAGCTCCTGGCTCTTAGATTTAGCTCTTAGCTCAGAGCCGAGAGCTGTAACTTCGAAGCCGGGAGCGAGCTGATAGGGGCCCTATACTAGGGAAAAATGCTGTGAAAATTTAATATTTTCTTCACGTTGACTTCTAAATATTTTTGTACATTGATTTTGCGTTAAATATGGAAACTGAATAAAGATGAAAATAGTCAAATTAATAGTTTTCATATTGCAAATATAAAAGACTAAATTATTAAATTTAAAAAAAAAATTAAAATTTTAAATATTTCATATAATATGAGAAATATATTCATATTAAATTTAAATAAATATTATATTTAACTTTAATATACTTTATAGTACTTATTTTAAATCCAATATAAACATTTATACTTAGTCAAACATCTAACTTTAGTTTAAAAGTAATTCCCTCAAAATAAATAGTAGTTTCACCGACTCAGGCAAGTTTTTTTTGGGGTCAAATAAGGGTACACACTGTAGAAACAGTACACAATAATAATTCACAAATGAGGCTGTATAGATAAACCATGGTTAGCTGTTGCGGGAAGGTTCCACTTATTTTTCATCATTGGTTTTCTGCCTGACGAACTACAGCCAATGACACGAATGCCACAACTATTGGGGAGCCCAAACTGGGTAATGTGCAAAAAACCTTTAATAATTCAAAATTTTAAAAATTAACATACAAAAACTTTATTTTGGATTAAACTTATTAAATAAATATTACTCATATTTAAAAATAAGATGAATATGAAGTTACAATACATATTTTTTTATATTTTGAAATAAATATAATTTATTTAATCTGAATACAGCAATATTTAATTTAAGTGACTTCACTTGATTTACTATATTCATACAAATTCTAAAGTGGTTAAGTATGTTTTCAGTTAAACTAAAGTATTTATTGTACTTTACGTTTTATATTTTTGAAAGAACAGAAATAATTATGATTGTATTTAAATTTACGATTTGCTTTTTTTCTCTGGTGTAGCCTTGAACTGGAGTTCCTAGCTCAGAGCTGAGAGGATTAATTAAAGAGCTGTGAGCAAAGAGCTACCTGCAGGGTTGTGACAAAGAGCAATTCCGAACAGCAATA
>JAEIFT010000682.1:0-115693 GCA_018904225.1 Lordiphosa mommai | reverse complement strand
AAATAATATAATATAGTCCTCCGATTTTGATAAAATCTTCCAGAATTGTGTTAACGCATTTAAAACTAATATATACCAAGATTGGTGACGCTACGATGGAAAATAAAAAAGTTTTTCCCACTAGAACTAGTTTTTTGACCGACCGTTTATATGGCAGCTATATGCTATATTCATCCGATTTTGATAAATATTTCCACAAATATGTAAAATCATCTAAAACTAATATATACCAAGATTGGTGACGCTACAATAGAAAATAAAAAAGTTTTTCTCACTAAGACTTATTTTCCGACCGATCGTTCCTATGGCAGCTATAAGATATAGTCATCCGATCCGGCCAGTTCCGACATATTAGTTGCGTGCAGTAAAGAAGACTCTGCAAAATTTCATCTCGATAGCTTTAAAACTGAGAGACTAGTTTGCGTAGAAACAGACAGACAGACGGACAGACAGACAGACGGACAGACAGACGGACAGACAGACGGACGGACGGACAAGCGGAAATGAACTCGGCTCGTCGTCCTGATCAAGAATATATATAGTTTATGGGGTCGGAAATGAATATTTCTATGCGTTACAAACTTCTGGGCAAAATGAATATACACTTTTCAAGTGTATAAAAAGACCCAGCAATCTGCGCCAACTACCGTGGATGAGTCTTCTTCCCATTGCATACTCTACTGTCACGCATACTATATGAACGTTTGAAGCCGTTTACAAGCAAACACTTTCGACACTATCAGTGTGGCTTTAGACCTGGTAAATCTACCACAGACCAGATTTTTACATTGCGTCAAATCTGGAGAAACACCATTTGACAGGTATCAACTCCCACCACCTATTTGTTGATTACAAAGCCGCTTTCGACACGCCGATAAGGTCAAAGTTCTTTCACGCCCCGTCTACTTTTGGTACACCAGCAAAGTATGTTCGACTTTGCATGATGACGTAGAGAAGCACGCAAAGCTCCGTCAAAGTAGGAAAGAACCTCTCCGAACCATTCGATACCAAAAGAGGTTTTAGGCAGGGCGACACCTTGTCGTGCGACTTCTTTAATTTGCTGATGGAGTATATAATACGCCAGTCCCCAAATGCCAACAAATCGGGCACTATCTTCTATAAAGATGTAATGCTACTTGCGTATTCAGAGATTGAGAAGCAGTCTAGACGGTTAATGAGGATAAGACGAACAACTTGTTAGCCACGCGCAGACTCACTGCGTCTTGGACAATCTGTGGCGATGGGAGGCTACAACTTCAACGTTGTAAAGGATTTCGTCTATCTAGGAACAGCAATAACCAGCGACAACAACATCAGCTGCAAAATTCGAAGAAGAGTTACTCTTGCAAACCGATGCTAGCGGCGCAGAGCTAAATGTGTTCTGCCGAAAGTATGCATTACGCCTGACGAAAAAGTAATGTACTACAATCGCTGCTTTTCGTTAGAGGGATAGTAATTGAAACCAAGTCGAACGTTCGACTCTTGTCTACTTCTTTTATTACGAGTAATGCAGGTTGTGCGCACCCCGTTTACAAAGCGGCCATGCATATGGCAAAGTAAAACAAACTGTATGGGATTATTTCCTTCATACTAATGGCAAAGTAACGCAGGAGTAATCTATTATGTAATGACTATTTGCGCCACTGGGTACGGGCTCAGTAAGGAATTCAAGAGTAGAGCCCTCTCTTAAAGAACGAAAATAGCGCTATACAAGTCGCTTATCATCCCAGTCCTGCAATACGGCGCAGAAGCATGGACATAAACAGCAGCGAATGAGGCGGCAATTGGCGTTTTCATGAGAAAAATTCTTCGGAGGAGTTATGTTAAAAGTTGGCGATGAATTTCGCTCTGGAATGAATCACGAACTATATGAGCTCTATGGGGACACAAACCTGGCCAAGCGTATAAAATTAGAGCGGCTACGCTGGCTGTGACCTGTCACCCGTAAGGATGGTAACGCTCTAGTAAAAAGGTGTACAGTCGGAAGGCAAAAGAATTGGGGAGACCCCGCCAGAAACAACGACCGAAATTGATATGGTGCAGGTGCAGCAAAACCTTAAGAATCTTGGTGTACAAAACGGGAGCCAGCGCGCACGAGAAAGAAGCGGCTGGCGTGCATTACTAGCCGCTGCGGCCGTGACCGACAATCGGTTGTGATATTGATTTATCAGGCCAAAGAAGAAAAAAGAAGAAGATATATATATACAAAATCACGGGTACAGGGTATATCGTAGTCGGACAACTTGACTGCAGCGCTCTTACTTGTTCTTGAATGAGTTTGTGAGAAATAGTTATTATGTGGTCGTGCACAGAATCCAAATCCTTACAGATTATATTGAATTAGTTGTTCGGTTTTCCCTTCCATTAAGTTTAATACCGTTCTTTATAATTATCTTAAGCATTTACATTATTTCATTATTCATCCTAATTATTCAGTTATATTAATACTCTTTAGCCGTAATGTAAGTATGAAATCCATTTTATCTCAATATAATCTAGCCAGTTTCTAGTTTGAAATGATCTAGCTTACATTTGATGGGCACCTAAAGCAAGGGATCGTTACTTTTAGGGTAAAACTAAAGAATTACAATGGGTTCTTACAAGTAGAGAGGGTAGAAAAGAGAAGAACTCCAACTTCTTGTTCTTCCGTTTTGAGTGTGCGACGCATCCAGGTGTATTGCCGTTAGGTTTTACTCTGCCTACATTTTAGTTGTGTGACGTCTTCGATTTTGAGAGCAGAAAACTCACCTGAGCACAGCCGTAAAAGTTAGATAGACAGATAGGCAGCTATATGCTATAGTCATCCGATTTTGATCATTTTTTTCAAAGTTATGTGAAAGCATATAAAACTAATATATACCAAGATTGGGGACGCTACGATAAAAAAAAAAAAAGTTTTTCTCACTAGAAGTAGTTTTTTGACCGACCGTTTATATGGCAGCTATATGCTATAGTCATCCGATTTTGATAAATTTTTTTCAGAATTTTGTGGAAACATATAAAACAAATATATACTTTGATTGGAGACGCTACGATGGAAATCAAAAAAGTTTTTCTCACAAAGACTTATTTTTCGACCGATCGTTCCTATGGCAGCTATATGCTATAGTGATCCGATTTTGATACATTTTTCCAGAATTATGTGAAAGCATATAAAACTAACATATACCAAGATTAGTGACGCTACGATGGAAAACAAAAAGTTTTTTTTAACTAGAACTAGTTCTTTGACCGATCGTTCCTATGGCAGCTATATGATATAGTCATCCGATCCGGCCGGTTCCGACATATTAGTTGCGTGCAGTAAAAAGAAGACTCTGTGCAAAATTTCAGCTCGATAGCTTTAAAACTGAGGGACTAGTTCGCGTAGAAACAGACAGACAGACGGACAGACAGATAGACGGACGGACGGACAAGCGGAAATGAACTCAGCTCGTCGTCCTGATCAAGAATATATATAGTTTATGGGGTCGGAAATTAATATTTCTATGCGTTACAAACTTCAAAATTAATATACACTTTTCAAGTGTATAAAAAAAGAAGTAAGAAATTCAAATGTATTAATTCAATTCCATAGGCATTAATATTTTAGTTCTTTTTGCCTACATTTCATTGTCCGCTTCATTTTGGTATACATCTATACATCTTACATCTATTTCCATTAAGTCCATATCATTTTCTTCGGTATCTTCGATAGGAAAGAAAGTTTTTTGTTCCACCAACACACTTCCCCAACCATTGCATCAATTCTTTTTCTTTTTCCATTTAGCACACCTGGTGTGTACGTATTTGTGAAGTCAAAAACTATGTGAAAAAATTTAAAATTTGGGTAAGTTTTGGTAATTTTGAGTATGAAGATGTAATTTTTTTGATTTGATACTTAAGAATGTTTTGTAGGGAAAACAAAGAGCTACAACATTGCCAAAGACTGTTAAGCGAAATTGCAAATAGTTTCCGAGATATGGAGTTGTTAAGCCATATCATATGCTGAAAACTTAAAGTACACTTAAAAAAAAAACGGCAGCTAACCAGGCCAAACCCAGCCAGCAGCCAGCCTGTTTGTATATAACTAATAACTTTAAAGTGTGGGGTCACAAAAACTGTGCAAATGCTGCCCATCACGATTACGGGCAGTGCTGCCCAGCGTAATTATTTAATTTGCTTATAATTCGAATATCGTTCATCTGATCTGGAAACGGTGTATGGTGGATCGATAAGTAATGATGAGTAGAATATATGCCTAAAAGGTTCAAACAATCTGTCTTTAAAATTGTGGAAGATATTCCATTTTTTCAAATTATTATGGCAACTCTATCATTTTTCATCTGATCGGAAAACAATGTATGGGGGCTCGATAAGTAATGATGAGTAGAATACATGTCTTGAAGGTTCGAGCAACCTAACTCCAAAATTGCGGAATATTTAAGGTGTTTTTGAAATTGCGGGGGTGGCAACTCTACCATCGTTCATCTGATCGGAAAACGGTGTATAAGGGCTCGATAAGTAATGATGAGTATGTCTAGAAGATGCGAACAACCTAACTCTAAAATTGTGGAAGATATTAAGTTTTTTCAATTTGCTGGGGAGGCAGGGGGCGTGGCAAAAATCCAAAATAAACTTGATCTGCCTGCAAGTATAAGAAATATATGTTTCATACACCTCAAACCTCTATCTCTTACCATCTCTGAGATCTCTGCGTTCATACGGACAGACAGACGGACAGACAGACAGACGGACAGACGGACATGGCTATATCGACTCGGCTGTTGATGCTGATCAAGAATATATATACTTTATAGGGTCGGAGATGCTTCCTTCTGGCTGTTACATACATTTGCACAAACCTTCGGTACAGAGTATAAAAACGGCAGCTAACCAGGCCAAACCCAGCCAGGGTTTTCATACTACCATCATACCCTTTCAGATTTTTTTGGTCCCGATGTGATCACATTTTTAGTGTTGCACAGTGTTATAAAATCGAAAATAGAAGGCTAACATCGCCTTCGCCGATGTTTAAATACCCTTGCAGTTTTTTTTAATTTTATATAAGAATTTGTTTTCCTGATTATTTTAGAAAAATTTAATTTTGCGAGAACCTGTCCCAAGCTGACCAACAGATTGCGCCACTTTCCGTAACCATTTGGATGACCAAGGCAGAAGCCGATTGTGGTATGGGAGTTACACGATATATTTATCCGATTTTGATCAAACCTAGCAAATTGTGTTGAAGCAAATAATATTTACGATTAACAAGTATAAACACGCTACCTTTATTAATAAAAAAGGTTTAAACACTAAAACTTGGCTATATTCCGATCGTTCTTAAACCAGCCTTATGCTATTGTCATCCGATTTTGATCAAAACTAATGAATACCAAGATTGGTGATGCTACGACGGAAAACAAAAAGTTTTTCTCACTAGATCTAGTTTTTTTGACCGATCTTTATACCCGTTACTCGTAGAGTAAAAAGGGTATACTAAGTTCGTGCAAATGTATGTAACAGGCAGAAGGAAGCATCTCCGACCCCATAAAGTATATATATTCTTGATCAGCACCAATAGCCGAGTCGATATAGACATGTCCGTCTGTCTGTCTGTCTGTCCGTCTGTCCGTCTGTCCGTCTGTCCGTCTGTCCGTCTGTCCGTCTGTCCGTCTGTCTGTCTGTCTGTCCGTCCGTCTGTATGAACACCTAGATCTCAGGAACTATAAGAGTTAGAGCTACCATATTTTCAGTGTAGACTTGGATCTTCTGCACGCAGATCAAGTTTGTTTCAAATTTTTGCCACGCCCCTCCAGCCCCCGCAATATGAAAAAAACCTCATATCTCCTACAATTTTAAAAATAGATTATTCAAACCTTCTAGACATATATTTTAATCATCATTACCTATCGATCCGCCATACATCATTTTTAGATCAGATGAACGATAGAAGAGTTTCCACCACGCAATTTGAACGAGAGCGTAAGTTAAAGTCGGCCCTGCTCGACTTCGATATACCCGTTACTCAGGATATCAACATGTCCACATTGTGGGAGATATGAGGTATTTTTCAAATTGCGGGGGCGGCAACTCTACTATCGTTCATCTGATCGAAAAATGATGTATAGCGGATCGATAGGTAATGATGATTAAGATATATGTCTAGAACGTTTGAACAGTCTATTTTCAAAATTGTGGGAGATATGAGGTTTTTTTTCAAATTGCGGGGGCTGGAGGGGGCGTGGCAAAAATTTGAAACAAACTTGATCTGCGTGCAGAAGATACAAGTCTACACTGAAAATATGGTAGTTCTAGCTTTTATAGTCTCTGAGATCTAGGTGTTCATACAGACAGACGGACAGACGGACGGACGGACAGACGGACAGACGGACATGTCTATATCGACTCGGCTATTGATGCTGATCAAGAATATATATACTTTATGGGGTCGGAAATGCTTCCTTCTGCCTGTTACATACATTTGCACGAACTTAGTATACCCTTTTTACTCTACGAGTAACGGGTATAAAAATACCTCATATCTTCCACAATTTGGGCAACCTTACCCTAAGTAACTGGTATATCGAAGTCGAGCAGGGCCGACTTCAACTTACGCTCTCGTTTTTATTGCAGCTATATGATAAAGTGATCCGATCCGGCCGGTTCCGACAAATGTGCAGCCTATATGTATTTAAAAACTTTTTACACAGTTTGGTCATGATAGCTTCAAAACTGAGGGAGGATACTGATCAAGAATATATATAGTTTATGGGGTCAACAAAATTTTAAAATACCCTCTGCAAGGATATAAAAATGTTAATATTAACATAAAATAATGGCATTAACATTAATTGGTAATATTAACATAAATTGTAATTATTAGCATTAAATGATATTATTAACATTAATGGAAACATTAACATAAATTTGGCTGATTGAGCACACAGTGTAAACTGTAGGTCCGTTTCTCTTAAGCGAAAATTAAAAGACACACGAACCAATAGATTGAGAGAAGCTCGGTTTAGCCCCCTTGGGGCTGTAACAGCCAATTTTAACTATAAGCCACCTGCGTTGCAAAAAATTTGAAATAAACTTATTCGGCGTGCAGACAATACGCGTCAACACTGAAAAATTGTAGCTCCAACTCTAATATTCTCTGAGATCAAGGTGGTTCATACACATAAAAAAAGATCAAATATCAATTTAATCTAGGCTGATTAATAAGATATTTTATCAAATATAAATTGATATAATTTTGATGATAAGAATATTAAATTTATCATACTAATATCAAATTACTAGAATAAGAAATAAATGGACAAATAGGAAAGAGACAAAAAATGTTACTTATCGAAAACTTAGGCTGCCAGGGAAAAGTTATAAAAAGTACGTTAGTGGCATTTATACGCCATTCAATTCGTGTCAAGTCCAAGGTCAAATCACAATACAGGGTATAAAGACCGTGCCAAAGCATTGTGCGCGCCAAACAACAGATCGACGTTAATTTGAAAAAAAAAAAACAAAACAAAAAAAACCGTGCCTACAGAATTTTTTGTTTTCGTATTTGGTCATTACATATCGAGCCCCCATACATCGTTTTCCAACCAGATGAACGATAGTCGAAAGAGTTGCCACCACCTGATTTTGAAATAACCTCACACTTTAAAGTTATCAGTTACATACAAACAGGTACAGAGTATATTACAGTCGGGCTTGACCGACTTTCTTACTTGTTATACACTTGAAAAGTGTATATTAATTTTGCCCAGAAGTTTGTAACGCATAGAAATATTCATTTCCGACCCCATAAACTATATATATTCTTGATCAGGACGACGAGCTGAGTTCATTTCCGCTTGTCCGTCCGTCCGTCCGTCCGTCTGTCTGTCTGTCCGTCTGTCCGTCTGTTTCTACGCAAACTAGTCCCTCAGTTTTAAAGCTATCGAGCTGAAATTTTGCACAGAGTCTTCTTTTTACTGCACGCAACTAATATGTCGGAACCGGCCGGATCGGATGACTATATCTTATAGCTGCCATAGGAACGATCGGTCGAAAAATAAGTCTTAGTGAGAAAAACTTTTTTATTTTCCATCGTAGCGTCACCAATCGTAGTATATATTAGTTTTATATGTTTCCACACAATTCGGAAAAAATTTATCAAAATCGGATGACTATAGCATATAGCTGCCATATAAACGGTCGGTCAAAAAACTACTTCTAGTGAGAAAAACTTTTTTGTTTTCTATCGTAGCGTCTCCAATCTTGGTATATATCAGTTTTATATTTTTTTACATAAGTTCGAAAAAATTTATCAAAATCGGATGACTATAGCATATAGCTGCCATAGAACCGATCGGTCGGAAAATGTGTTTTACTAAGAAAAGTTTTTTTTATGGTATCAAATTTTTATTATTAAATATTAAAAAGTTTAAAATGTTTGATATCTATATTCTATATATTCTATTTACCGGTTAAATCAGTTGGAGTAAACTTTTTCAAGTGTATTTAAACTTCGGCACAGTCGAAGTTAGCTTTGCCTTCTCGTTTTTTTTAATATTTGGTTCTTCCCGTTAAATTACGGTTAAATCTGTTACGGTCGCCATGAGGTGAACTCCGTTGACCAATATAATAAACACCATATTTATTTTATAACTGTGTAGTTTTTATTAAGTAAAGTTTTAAAAGGTTAACATAAATCCGACACATGGTAACGGTGTCTTAAATGTGTGGCTGGTCAAACGGAACTGATTTGTTCCCTTTCAAATATGTTGGCTGAAGCCAGCTTGAGTATGTGGCGAATAAATGTATATATATATATCTGCGTTATGTACTTTAAAGTGTATGCAAAGAATTGTACAAACAGCTTACGCTGCAATTTAGTTGAGCGCAAGCAATGGTATCATGTTACGCATGAGCATTGCGATTATGTGCGCTTGAGTTTAAGTGAGTTTTGTTTGAATAATTAAATGCAACAAAGTGTCACATTAATGTGCTTATATATGTTTGCATAACTATATACATGTACTCGCTACATTATATCCTCTATATATTTTACCGGTTAAATCAGCTGGAGTAAAGTTATTCAAGTGTATTAAAACTTCGGCACAGTCGAAGTTAGCTTTGCCTTCTCGTTTTTTTATACACTTGAAAAGTGTATATTAATTTTGCCCAGAAGTTTGTAACGCATAGAAATATTCATTTCCGACCCCATAAACTATATATATTCTTGATCAGGACGACGAGCTGAGTTCATTTCCGCTTGTCCGTCCGTCCGTCTGTGCGTCTGTCTGTCTGTCTGTCCGTCTGTCTGTCTGTCTGTTTCTACGCAAACTAGTCCCTCAGTTTTAAAGCTATCGAGCTGAAATTTTGCACAGAGTCTTCTTTTTACTGCACGCAACTAATATGTCGGAACCGGCCGGATCGGATGACTATATCTTATAGCTGCCATAGGAACGATCGGTCGAAAAATAAGTCTTAGTGAGAAAAACTTTTTTATTTTCCATCGAAGCGTCACCAATCGTAGTATATATTAGTTTTATATGTTTCCACACAATTCGGAAAAAATTTATCAAAATCGGATGACTATAGCATATAGCTGCCATATAAACGGTCGGTCAAAAAACTACTTCTAGTGAGAAAAACTTTTTTTTTTTCTATCGTAGCGTCTCCAATCTTGGTATATATCAGTTTTATATTTTTTTACATAAGTTCGAAAAACTTTATCAAAATCGGATGACTATAGCATATAGCTGCCATAGAACCGATCGGTCGGAAAATGTGTTTTACTAAGAAAAGTTTTTTTTATGGTATCAAATTTTTATTATTAAATATTAAAAAGTTTAAAATGTTTGATATCTATATTCTATCTATTCTATCTACCGGTTAAATCAGTTGGAGTAAACTTTTTCAAGTGTATTTAAACTTCGGCACAGTCGAAGTTAGCTTTGCCTTCTCGTTTATATTTAGATCGTAATTCAATTGCACTTTTTTAAGGAAAATTACAAGAATCGACCTAGAGGATTCAAAGTTATAAGCAAAAATATGCCCTGACGTGACGTTACTTAAAACGGAAGTGGGTTTTGACTTGGATTAAAAAATTGCAAAACTCCGCGAATTAAGAAACTCTTTTTGTATGAAACTTTTTTCAGTAGTTTAAAGAATAATATAAGTTTATTTTTCAATTTTGCAAATTTAAAAATCATTTTTCATTCTTTTTTTATTAGCTTTTTTATATCTGACGTGACGTTACTGACGTTACGTTACTTAAATTTCATTTGGCAATTTTGTAGTGAAGATAATTTTTCATAAATTATTTAATGGAACAAAAAAATCAATTTTAATTGTAGTTAAAGTTTTGTGAAAAGAGTGGAATTGCTCAATGACTCTTAAAGCTGTAAATCGAAAAGAGAAAATGCACTGAAAAACTGGCCAAAACGTAAATTTGTACTTTCTAGCCCGATATATCGCTATCTGTACTAAGGAAAGCTTTAAACTCTTTAATAAAAATAGTTTTGTATATTTATTTTTTCTAAATCACGCAAAAAACAACTTTTAATGAACTATTAATTTTTCGGTCATGGGAGACTTTTCTGCGAAAATGCCCATATGGTGTCCACCAACTACTATTCATCGACAATGAACTAAATATAGTACTATAGAGTATATAAGGTCAACAGGTCGATCAACTAAGCTGTTGATTGGGAGAATCGAGTGCTGAACCTTATTCGAAACAATAACGTCTTGGGGCTTAATTAAAGAGCTTAAATGAATGCTTGTTACACTGGCCTTAAAAATAAAGGTTGTACTAATCTTAAAAAAAACAAGTAAGAAAGTCGGTCAAGCCCGACTGTAATATACTCTGTACCTGTTTGTATGTAACTGATAACTTTAATGTGTGAGGTTATTTCAAAATCTGGGGTGGGAACTCTTTCGACTATCGTTCATCTGGTTGGAAAACGATGAATGGGGGCTCGATACGTAATGATGTGTAGAATTACCCTGGTACATAACTCGTAAAATTATAAAATTTGTATATAAATTTCTATTATCATAAACGTATCTATATTAGTTACGCGGAAATCACGAGTGATTTCTGACCGCAGCCATCACAATTGCATCGCTCCTCTCATACTTGGTCTTTGCATACTTACACAAATATCTATGGGAAAGAAGGGAGGGGGGAAACTGAGAGCGGCGCAGTTCAATTAGATACCGCCGTCAAGCAAAGTCCAATTAGGAAATTACAGATAGCTTTTGCTCTCTCGCTCTCTCTTTCTCGTAAGTTCTACCAATCGCTGCGGTGTCGTTGTTGTTGTTGCTTTGAATTTTCTTTTACTTATAGCTCTAATATCGTTCTTCTGATCGAAAAACGTTGTATGGCGGGTCGATTAATAATGAGTAGTAGAATATATGTCTAGAATGTTCGAACTATATATCTTCAAAATTGTGGGAGTTATTACGTTTTTTTTTTAATTTGCGGGGAAGGCAGGGGGCGTGGCAAAAATTAAAAATAAACTTGATCTGCCTGCAGGTATAAGAATTATATGTTCCATACAATTCAAACCTCTAGCTCTTACCATCTCTGAGATCTGTTTGTTCATACGGACAGACAGACAGACGGACATGGCTATATCGACTCGGCTGTTGATGCTGATCAATAATATATATAGTTTATAGGGTCGAAGATGCTTCCTTCAGGCTGTTACATACATATGCACAAACCCAATATACTCTGTGTACCTTCGGTACTGAGTATAAAAAATAGAAGGCTAACATCGGCTACGCCGATGTTTTAAATACCCTTGCAGTTTTTCTCATTAGTTTTTAGACCGACCGTTCCTAAGGCAGCTATATGCTATAGTCATCCGATTTCGATAAATTTTTCCAAAATTGTACTAGTTTTTGGACCGATCGATCTTATGGCAGCTATATGATATAGTCATCCGATCCGGCCGGTTCCGACAAATGTGCAGCGTATTTGTATTTAAAGACTTTTTGCAAAGTTTGGTTAAGATAGCTTTAAAACTGAGGGAGGAGATTGCATAGAAACAGACGGACAGACGGACGGACGGACAGACGGACAAACGGAAATGAACTTAACTCGTTATGCTGATCAAGAATATATATACTTTATGTGGTCGGAAATGCTTCCTTCTATGCGTTACAAACATCGTGACAATTTTAATATACCCTCTGCAAGGGTATAATGAAGAAAGTATGGCTGGCCTGTTGTCATCATATTCTGGAAATTGTACTTCAAGACGTAGTTGACGTAGCTCAAGTTGACGTAGCTTCAATTTGATATGATATTGGAATTTTTGAACAATTTAAAGTGCAGGGAAGCGACTTAAATCAGTTCTTCCTAAGTTCTCATTAAAACTGTTGTTATATCAACCACGAAATGATTACAAGGAATTACCTTACCTTACTATTTTTTTCTTGTATCTTTTTTATTTAACACTTCTTAATGCTAACATCGACCTGTTCGGATGGCCGAAGCAATTTATTCATTGAAAATCGTTCTATTCTGGGATTAATTCTCAATGTTAAAAAAATAACTTGTGGCCTTGTGTGGCTCAGTGGGTAGCGTGTGTGCCTGCTGTGCGGGAGTTTGTGGGTTCGATCCCGCCTCGGAACATCTAATTTAAAAAAGTTGTCTTTAAAAACTTTTACACATAAGGTCCACCTTTACAGCTGTTGGCGGCAGTTGTGAAGTATGTAGCCATGAAAAAGCTTTTCAAAAACTTTACCGTACTGACTCAACGTTAAACTGTAGGTCCCTTTTTCTTGAGCGAAAATTAAAAGACTGAGCCAAGAGATTAGGAGAATCTCGGCTTGGCCCCATTATTAGGCTGTAATACAGGGTTCGTAAAATAACACTCATTTTTCTTTACACGCATGATATTAACACTAAATTAAAATATACAAGCTGAAAAAAATAATAATTTTCAGACATGAATATAAAATAATTTACATATGGCAAAAATTATTTTATTCATGTAACTAACACGCGCATTTTTGTCACGCCTGTATTATACCTGTGTGTGAATTATTTTTTCTGCCAAATGTAAGCAAAAAATAAGAAAAGATACTTGTCACAAAATTTTTCACGCCCATGTGAGAAATAATGTGAAGTTCGCATTTATATTGTTCATTGCATTTGTATTGGTGTGTATGTGAGAGTCGCTTGTGCGCGGCCGTCAACGGTGGTGGAAAAAATAGAATACGTCACGACGAGTCGCGATCGTCGTCCCTTTTTTATGAGGGCCATAAAATTTGACACTCTGCTGTTTTCGCAATGACTTGCTGACCAATGATCAAATTGCAAATCAAAGTAGGTAAGAGTTAACCCCTTTAATGAAGGATAAATGTGTATATATTAAGATAGGTCAATAGCAAAACACCAGGGCATTAAAATATACGGTGAAAAAAAAAAAAGAACACCAAAAAACCAAAAATAACCCCCCCAAAAAAAAATTTTTTTTCTTTTCAGGGGTTAACTCTAACATACTTCGGTTTGCAGTTTGATAACTAGTCTGCAGGTCATTGCGAAAACAGCAGGTAGTCAAATTTTATGGCCCTCATAAAAAGGAAGACAGTGCGTCGTGTCTTTGAAGAGTGTCACATAGCACACCAATACAAATGCAATGAATAAAATAAAAGCGAAACTCACATTTTTTCTCACATGGGCGTGAAAAATTTTGTGACAAGTATCTTTTCTTATTATACACTTGAAAAGTGTATATTAATTTTGCCCAGAAGTATTGTAACGCATAGAAATTTCCGACCCCATAAACTATATATATTCTTGTCTGTCTGTCTGTCTGTCCGTCTGTCCGTCTGTCCGTCTGTCTGTCTGTTTCTACGCAAACTAGTCCCTCAGTTTTAAAGCTATCGAGCTAAAATTTTGCACAGAGTCTTCTTTTTACTGCACGCAACTAATATGTCGGAACCGGCCGGATCGGAAGACTATATCTTATAGCTGCCATAGGAACGATCGGTCGAAAAATAAGTCTTAGTGAGAAAAACTTTTTTATTTTCCATCGTAGCGTCACCAATCGTAGTATATATTAGTTTTATATGTTTCCACACAATTCGGAAAAAAATGATATAGATATAGTCATCAAAAAACTCAGGATGACTTCCATCTAGCCAATTATTATTAGTTATATTTAATAAAAATTTATCAAATCGGGTGACAAGCATATAGCTGCCATATAAACGGTCGGTCAAAAAACTACTTCTAGTGAGAAAAACTTTTTTGATTTCCATCGTAGCGTCTCCAATCTTGGTATATATTAGTTTTATATGCTTTCACATAATTTTGAAAAAATTTATCAAAATCGGGTGACTATAGCATATAGCTGCCATATAAACGGTCGGTCAAAAAACTACTTCTAGTGAGAAAAACTTTTTTGTTTTCTATCGTAGCGTCTCCAATCTTGGTATATATCAGTTTTATATTTTTTTACATAAGTTCGAAAAAATTTATTAAAATCGGATGACTATAGCATATTGCTGCCATAGAACCGATCGGTCGGAAAATGTGTTTTACTAAGAAAAGTTTTTTTTATGGTATCAAATTTTTATTATTAAATATTAAAAAGTTTAAAATATTTGATATCTATATTCTATATATTTTTTACCGGTTAAATCAGTTGCAGTAAACTTTTTCAAGTGTATTTAAACTTCGGCACAGTCGAAGTTAGCTTTGCCTTCTCGTTTTTTGCTTACATTTGGCAGAAAAAATAAATTCACGCACAAGTATAATACAGGCGTGACAAAAATGCGCGTGTTAGTTACATGAATAAAATAATTTTTGCCATATGTAAATTATTTTATATTCATGTCTGAAAATTATTATTTTTAGCATTGATGTTATTTATCATAGCATGAAAATAATTTTTGTGCATTTTACGAACCCTGCTGTAATAGCCATTTTTTTTTTTAAACAACTTAATAGAATAAAAGACATTTGAAGTTCATATATATGCGAAACACCGGTATAGATCAACTTAAATTTATATTTTAAACAAATATTTATTTTATTGGAAAGCATTAAACTAAAAATGTGGAAAAATTCCTGTAGTTTAGGTTATAAACAAAAAACACAATAAAGCGTTGTCCGCTGAAAAAGCGAAATGAAAATATATTTTTGGTTCAAATATGGCTCAGCCTAGTATCCATACAACAATTTTTGAGTTTGATTTTTATGCTTTTCAGCTTTCCGAAATACATAAGAAAACGAGAGCGTAAGTTGAAGTCGGCCCTGCTCGACTTCGATATACCAGTTACTCAGGTCAAGGTTTATTAAAGAATATTTTATTAGATCACAACATGCCCAAATTGTGGGAGATATAAGGTATTTTTCAAATTTCGGAGGCGGGAACTTTTCTATCGTTCATCTGATCAGGAAATGATGTATGACGGATCGATAGGTAATGATGATTTTAATATATGTAAAAAGACCTCATATCTCCCACTATTTTGGAGATAGATTGTTTGAACCTTCTAGACACATATTATAAATATCATTACTTATCGATCCGCCATACATCATTTCCTGATCAGATGAACGATAGTAGAGTTGCCACCCCCGCAATTTGAAAAAGACCTAATATCTCCCACATTTTAAAGTTTATTCAAACCTTCTAGACATATATTTTAATCATCATTACCTATCGATCCGAATTACATAATTTTCCGATCAGATGAACTATATAATTTTGGAAAAAAAACTCATATATTCCACAATTTTAAAATAGATTGTTTGAACCGTTTAGACAATTATTTGAATCATCATTACTTATTGATACACCATACACTGTTTCACGATCAGATGAATTATCGTCTAGTTCTAAGCAAATCAAATAATTACGCTGGGCATTTTGTGATTTAATAAAATATTTTAAATAAACCTTTCCCTGAGTAACGGTTATATCGAATTCGAGCAGGGTCAACTTCAACTTACGCTCTCGTTTTAAATCAAATTTTGTAAGATAGTGCTTTGAATTTATTTACTATTTACTTTAAATTTTTTTTCTATGTCAGCTGCATCTGTTTATTCCGGCCGTGCTCAGTTGCCTCTTGACTCGTCAGTCCTGTGCCCATCCCAGCACCGAGAATCATTGGGCATTAAGGGAGTATGCCGGCAATATAATGGCCGAGTTGGTGCGTCACTATGATACGGTTGACAGCTGCATCATGCCCAGAGTCATCCGGTAAGTAAAGAAATAATTATGTCTACTCTCTGACTGATGTAATTAGCTCAAGTCATTTACATAATTCGTTTCCAATTTTCAGGCTTTACAAGACCGCGCTGCACAAGAAGCCGCTGACCACGGTCTATGGTGCTGTCATTGGTCTGGGAAAGATGGGACACAATGCAATTCGAGCTTGCCTTGTGCCCGAAATTTTGTACATATCCGCACGCATTGAACCTCATCTGAGGGGCTGTAATACCTCTGCCGATTCGGCTCTGGATAGGCAAACCTGCAGGTACATAAGACATCGAATGCTAAAGGTGTGTACACCCATACTTAAAAGTTTGCACAGCCCACCCGATGAGTGGGCCAAATTTGAAGGGGCGTACGGCTTTTTAGGTCCTTCCTTATGCGATGCCGTGATTGTGACTCGCATTAAGGCGGATGCCATAGCCGGCGCGAAAGCAGAGGAGAAGAAAGCATCTGCCCGGCTGGCAGCTGAAAAGAAAGCTAGTCAGAAGGCAAATGAACACACCAAGCAGCAACAGCAGCCTCTGGCTATTGGTATTGGCTACGTTAACGGACCACCAGCATTATGTCAATGGAAGTGCCCTCACAAAATGTCTCTGTGTCTAAGGATCAACTGACGCAATCTCTGGAGCATGGATTAGTTGGGACTTCCGCACAAATGCCTATGTCGAGGGGCATATTAAACCCGCCGAGCAAGCCATTGTCGTTCTCGCCGCTACCAGGCACTGGCATTGTGAACAACTACGTTCTACCCCCTAATAAGAGCTATATACCAGCTACGCCTCTCGCCAGCAACATAGATCAAAAGCCATTGAATTATGCATACACTAATAATAAAATGTAAAAAAATAAACATTTTAATTAACCGTCTAAGCACTCGATAGACGTCAGAACGATATACGATGTATCAAGCCACGACTTTAAAATAAAATCAGTGTCAGTCACCAACAAAAAATATATCTCTAAGAGTGCGGATATCTGTATCTTATCTACCATCCATACTTATCCATACAACGCATTTACACTGAGGCCAGTGTTAAAATGCCAATAGGTATCGTCAAAAAAGCATTAGCACTGAAGCAATTTTGCAGCTATGCACAGAGTACCGGCAAAAAACAGCTGTCTTTTGTTCACTTCTGATTTTGACATCGAATTCTAATTACAATTGCGCAAAACTATGAAAGTTGAGGCTGATTTAATTTTTATTTCTCAGGAAATAGCCGACAGTGTTGACAATGACAATTGACAATGAATGTGACAACATTTGAAATAATATTCAGTTGCTGACCAATAGCATTGATTCGTTAGCCAATGAGAGCCACAATCTAGCAGAGGATCCATTTATACGTTTTCTCCTGCATATAGTGCTGTTCCACTGCAACATATAATATAAGTATGTACATCAACAAATTTTGGTGTTCCACTGCATTAAAGTGCATAGCCGGGTTTACTAGCCGTATCGGCCCCCAATCCCATCCATATTTCAAGTATGCAGTTTCAAAGTACATCAACTGAAAGTAATTTATCGATTTGTTTTATACTTCTGGTACCAACCGTGAATTTTAAATAATGATTATTTATTTGTCTTCGTCACTGTGTTTTTATACCCTTGCAGAGGGTATATTAAAATTGTCACGATGTTTGTAACGCAGTGAAGGAAGCATCTCCGACCCCATAAACTATATATATTCTTGATCAGCATGACGAGCTGAGTCTATATAGCCATGTCCGTCTGTCCGTCTGTCCGTCCGTCTGTTTCTATGCTATCTCCTCCCTCAGTTTTAAAGCTATCTTGACCAAACTTTGCAAAAAGTCTTTAAATACACATAAGCTGCACATTTGTCGGAATTGGCCGGATCGGATGACTATATCATATAGCTGCCATAGAAACGATCGGTCCAAAAACAAAAAACATCGGCGTAGCCGATGTTAGCCTTCTATTTTTATACCCGTTACTCGTAGAGTAAAAAGGATATACTAAGTTCGTGCAAATGTATGTAACAGGCAGAAGGAAGCATCTCCGACCCCATAAAGTGTATATATTCTTGATCAGCATCAATAGCCGAGTCGATATAGACATGTCCGTCTGTCCGTCCGTCCGTCCGTCCGTCCGTATGAACACCTAGATCTCAGAGACTATAAGAGCTAGAGCTACCAAATTTTCAGTGTATACTTGTATTGTTTGCAGGCAGGTCAAGTTTGTTTCAAATTTTTTCCACGCCCCCTCCCGCCCACGCAATTTGAAAAAAACCTCATATCTCCAACAATTTTGAAAATAGACATTTCAAATCCTCTGGACATATATCTTAATCAGGTAAATGTTCAGTATGTAACTCTTACGCCCAAAATTTTTTTTTAAAAAAGCCTTCGATGTACCGCGAATTATCAAGAATTATCATGCAGAAACTATTTCCCGGAAAGACATGGTTCTTTATACACTTGAAAAGTGTATATTAATTTTGCCCAGAAGTTTGTAACGCATAGAAATATTAATTTCCGACCCCAGAAACTATATATATTCTTGATCAGGACGACGAGCTGAGTTCAATTCCGTCTGTCCGTCCGTGCGTCTGTCCGTCTGTCTGTCTGTCTGTCTGTTTCTACGCAAACCAGTCCCTCAGTTTTAAAGCTATCGAGCTGAAATTTTGCACAGAGTCTTCTTTTTACTTCATGCAACTAATATGTCGGAACCGGCCGGATCGGATGACTGTATCATATAGCTGCCATAGGAACGATAGGTCTAAGAACTAGTTCTAGTGGTAAAAACTTTTTTCCATCGTAGCGTCACTAATCTTGGTTCATGTTAGTCTTATATGCTTTCACATAATTCTGGAGAAATTTATCAAAATCGGATCACTATAGCATATAGCTGCCATATAAACGGTCGGTCAAAAAACTAGTTCTAGTGAGAAAAACTTTTTTGTTTTCCATCGTAGGGTCACTAATATTGATATATGTTAGTTTTATATGCTTTCACATCATTTTGAAAAAATTTATCAAAATCGGATGACTATAGCATAAAGCTGCCATAGGACCGATCGGTCGGAAAATGTGTTTTACTAAGAAAAGTTTATTTTTATGGTAACAAATTTTTATTATCAATGATTTAAAAATTTTAAATATCTGATATCTATATCCTATATATATTTTACCGGTTAAATCAGTTGGAAACAAAGTGTAGGTTTGCGCCGCAGGAAATAAATTTAAAAAAAAAAATCGCGCGATAATAATACACTACAGACGAAAACAAAGTGTAGGTTTGCGCAGCAGGAAATAAATTTAAAAAAAAATCGCGCGTCTGTAGTGTATTATTAGCTTACCTCCGAGAAATGGACATCTTCATTAATTAAATTTTCCTTCGTTGGATCATAAAGACGTCCAATGGCCAGAAAATCTCATGTATTCTCTCTCCGTGTGTTTTAAAAGACTTCAGAAAATTAATTAATCACTGAAGGACTACGAATTGAAAGTTTGCACATGATTCCACACTTGGGACAAATTTTTTCCAGAAGAATGACATTATGTTGCCATAAAAATTGGAGCAAATCGTCTGTGCTCATTTCCAAAAAGGAAGTACAATTATACTTGCTCCCAGTACACACGTTCATTTTCACTAATAGTCAGCAATTACAGAGATATTAATTACCCAATATAAATTATATTCTGAAAGCATATGTGATCAACATATATTTTGTATGGGTAAAAACAAACTTTAAAATTCAATTAAAAAAGAACCATGTCTTTCCGGGAAATAGTTTCTGCATAATAATTCTTGATAATTCGCGGTACATCGAAGGCTTTTTAAAAAAAAAATTTTGGGCGTAAGGGTTACATACTGAACATTTACCCTTAATCATCATTACCGATCGATCCGCCATACATCATTTTTCGATCAGATGAACTATAGTAGAGTTGCCGCCCGCGCAATTTGAAAAATACCTCATATCTCCCTCAATTTTGAAAATAGATTATTCGAACCCTCTAGACATATATTTTAATCATCACTACCTATCGATCCGCCATACATCGTTTCCTGATCAGATGAACGATAGAAAAGTTCACGCCCCCGCAATTTAAAAAATACCTCATATCACCCACAATTTTGAAAATAGATTGTTTGAAACCTCTAGACATATATTTTAATAATTATTACCTATCGATCAGCCATATATCTTAATCCTCATTACCTATCGATCCGCCATACATCATTTCCTGATCAGATGAGCTATAGTAGAGTTGCCTCCCCCGCAAATTGGAAAGAAACTCATATCTCCCACAATTAGGACATGTTTATATACTGAGTAACGGGTATATCGAAGTCGAGCATGGCCGACTTTAACTTACGCTCTCGTTTTTATTAATATCTGCATTAGCATTGACGTTTTTAAAAATATTACTCACGATATCAGCGTGACGAATTTTTTTTTTACAAGTTTTCGACCTTAAAATGGTCCATGTTCCATGTCGCGATCTCAATTTAAGTTGAATTAAATTCTTTTTCGCATTAAAAAACTTTTATTGAGATTTCCTATCAGTAATTTCTACCAAGAAATGCCTAAACAATCATTTAAGTACAGAAAACATGCTGAAATACAAATGCAAATGCTAAATTTAAGTATGAAGCAAAGAAAGCACAGAAAACTTCCTTAGCTAACTTTACAAAAGATATTAACCCTAGTACAAGCACAAAAACACTTTGGGATAAAGTTCATATAATTACAGGAGTTCAGAAAAAAACGCACATTCATTCAATAGAAACCGCGACTGGAAACACGTGTGACCCGATCGAGATTGCAAATGCCTTCTGCAAAGTCTGGTCATTTGACTACTCAAATGATATTAATTTTTCAGAATCTTTCAAGCAAAACAAAAACCGTCACATATATCAATTACCTTTAACCTATGTCCCAAAAAACTAAACTTATTGAAACACCCATCACGACAATAGAACTTCAGTCCTGTCTCAATAGCCTAAAAGGTTCCACACCCGGTTTTGATAACGTCCCATATGAAATTTAAAAAAAAAACTGCCGCCTGTTGGCATTAACAAGCTCTTGGATCTTTATAATAAAATATTAGATACAAGCATCATTCCCCAACAATGGAAAATAGCTACAATTATCCCAATCAGCAAACCCAATAAACCTAAAAACTCAATAAACGGCTACCGCCCCATATCATTAATGAAATGCAGGATTTCAAAAACATTAGAAAAAATTATATCAAAGCGAATTATGTGGTACCTTAATCAAGAAAACATGTTATCTCAAAACCAATACGCATATAAATCAAACCGATGTACCATAGACCCTCTGTTAATAATAGACAATTATATTTGCAATAATCTCTAAACAAAAAACCATGTATCAGCTCTTTCCATTGACATGGAAAAAGCCTTCGACAGAGTAGAATTACATTGTATATTACAACAACTATATGATTGGAAATTGGGACCAAAAATTATCAATTACATACGCAGTTGTCTTACTAATAGAAGATTCCGTGTAAAGGTAAAAAACACACTGTCAAGAGAAGAAAAACTACACAATGGTATCACTCAAGAGTCCCCATTGTTAGTGGCTCTTTTCCTGGCAGCATTCAATAGATTAAGTCACATAATAAACCAAAACAAATTTTTTACTCATACGATGTACGCAGATGATCTGTGCCTTTTTTTAATCCAAAAGAGGGATATAATTTCCAAATCAATTAAATGTTTGTAAAAATAATCGAGTGGTGCAATTATAGTGGCACAAATATATCAAATAAAAAATCCTCGCATTTGCATATATGCAAAAAACACAAATGTACAAATGTAGACATTATAGTTAACAATACAATTATACCAAAAACTGAACACCTTAAAATATTAGGTCTAACTTTTGATAAGAAACTTAATTGGAACGAACATATTAAAACATTAATCAAATCATTAAATACTAGATCAAATATCCTAAAATGTTTAAGTAGGAAAAATCTAAAATGTAACACAACTTCTCTCATTCACATAACAAAAGCAATAATACTATCAAAAATAGATTACGGCCTCTGTCTATACGGCAAAACAAGCAAAACTAACAAAAACAAATTATCCACCAAATACCACTCTTCCATCAGACTGTCCCTGGGTGCTTTTAGAACCACCCCGATCACCAACATTATTGCAGAAGTTGGGCTCCCGGATCTGAGCACTAGATTTGAATGGAGCATCGGAAGACAAATAAATAGACTGTCCAACACATAAGACTCATCTCTCCATACAACGCTTATTAATCAGCTCAAGCGCAAAAGAGAACTTCGCATTCCATCAACCCTTCAACTCATCATTAATAAAGCTGAAAAACTTAACATTATCATATCCCCTCTCCGAAAATACAAAGAAAAGGTTCCACCCTGGAATTTCAAGAATAGCTCAATCATATTCCAACTCGCTCGTCATAAAAAGGAAACAACTCCTAGAGAGGTGTATACAACAACTTTCAACAGCATTCGATCCAACTTCCCCACATGGAAATTCATCTTCACCGATGGTTCGAAGACAGACAAGGTGACAGCTCTGAGCGTTGTTACTGAGGAGAATATAATTCTAAGATCGGCTATAACACCTTCCTACAGGTCCATTTTTACAGCTGAAGTGGAGGCAATCCTAATTGCTGTGTTGATGGCAAGCGCAACCAAAAAAACTAAACATGTTATATGCACCGACTCACTTTCAACACTCCTCGCTGTCCAAAATATAAACAATAATAAACCCACCATATGCAAAATCAGGGACATTATTTCCGCAAACCATAAACAAAATAAAACTAATGTGGACACCAGGACATGCAGGCAATGAGCTGGCGGATACGGCTGCAAAAGCCGCTACTCTAGCCCCGTTAATTATGCACAACACCTCTAACAAGAAGGACATTAATAACCTCATCAATAAAACAAGTCAAATAGCTTTAAACCAAATCTGGAACGAATACAGTCATCACTACAAAACAGTAAATCCATCTAGAAAGCCCATTAATATACCAATATCAATAAACAGAAATCATGCAATTATTTACACCAGGTTCCGAATGGGACATACAAAACTCAAACACGAACACCTACTCAATAAAACACCACCACTGATCTGTCCATACTGCAATACAACAACTCTTACCATAGAGCATTTTGTCAACCACTGCTAATGAATACTAAACCAATGCACTTCGTTGAAAATTGCCAATCCACATCAACTGCTCTCAGAGGTCAATAATGAAAGTATAAGCAACTTTGTAAAACTTACATCTAGATTAAACATAAGACCTTAAAAATATTTACAAAATATTAGCCTGAAGGCCTCCGTTGCTCTGGCTATAAAGCCCCTTTTGTTTCTTAGAATTTATTTTTAAGTTACAATTATTAAAAAAAAAAAAAAAACTTTCTACCAAGAAGTATTTTAAAGTCCTTTTCAGATGTTTCAAGAAAGTTCATAGTATCCAGAGAACAAACTGTTTTAAACAAAACTTTGCGTCTTATTCAGCCGCATGTTACAACATCCTGCCTGAACTTATAGTTTTACAAAACTGCTTAATACACTTGCAAAAGTTCACTCCAACTGATTTAACCTGTAGAATATATATAGGATATCAGATATTTATTAATTGAAAATCAATCAAAAATTCAAAAGAATCAAAATTTGAAATTTGAAGATCTAAAAAATAATTTTGTGGAACTTAGGGCAGAAGTCCGGAACCTTAAAGGTGAGAATCACGCTCTTCGATTGGAGCTCGAAAACATGAAAGAGCAAAAGGCGGTCGAAAATTTCCGGTTTATGAGACTAGAAGATGAAGTTAGACGCAAAAACTTGGTCGTTCGAGGATTAGATGAGAATTCCCACGTCAAAGGAGCAATAATGGCATTGTGCACAGGAAAACTAGGAATCCAACAGGAGTTGCAAATTGAACAAGCACGGAAATTGTACAACACATGGCGTACACAGTGCTGACAAGCACAAAAAAGTTGGCGGGAACTCGGATTTCGATAGATCAAGACATCAATGAAGAAAGACTTAAAAATACAAGAATTTTGCTGCTGCTCAGAAAGGATTTCAAGTCCATCAACCAAAGCAAAGTGGTAAACGTCAGAAACGACAGGCTTAGGGTAGATAATCAATGGTTCTACTGGAGCAAAAACCTGAAGCTCATGTGCGGATCTCAGAACGGAATAACAGAGATGAGGAAAATTTTTTGGAAGTTCCTTTAATGTTGACCTAGACTACGAGAAGCTTAGCTCCAGACTGGCACCAAAAAACGGAGAGCACCACCAACATCAAGTAACTGTAGCATCTGTAGTCCAATCAACGAAAACTCTAAAAATACTAGCTTATAATATAAATGGTTTAGAAAATAAGTGTAATAATCTGTCTTTTTTAGAATTTGTCAAGTCACATGATATTATTGTATTAATTGAAACCCACGTAATGCAGTCGAAGGCAGAACGTTTTGAAAAATACCTTGGCGGCTTTAAAATATACTGAAAGCCAGCTTCCCGAAATTCCGCATATGGCAGAGCAAGCGGGGGCACGCTAATAGGAATCAAAAATGAGCTCCTAGATGTAGGAATTACCCACAAAGTGATGTCCACTGATGATGTGCAAGCATTGGAAATAATCACAACTGAAATTACTTTCACTTTAGTTCCAGTATACATAAGAGGCTGCTATTGGTCACATGAATTCCATGCTGTTGAAGAATATCTTGCAGAGAACAATGTACTTAATCCATTGGTAATGGGGGACTCAAACGTTCGAATTGGAAGCTTGACACAGGATCTAAGTTATATGGAAAACCCAGCTTGTATTAAAAATGCAGAGAGAAGAAGGTCCTTGGACAAGGTGGAGAACAGCAAAGGAAAAAAATTCATGACCCTCTGTTCGGACAACGGTCATGTTGTGCTAAATGGAATCACCAATGGAGACAAAGATGGCAGTTATACCTTCAAAAGCACTGTGGGAAGCTCTACAAATGATAAAGCGGCTATAGCCCATAGCCTGTTGAATCGGGTTGAGGACTTCGAAGTGGACAACAAACCATGGTCAGACCACTTACCAGTTCGACTGTTTCTGAGGGTGGAAAATTCAATAAGACGGAAAAGCCTTAAACTCTTACAAAAACTTCTGCCGAATCCACAAAATATATCGCGGTAAAAGAAAAGAGTTACGTTGAATTTGTGTAAGATCCGAGAAGAAAAAAAGGAACTTCTGCTACGTGACGTGCGAAATATAATTGTGGAGGCCCTGCCCAGTAAATGCCGCCATTGAGTGCTTTAAAGCAAGAACACTAGTATTTGAAGCACTTAACAGATGTCGCAATTCAACGGACGAGTCATTTCGCGTACTTTATCTGAAGGAGAACCATCAGTATAAGGTTCTTTGCAATGAGAAAAAAACTCGGTATCAAGAAGACATCGAAATTAAGCTGGACCAAATCAAGGACAGTAAGGAATGGTGGAAATTGGCACGAGAGCTCAAAGGAAGTCACTTCAGAGTTGGAGTAAACGTTGCTGCTGAAGAACTCCAAGGCTACTTCAAGGTTTTATTAAATCCGCAGCAAATAGCCCCGGATATACAAAACGCGAGAAATCTGCTGGAGATACCGCTGCTGGATAATCGGGTTATAGTTGAGGAGATCCAGAAAATGCTTCACAACGTAAATTTAAACAAAGCTGCAGGCGAAGATAGGCTATCGTACGAGTGCTATATAAATGCACCAATAGAACTCCTTCAAGAATTGGCCAAGATTTTTAATAGGATGTATGAAGGGGAAAGCATAGACTCTGCCTTTTCAAACAGCATCATATTCTCTATCTTTAAAAAAGGCGATATTAACTCTGATGGGTGTTCTTAACGAAAGGCTGACTAAATGGACTGACCAATACAATGTCCTAAATAAGTTTCAGGTAGGATTTAGAAGGAAATATTCTATCGTTGATAATATTTTTAACCTAACGTCCATAGTACATCTCAAATGGAATGAAGGAAAGAAAGTTTATGCTTTTTTTGTTGATTTTAAGGCTGCCTTTGATAAAATAATTTGACAACTTCTGTGGTACAAGCTACACATGCTCGGAGTCTCAAGCAAAATGCTTAATTTTATTGAAAAAATATACAGCGATACACGAGCGGCGGTCTGGACTGGAGAGGATTTGTCACATTCATTTGAGACCAAATCGGGAGCTCGACAAGGTTGCCTCATGTCACCACTTCTCTTCATACTGTTTTTAAACGACATCCACGAATGCCTGGGCGGAGGCCTGCACATAGGAGTCTTAAACATACCTGTGTTGTTATATGCTGATGATATCGTCATCTTAGCCGAGGATCCCCGAGTTTTGCAACGCATGATTTTTCGCTTAGAAGAATACTGTGACCGCTGGAATATAGAAGTAAATATGATCAAGTCTGAAATAATGATCTATCGGAGAGGAGGACGTCTATCAGCAGCTAAAAAATGGAAGTTTAAAGACTCGCCCATTAAAATAGTCTCGGAATACTGCTATACTTACGCCAAAGCTGTCATTTCAAAAAAAAACAGCTGAGACTAGCATAAATGTGTCTTGGAGTAAATAAGTTTACAATAAAAATTTACCAGTAAATGCCAAATGGAAAGTTTACAATGCCGTGTGTAGGTCGACAACTTTTAATTTTTCTTCTTAAAAAAAATTCTCAATCTGCCACCAACAAACCAGATTACGCACTCGCCTTGGAAAGCAATGTGGACTATGCGCACTTGTTTACTTTTGGACAACACACAACTTATATTTCGAAAGTCCTTTTGGAATATAAAGAAGAACGACTTCCGAACCTACTCGCCAACAAAATTTTGGAAAGAAATGTATTTTGGGCTTCGGAATTAAAAGCTCTATGTGTCTCAAATCGCATCGAGTGGCCCGACACGGAAGTCTCCTGGGCTCAATGGAATGGATTAAGCATAGAACTACTGGCTGCCCTAAAAAATACGCAGAGAGATGTATATGTGCAACGGAAGATCATACTATTGAGATTCCAGATTCCAGACCAGATTCTATAAATATTTAGTCAGTGACATAGGAGAAAAGTACTTAAATATACCGCCGATGGACATTTCGTGGGTGATGAAAGCCAGATGTGGCATGTTTTTGCTCCAGACAAACATTTACCAGCAAGTGGAAAGCCCTATCTGCCTCCTCTGCAATACAGGAGAACCGGAGGATATTCAACATTTTTTTGGCGAAGATGCCCTGTATTAAGGGAATTTAGAGTCCTTCACCTAGGTATGGACATTTTAGATACAAGCGGCTTAATTGATGTGCTTAACTGCTCAAGCGCAAACGATTGGAGGAATTTAATCAGGTACCTAAAATCTGCATGGGAGTATAGGAAACAAATTTTGTCTGTGTTACTGTAATTTGGTTCAACAAACTACGTTAAAATTGTTTAAACATTCTAAAATATATTTGTTTTTTGTTAAATTGAAAGGCTGACGGCTAAGAGCCATGCCTATATATTTTTATATTTAATTTATTTTGTTCATCTTAAGCTAAGCTTTTTATTGTCTAAACTAAGAAAATGAAAAGAATAAATTACTACTACTACTACTATATGTCTAGAATGTTCGAACTATCTATCATCAAAATTGTGGGAGTTATTACGTTTTTTTTTTTTTATTTACGGGAGAGGCACGGGGCGTGAAACAAATTAAAAATAAACTTGATCTGCCTGCAGGTATAAGAATTATATGTTCCATACACTTTAAACCTGTAGCTTTAACCATCTCTGAGATCTCTGCGTTCATACGGACAGACAGACGGACAGACGGACTTGACTTTATCGACTCGGCTGTTGATGCTGATCAATAATATATGTAGTTTATAGGGTCGGAGATGCTTCCTTCAGGCTGTTACTTACATTTGCACAAACCCAATATACTCTGTGTACCTTCGGTACAGAGTATAAAAATAAAAACGAGAAGGCAAAGCTAACTTCGACTGTGCAGAAGTTTTAATACACTTGAAAAACTTTACTCCAACTGATTTAACCATTAATATAAATATTATATAGGATATAGATATAAGATATTTAACATTTTTAAATCATTGATTATAAAAATTTAATACCATAAAAAAAAATTTTCTTAGAAAAACACATTTTCCGACCGATCGTTCCTTTGGCAGCTATATGCTATAGTCATCCGATTTTGATCAAATTTTCCAGAATTATGTGAAAGCATATAAAAGTAATATATACCAAGATTGGGGATGCTACGATAAAAAGCAAAAAAGTTTTTCTCACTAGAAGTAGTTTTTCGACCGACTGTTTCTATGGGAGCTATATAATATAGTCATCCGATTTTAATAAATTTTTTCTGTATTATATCAAAGCATATAAAACTAATATATACCAAGATTAGTGACGCTACGATGGAAAACAAAAAAGTTTTTCTCACTAGAACTAGTTTTTTGACCGAACGTTTCTATGGCAGCTATATGCTATAGTGATCCGATTTTGATACATTTTTCCAGAACTATGTGAAATCATCTAAAACTAATATATACCAAGATTGGTGACGCTACAATGGAAAATAAAAAAGTTTTTCTCACTAAGACTTATTTTCCGACCGATCGTTCCTATGGGAGCTATAAGTTATAGTCGTCCGATCCGGCCGGTTCCGACATATTAGTGGCGTGCAGTAAAAAGAAGACTCTGTGCAAAATTTCAGCTCGATAGCTTTAAAACTGAGAGACTAGTTCGCGTAGAAACAGACAGACAGACGGACAGACAGACGGACAGACAGACAGACGGACAGACAGACGGACGGACGGACAAGCGGAAATAAACTCGGCTCGTCGTCCTGATCAAGAATATATATAGTTTATGGGGTTGGAAATGAATATTTCTATGCGTTACAAACTTCTGGGCAAAATTAATATACACTTTTCAAGTGTATAAAAATTGTTAAAACTACAAGAAAAAAAATCTTGGTAAACTTCCAGTAACTGTACAAGTCAAAGAATAGTGAGCAACAGACTGGTTGACAAAGTACCGAAAGCAAAGTGGAAAAATAAAGCATGCAACTGTGACGAACCTTTTATTGCCGGCTTGCGCTCAGGGCAGTCGTGGCTCGCTCCAAACAGATTATAGAATGGAGTTTGGGATAAATAAAAACTATGCTCGATTTCGGGTTTATACCAGATTTATTGGCCGCTTACGTATAACTTAGGCTAGGCTTATTTATATAGTAATGTTCCAGATGTTCCCTCGGTACCCTTTTCCCTAGTCCCACTGGCGGGTATTTCGCTCAGTTCGTCGACTCTCGTTTTAGTTTGCACAGCTCGCCACCAGTCTGGTTTAACCCCGATCGATTTAACTCGTTTGGGCCGACTCGCTGGCCTTACTTTCTCTGCACCTGCTTGCCTATCGCTCAGCTCGCCGATATTCGTGTCGCTCGCGCAGCTAAGCTATACTGGCCCGCTTGCGAATCGCCAAGCTCGCCGTTTTAATCTCTTAGGTTTAAGGACACAATCACGCACTGGTTAACCCGGGGTTGCCTGACTCTGTTTTCATACGAGGAGTTTTCTGGAGCCTCCTTTTCCAGATCCTGTGTTCACCTCCGATCCTGATCCCGGATTATTTTCCTGTTCCGCTCTCGTTTCTGTTACCGACACTCGATTTCAAAAACCGCACTGTTACTCTGTCATCGGCACACTAACTCCCGGCTTGCGACTGCCTTTTATTGGCTCTCCAAGGCCCCGCGGTCAGCCGGGGCCTGGCTGGCGCCACAACCTCACTGGAATTTTCCATTCCCAAGACCCGTTTGATTTGTGGTCATTGGCTTTGGCGAAAGCGAGACAAATCTTTAGTCCACCTTGCCTCCTTGTCTATGCTCTTTCTAACGGTATCTTCGTCACCAAATTCGCCGCGTTTGCATTCTGGGTTTCTTAACCCCTTCTCGCCTCCATGCCATTCTTAACATATGCTTAATATAACTTTAACAAAACTTAAATACTACTATTCCGGCTTAAAGCTATTTAAAATCTATTTTCACCTTATGCTGGCTTGTGTGAGAACTACAAAAGTCCTCACAAAAACAAAATTTTCCACGTAGTAGCTTTTCCGGGAGTTTTCCAGCCCTTAGAGGTGGAATTTTCCAGAACCCTGCCTTAGTGTCCACTTTCAACTCATAAGGAAACTTCTGTGAAAATTGCAGCTTTCTATCTCTTACCGTTCAGACTCTACATATATTGCCAATCAGTCAGTCAGTCAGTGAGGACAAACTATTTTATCTATATAGAGAAGAGAAGATATACATATGCATACATACAATAGAAGCGTTACCGTGGTCAATGTTTTATTATTTTTATTTTTATACACTTGAAAAGTGTATATTAATTTTGCCCAGAAGTTTGTAACGCAAAGAAATATTCATTTCCGACCCCATAAACTATATATACAGCCATGCTCCCATTTTCACTTTCGCAAAAATTTTGCGATTTCAAACCGGTTTTAGGAGCAAATTTGGTCTCTAAATCGCAAAATGTTTGCGAAAGTGAATATGGGAGCCTGGCTGATATTCTTGATCAGGACGACGAGCTGAGTTCAATTCCGTCTGTCCGTCCGTCCGTCCGTCCGTCCGTCTGTCTGTCTGTTTCTACGCGAACTAGTCCCTCAGTTTTAAAGATATCAAGCTGAAATTTTGCACATAGTCTTCTTTTTACTGCCCGCAACTAATATGTCGGAACCGCCCGGATCGGATGACTATATCATATAGCTGCCATAGGAACGATAGGTCTAAGAACTAGTTCTAGTGGGAATCACTTTTTTGTTTTCCATCGTAGCGTCGCTTATCTTGGTATATGTTAGTTTCATATGCTTCTACATAATTCTGGAAAAATTTATCAAAATCGGATCACTATAGCATATAGCTGCCATATAAACGGTCGGTAAAAAAACTAGTTCTAGTGAGAAAAACTTTTTTGTTTTCCATTGAAGGGTCACTAATCTTGGTATATGTTAGTTTCATATGCTTCTACATAATTCTGGAAAAATTTATCAAAATCGGATCACTAAAGCATATAGCTGCCATAGAAACGGTCGGTCAAAAAACTAGTTCTAGTGAGAAAAACTTTTTTGTTTTCCATCGTAACTATACTAATCTTGGAATATATTAGTTTTATATGCTTTCACATCATTTTGAAAAAATTGATCTAAATCGGATGACTATAGCATATAGATGCCATAGGACCGATCGGTCGGAAAATGTGTTTTACCAAGAAAAGTTTTTTTTACGGTTTCAAATTTTTATTATCAATGATTTAAAAATTTTTAATATCTGATATCTATATTCTTTATATATTTTACCGGTTAAATCAGTTGGAGTGAAGTTTTTCAAGTGTATTAAAACTTCGGCACAGTCGAAGTTAGCTTTGCCTTCTCGTTTAATATCGGATATCTATATCCTACATATATTTTACGGGTTAAGTCAGTTGGACTTAAGTTTTTCAAGTGTATTAAAACTTCGGCACAGTCGAAGTTAGCTTTGCCTTCTCGTTTTTTGTATTAACAGAATTTACCAAATGAAGATGTGCTGGCCGAATTTAATGATAACAACGAGGTGTGTTTTAATAGTTATTTTTATACACTTGAAAAGTGTATATTAATTTTGCCCAGAAGTTGTAACGCATGGAAATATTCATTTCCGACCCCATAAACTATATATATTCTTGATCAGGACGACGAGCTGAGTTCAATTCCGTCCGTCCGTCCGTCTGTCTGTCTGTTTCTACGCGAACTTGTCCGTCAGTTTTAAAGCTATCGAGCTGAAATTTTGCACAGAGTCTTCTTTTTAATGCACGCAACTAATATGTGGGAACCAGCCGGATCGGATGACTATATCATGTAGCTGCCATAGGAACGAACGATCTGAGAACTAGTTCTAATTAGAAAAACTTTTTTGTTTTCCATCGTAGCCTCACTAAACTTGGTATATGTTAGTTTTATATGCGTTCACATAATACAGGTAAAATGTATAAATACCGGATGACTATATTATATAGCTCCCATAGAAACGGTCGGTCATAAAACTACTTCTAGTGAGAAAAACTTTTTGTTTTCTGTCGTAGCGTCTCCAATCTTGATATATATTAGTTTTATATACTTTCACAAAATTTTGAAAAAATTTATCAAAATCGGATGACTATAGCATATAGCTGCCATAGGACCGATCGGTCCGAAAATGTGTTTTACTAAGAAAAGTTTTTTTTAATGGTATCACATTTTTATTATCAATGATTTACAAATTTTAAATATCTGATATCTATATCCTATATATAATTTACCTGGTAAATCAGATGGAGTAAAGTTTTTCAAGTGTATTAAAACTTCGGCCGAGTCGAAGTTAGATTTGCTTTCTCGTTTTATTATACCATTGCAGAGGGTATATTAAAATTGTCACGATGTTTGTAACGTATAGAAGGAAGCATCTCCGACCACATAAATGTAGGATTGTGTATATCCAATAAAGTAAATGTTTATTTAAAAGTAAAACCCCAAACGGGAAAATGACAAAAATAGGGGATGTTTAATATTCAACTTAAGATCAGCAACTTTTCAACGTGCGTGCGACTTCTACGGCAGACTCTCGACGACCCTCTGTAAAGTCAAACGTCTCTCCCTCTCTCAGTGCGGCCGCTGCGTATCAGCTGCGCTCGAGTGGGATGCCACCTTACATTCGGCCATCCTGATAATCCTCATCCGACCCGGATGAAAGAAGCTCCTCGTTATCGGCAATAAACCTCCACAGCTTCATGTTGTCGCAGCTGGTGCTCGTAACATTTGGGCCTTCTGAGTCACTGCCAACCTTTTTTACTTCGTACCGGCCATTTCTTTTAACCGTGACAACCTCGTACGGTCCCAGAAATTGGCTTGCCAACTTGCGCCCAGCAACGAACTGCTTTCTTTTAATTGCGACCAAGTCACCCAGGGCGTATACGTGATCAGCTCGGCATTTCTTGTCATATTTGCGCTTATATACCATTTGTGCTTCTTGTATGTTGCGTTTCGCCTCTTCACGCAACTTCTGCCGCTCTTCATCACATTCAGCCACCAGCTCTTGGTTCAAAATTTCCAATAGATGATTTTCAGGTTTGGTATACATCTTGGTGCCAAACATAATTTCAAATGGCGACGATTTTGTGGATGAATGTATGTGCGAGTTAATAGCCATCTGCACCTGAGGCACATACTTAAACCATTTCGACGGGGCATCTGCTGACAGCTTTGATATTATGGACAAAATTGATCTGTTTACTCGTTCTATTTGCCCATTGCCTCTGGCCACTCCTGTAGTAGACCAAATGTGCTCAACGTTGTTTGTGGCGAGGAACTCTCCGAAAGCATTCGACGTAAATGCCACACCTCTATCGCTTACCACTCTTTTGGGAAAGCCGAACACGCTTGACCAATCGCTCAACTTTTTAAGGACTTCTTCTTGACCAGTCGACTTAGTGGTGAAAAGCCATACAAACTTGGAGAAACCATCAACAATTGCCAGGATAAACTTATACTGTTTTGAGGTTGCATCCATTGGTCCCAAGTGGTCGACATGCAGCGTATGTAATGGTGTTTCGCCTTTCTCGATACAACTGAGGAACCCTTCCTGCTTGCCCAGCTTTTTGTTGTGCATGATACAGCGTATACAGTTAGCGATGCATTTTAGAACTTTAATTTCCAGATGAGGGATCCAGAACTGCTGCTGAATGTTATGTATGGTCTTTTTTACTGCAAAATGGCCCATACCATGTGCCTCTTGAATGACATCGCGATCCATTAGCTTTGGAACAACCAGCAACTCATTTCCAGCAACAACCTTGTACAGCAGCCCTCCTTTTAACTTGTAGTCTTCAAACGGCTTTTGTTGAAGTATTTCGACAACAGTCTTGATGTGCTCGTCTTTTTGCTGCGCTTTCTTTAACCGATTAGAAACTTCCGATGAGATAAGGAGCACATCTTGCGGGTAGCGGCTGAGATAATCAATATGTTCATTTTATCTGCTGAACGATGTTCTGTTTCAAAGTCAAAATCTTGTAGATATAATATCCATTGCGCAACTTCCCTCGGCACGTTTTGTTTGGTTGTCGTCTGTTTGAAAGCGATACAGTCTGTGACCAATTTAAAGTGAACACTCAGCAAATAGTGTCTAAACTTTTTTAACGCCAAAAACGCAGCTTTCACCTCCAGTATATAACTGTGCAGCTTTGATTCAGCCTGGGACGTCTTTTTACTCCAATAGTATACTGGATGAATTTTACCATCGAATATCTGTAGGAGAACAGCTCCGTAACCGTCTTTCGATGCGTCTGTGTGAAGTTCTGTCGGAGCATCACGTGCATAAACATGCAAAACAGGCTCGCATGTCAACATTTCCTTCAATCTCTGCAGCGCGTTCATCTCTTCAGGACCAACAACAAACTCCACGTCCTTCTTCAACAGATTTGTGAGCGGCCGAGCAATTTGAGCATAACCAGGGACAAACTTTCTTAAAATCCCAGTTAAACCCAAAAATGCCTGCACTGCTTTTATATTCTTTGTTTTTGGAAATCGGCTGACAGCTACCGTCTTCTCTTTTCCGGGCCAAATCTTTCCGCCTTCAATCACATGACCAAGAAAACTTATGCGCGTCTGTAAAAAGCAACACTTTTTCCAGTTTATTTCCAACCCATACATGGCAGCTGTGGACAAAACCTTCTCCGTTTTTAGCATACATTCCTCAGGCGATGCAGCAAATACAATTATTTCGTCCATATATAATTGCATTATATCTTCGTAAATCAGATGTTGAAAAATGTGGTTGACAAAACGGATAAATGCAGCTGGCGAGTTTTGAAAACCAAACGGCGCTTTGTTAAACTCGAACAGACCTTCACGAGTTATAAACGCAGTGTAAACCTTGCTTTTTTCTTCCACTGGTACGTGAAAAAACCCATTCTTGAGGTCCATAACAGTGAACCACCTGGCAGCTTGCAACCTCTCAAGGACATCTTCTATTAGCGGCACTGGGAATCTTTTAAAACCATACTGTTCAAAAATCTGAAGTCAACGCATACTCTCAGAGTTAGATCTTTCTTTTTGGCAACCACAACTCTGCTTGCCACATGCGAGACCGATTTACGCACAATACCCTGCTCTAACCAATCTTCAACCTGATTTTTTACAGCTTCAGCATCTTTTGAGGATAACCGACTTGGAGACTGGCGAAACGACTTGACCACACCATCGGAAACAATTTGAAGCTCGATTGGACATTTCTTTAGTTCTGCTGGCTGCTGGTAACTGCTTTTGATTAAATGCTCCACGCTCTTCTTGTATTCTGGCGGAACTTCATAGCCACATTCAGATTCCACGATGTTCAGCATGTTATACAAAAATTCTTTTTTGGCGTCTGCTTCTTCGTCCAAATTCGAAAATATAAACCCTTCTGGCCCAGCTGATAATCGAAATTTTGATATAAAATCATACCCAATGATGGCATTTCCATCCATTGTGCCTTTTGGTACAACCAAGAACTTGTGCTCAATGTACATACCGTCAACTTCAACGTGGCCATTGAAACTACCAATTGGCTTTGTAAACTTGTTTCCCAAACCTCGCAGCGTAGACACACTCTGGAACAATCGCACGTTATTCAATTTTTTCAGCATACTTTCGTTTATAATCGACACATCAGAGCCTGTATTTACCAGGCATTTAACAGCGACATTGTTTATACAAACTGTTTTTAGGCGACCGTTTTCAACAACCATTCGAACGATTTTTGATTTTTTTGGGCAATCTCGAGATATATGACCGTTCTCGTTACACTGAAAACATTTGGTTTGCGCGGAACAATCTTTTCGCTTATGTTCTTCTGATCCACAATTAAAACAATATTCTTTTTTCGATACGACTGGCCCGCGAACACTTGCATTTTTATTTACTGCGTTTTTTTCAGTGTATTTTCCTCCGTGAACTAGTTCAAATAACTCATACTCCTCTCTTAGCGACTTGTATGTTTTGCAGCGATACATGGCGACTTTAAATTCACTTTTTATTTGTAGTCCATTGACTATGTGTCGCAACACAGCTGCTTCTTCCAGGTTTCCCGCACTAGCCAGCTTTTTCATATTTAAAATGTACTCGTGAAACGACTCGCTTTTTAGTTTTTTCTTTCACTCAGCTTTTTATGCACATCAGCACTGTTTTGATTGCTTTCAAATTCGTCCATCAGCTTTTCTTTTAGCTCAGCAAAATCATTCACACACTCAGCATCCAAAAACAATCTGGCAGCGCCACTCATTTTGCCTCTTGCTTGCACATACATCTGCTTTTGTGTTAATTCATATGCCTCCGCGTTGCTCTCAAAGTTCTCAAACCATTTACCGACCGGTTCACAATATCCGTCAAAATCACTGACCACTTTTTCAAAATTGTCCACTGAAATTGGTACATGTTTTTCGCGTTTTTCGTCCATTTCACATTTCATCGCCAACAGCTGAATTATTTGCTCAATTTTCTCCAACATATTATTGTTGATAATTTCTGCACTTTCCACAACTTCACTTGGTTCTTTTGGCACTTCCAGCTCTTTCGACAGCAGCAATAAATCCTCGACAGAGCTATTTAATTCTTCTTCTTGATCTTTTTTGTCTTGTCCACTGGTTTCATTCTGCTTCTTTCCCACTCGCTTTCCTGGTGTACGTGCCGTTTTACCCATTTTCCCTCTCGTATACACACAAAATCGATGACACGATCTCAACTGCACCAAAGTAACTGTTCTTGTCTCTCTTTTCTACTCGCTTCTTTGTATGGGTGTATACGTGTATTCGCGCGTGTTCAGCTGCACTATTGCGTCTTAGTTTTTCTTGGAAAATTTTTTTTTTTCAGGAATCGAATTGAATAGTTGCAATTTGTCTACTGTTCAACTTCACAACTTTACGACTTCAACTTTTAACCAAATTAGCAATATTCACACTCTGCACCCGACAACTTAACAGATTTTCCACGACTTTGGCACTTTTTCTCCGCCTTTCGTAATTTTCTCGCGTTCAGGACCGGTTGAGCCCCCAAATGTAGGATTGTGTATATCCAATAAAGTAAATGTTTACTTAAAAGTAATAACCCGAACGGGAAAATGACAAAAATAGGGGATGTTTAATATTCAACTTAAGATCAGCAACTTTTCAACGTGCGTGCGACTTCTACGGCAGACTCTCGACGACCCTCTGTAAAGTCAAACGTCTCTCCCTCTCTCAGTGCGGCCGCTGCTTATCAGCTGCGCTCGAGTGGGATGCCACCTTACATTCGGCCATCCTGATAATCCTCATCCGACCCGGATGAAAGAAGCTCCTCGTTATCGGCAATAAACCTCCACAGCTTCATGTTGTCGCAGCTGGTGCTCGTAACATTTGGGCCTTCTGAGTCACTGCCAACCTTTTTTACTTCGTACCGGCCATTTCTTTTAACCGTGACAACCTCGTACGGTCCCAGAAATTGGCTTGCCAACTTGCGCCCAGCAACGAACTGCGTTCTCTTAATTGCGACCAAGTCACCCAGGGCGTATACGTGATCAGCTCGGCGTTTCTTGTCATATTTGCGCTTATATACCATTTGTGCTTCTTGTATGTTGCGTTTCGCCTCTTCACGCAACTTCTGCCGCTCTTCATCACATTCAGCCACCAGCTCTTGGTTCAAAATTTCCAATAGATGATTTTCAGGTTTGGTATACATCTTGGTGCCAAACATAATTTCAAATGGCGACGATTTTGTGGATGAATGTATGTGCGAGATCTAGCACCTGAGGCACATACTTAAACCATTTCGACGGGGCATCTGCTGACAGCTTTGATATTATGGACAAAATTGATCTGTTTACTCGTTCTATTTGCCCATTGCCTCTGGCGACTCCTGTAGTAGACCAAATGTGCTCAACGTTGTTTGTGGCGAGGAACTCTCCGAAAGCATTCGACGTAAATGCCACACCTCTATCGCTTACCACTCTTTTGGGAAAGCCGAACACGCTTGACCAATCGCTCAACTTTTTAAGGACTTCTTCTTGACCAGTCGACTTAGTGGTGAAAAGCCATACAAACTTGGAGAAACCATCAACAATTGCCAGGATAAACTTATACTGTTTTGAGGTCGCATCCATTGGTCCCAAGTGGTCGACATGCAGCGTATGTAATGGTGTTTCGCCTTTCTCGATACAACTGAGGAACCCTTCCTGCTTGCCCAGCTTTTGTTGTGCATGATACAGCGTATACAGTTAGCGAAGCATTTTAGAACTTTAATTTCCAGATGAGGGATCCAGAACTGCTGCTGAATGTTATGTATGGTCTTTTTTACTGCAAAATGGCCCATACCATGTGCCTCTTGGATGACATCGCGATCCATTAGCTTTGGAACAACCAGCAACTCATTTCCAGCAACAACCTTGTACAGCAGCCCTCCTTTTAACTTGTAGTCTTCAAACGGCTTGTGTTGAAGTATTTCGACAACAGTCTTGATGTGCTCGTCTTTTTGCTGCGCTTTCTTTAACCGATTAGAAACTTCCGATGAGATAAGGAGCACATCTTGCGGGTAGCGGCTGAGATAATCAATATGTTCATTTTATCTGCTGAACGATGTTCTGTTTCAAAGTCAAAATCTTGTAGATATAATATCCATTGCGCAACTTCCCTCGGCACGTCTTGTTTGGTTGTCGTCTGTTTGAAAGCGATACAGTCTGTGACCAATTTAAAGTGAACACTCAGCAAATAGTGTCTAATCTTTTTTAACGCCAAAAACGCAGCTTTCACCTCCAGTATATAACTGTGCAGCTTTGATTCAGCCTGGGACGTCTTTTTTTACTCCAATAGTATACTGGATGAATTTTACCATCGAATATCTGTAGGAGAACAGCTCCGTAACCGTCTTTCGATGCGTCTGTGTGAAGTTCTGTCGGAGCATCACGTGCATAAACATGCAAAACAGGCTCGCATGTCAACATTTCCTTCAATCTCTGCAGCGCGTTCATCTCTTCAGGACCAACAACAAACTCCACGTCCTTCTTCAACAGATTTGTGAGCGGCCGAGCAATTTGAGCATAACCAGGGACAAACTTTCTTAAAATCCCAGTTAAACCCAAAAAATGCCTGCACTGCTTTTATATTCTTTGTTTTTGGAAATCGGCTGACAGCTACCGTCTTCTCTTTTCCGGGCCAAATCTTTCCGCCTTCAATCACATGACCAAGAAAACTTATGCGCGTCTGTAAAAAGCAACACTTTTTCCAGTTTATTTCCAACCCATACATGGCAGCTGTGGACAAAACCTTCTCCGTTTTTAGCATACATTCCTCAGGCGATGCAGCAAATACAATTATTTCGTCCATATATAATTGCATTATATCTTCGTAAATCAGATGTTGAAAAATGTGGTTGACAAAACGGATAAATGCAGCTGGCGAGTTTTGAAAACCAAACGGCGCTTTGTTAAACTCGAACAGACCTTCACGAGTTATAAACGCAGTGTAAACCTTGCTTTTTTCTTCCACTGGTACGTGAAAAAACCCATTCTTGAGGTCCATAACAGTGAACCACCTGGCAGCTTGCAACCTCTCAAGGACATCTTCTATTAGCGGCACTGGGAATCTTTTAAAACCATACTGTTCAAAAATCTGAAGTCAACGCATACTCTCAGAGTTAGATCTTTCTTTTTGGCAACTACAACTCTGCTTGCCACATGCGAGACCGATTTACGCACAATACCCTGCTCTAACCAATCTTCAACCTGATTTTTTACAGCTTCAGCATCTTTTGAGGATAATCGACTTGGAGACTGGCGAAACGACTTGACCACACCATCGGAAACAATTTGAAGCTCGATTGGACATTTCTTTAGTTCTGCTGGCTGCTGGTAACTGCTTTTGATTAAATGCTCCACGCTCTTCTTGTATTCTGGCGGAACTTCATAGCCACATTCAGATTCCACGATGTTCAGCATGTTATAAAAAAATTCTTTTTTGGCGTCTGCTTCTTCGTCCAAATTCGAAAATATAAACCCTTCTGGCCCAGCTGATAATCGAAATTTTGATATAAAATCATACCCAATGATGGCATTTCCATCCATTGTGCCTTTTGGTACAACCAAGAACTTGTGCTCAATGTACACACCGTCAACTTCAACGTGGCCATTGAAACTACCAATTGGCTTTGTAAACTTGTTTCCCAAACCTCGCAGCGTAGACACACTCTGGAACAATCGCACGTTATTCAATTTTTTCAGCATACTTTCGTTTATAATCGACACATCAGAGCCTGTATTTACCAGGCATTTAACAGCGACATTGTTTATACAAACTGTTTTTAGGCGACCGTTTTCAACAACCATTCGAACGATTTTTGATTTTTTTGGGCAATCTCGAGATATATGACCGTTCTCGTTACACTGAAAACATTTGGTTTGCGCGGAACAATCTTTTCGCTTATGTTCTTCTGATCCACAATTAAAACAATATTCTTTTTTCGATACGACTGGCCCGCGAACACTTGCATTTTTATTTACTGCGTTTTTTTCAGTGTATTTTCCTCCGTGAACTAGTTCAAATAACTCATACTCCTCTCTTAGCGACTTGTATGTTTTGCAGCGATACATGGCGACTTTAAATTCACTTTTTATTTGTAGTCCATTGACTATGTGTCGCAACACAGCTGCTTCTTCCAGGTTTCCCGCACTAGCCAGCTTTTTCATATTTAAAATGTACTCGTGAAACGACTCGCTTTTTAGTTTTTTCTTTCACTCAGCTTTTTATGCACATCAGCACTGTTTTGATTGCTTTCAAATTCGTCCATCAGCTTTTCTTTTAGCTCAGCAAAATCATTCACACACTCAGCATCCAAAAACAATCTGGCAGCGCCACTCATTTTGCCTCTTGCTTGCACATACATCTGCTTTTGTGTTAATTCATATGCCTCCGCGTTGCTCTCAAAGTTCTCAAACCATTTACCGACCGGTTCACAATATCCGTCAAAATCACTGACCACTTTTTCAAAATTGTCCACTGAAATTGGTACATGTTTTTCGCGTTTTTCGTCCATTTCACATTTCATCGCCAACAGCTGAATTATTTGCTCAATTTTCTCCGACATATTATTGTTGATAATTTCTGCACTTTCCACAACTTCACTTGGTTCTTTTGGCACTTCCAGCTCTTTCGACAGCAGCAATAAATCCTCGACAGAGCTATTTAATTCTTCTTCTTGATCTTTTTTGTCTTGTCCACTGGTTTCATTCTGCTTCTTTCCCACTCGCTTTCCTGGTGTACGTGCCGTTTTACCCATTTTCCCTCTCGTATACACACAAAATTGATGACACGATCTCAACTGCACCAAAGTAACTGTTCTTGTCTCTCTTTTCTACTCGCTTCTTTGTATGGGTGTATACGTGTATTCGCGCGTGTTCAGCTGCACTATTGCGTCTTAGTTTTTCTTGGAAAAATTTTTTTTTTCAGGAATCGAATTGAATAATTGCAATTTGTCTACTGTTCAACTTCACAACTTTACGACTTCAACTTTTAACCAAATTAGCAATATTCACACTCTGCACCCGACAACTTAACAGATTTTCCACGACTTTGGCACTTTTTCTCCGCCTTTCGTAATTTTCTCGAGTTCAGGACCGGTTGAGCCCCCAAATGTAGGATTGTGTATATCCAATAAAGTAAATGTTTACTTAAAAGTAATAACCCGAACGGGAAAATGACAAAAATAGGGGATGTTTAATATTCAACTTAAGATCAGCAACTTTTCAACGTACGTGCGACTTCTACGGCAGACTCTCGACGACCCTCTGTAAAGTCAAACGTCTCTCCCTCTCTCAGTGCGGCCGCTGCGTATCAGCTGCGCTCGAGTGGGATGCCACTTTACATTCGGCCATCCTGATAATCCTCATCCGACCCGGATGAAAGAAGCTCCTCGTTATCGGCAATAAACCTCCACAGCTTCATGTTGTCGCAGCTGGTGCTCGTAACATTTGGGCCTTCTGAGTCACTGCCAACCTTTTTTACTTCGTACCGGCCATTTCTTTTAACCGTGACAACCTCGTACGGTCCCAGAAATTGGCTTGCCAACTTGCGCCCAGCAACGAACTGCGTTCTCTTAATTGCGACCAAGTCACCCAGGGCGTATACGTGATCAGCTCGGCGTTTCTTGTCATATTTGCGCTTATATACCATTTGTGCTTCTTGTATGTTGCGTTTCGCCTCTTCACGCAACTTCTGCCGCTCTTCATCACATTCAGCCACCAGCTCTTGGTTCAAAATTTCCAATAGATGATTTTCAGGTTTGGTATACATCTTGGTGCCAAACATAATTTCAAATGGCGACGATTTTGTGGATGAATGTATGTGCGAGTTAATAGCCATCTGCACCTGAGGCACATACTTAAACCATTTCGACGGGGCATCTGCTGACAGCTTTGATATTATGGACAAAATTGATCTGTTTACTCGTTCTATTTGCCCATTGCCTCTGGCGACTCCTGTAGTAGACCAAATGTGCTCAACGTTGTTTGTGGCGAGGAACTCTCCGAAAGCATTCGACGTAAATGCCACACCTCTATCGCTTACCACTCTTTTGGGAAAGCCGAACACGCTTGACCAATCGCTCAACTTTTTAAGGACTTCTTCTTGACCAGTCGACTTAGTGGTGAAAAGCCATACAAACTTGGAGAAACCATCAACAATTGCCAGGATAAACTTATACTGTTTTGAGGTCGCATCCATTGGTCCCAAGTGGTCGACATGCAGCGTATGTAATGGTGTTTCGCCTTTCTCGATACAACTGAGGAACCCTTCCTGCTTGCCCAGCTTTTTGTTGTGCATGATACAGCGTATACAGTTAGCGAAGCATTTTAGAACTTTAATTTCCAGATGAGGGATCCAGAACTGCTGCTGAATGTTATGTATGGTCTTTTTTACTGCAAAATGGCCCATACCATGTGCCTCTTGGATGACATCGCGATCCATTAGCTTTGGAACAACCAGCAACTCATTTCCAGCAACAACCTTGTACAGCAGCCCTCCTTTTAACTTGTAGTCTTCAAACGGCTTGTGTTGAAGTATTTCGACAACAGTCTTGATGTGCTCGTCTTTTTGCTGCGCTTTCTTTAACCGATTAGAAACTTCCGATGAGATAAGGAGCACATCTTGCGGGTAGCGGCTGAGATAATCAATATGTTCATTTTATCTGCTGAACGATGTTCTGTTTCAAAGTCAAAATCTTGTAGATATAATATCCATTGCGCAACTTCCCTCGGCACGTCTTGTTTGGTTGTCGTCTGTTTGAAAGCGATACAGTCTGTGACCAATTTAAAGTGAACACTCAGCAAATAGTGTCTAATCTTTTTTAACGCCAAAAACGCAGCTTTCACCTCCAGTATATAACTGTGCAGCTTTGATTCAGCCTGGGACGTCTTTTTACTCCAATAGTATACTGGATGAATTTTACCATCGAATATCTGTAGGAGAACAGCTCCGTAACCGTCTTTCGATGCGTCTGTGTGAAGTTCTGTCGGAGCATCACGTGCATAAACATGCAAAACAGGCTCGCATGTCAACATTTCCTTCAATCTCTGCAGCGCGTTCATCTCTTCAGGACCAACAACAAACTCCACGTCCTTCTTCAACAGATTTGTGAGCGGCCGAGCAATTTGAGCATAACCAGGGACAAACTTTCTTAAAATCCCAGTTAAACCCAAAAATGCCTGCACTGCTTTTATATTCTTTGTTTTTGGAAATCGGCTGACAGCTACCGTCTTCTCTTTTCCGGGCCAAATCTTTCCGCCTTCAATCACATGACCAAGAAAACTTATGCGCGTCTGTAAAAAGCAACACTTTTTCCAGTTTATTTCCAACCCATACATGGCAGCTGTGGACAAAACCTTCTCCGTTTTTAGCATACATTCCTCAGGCGATGCAGCAAATACAATTATTTCGTCCATATATAATTGCATTATATCTTCGTAAATCAGATGTTGAAAAATGTGGTTGACAAAACGGATAAATGCAGCTGGCGAGTTTTGAAAACCAAACGGCGCTTTGTTAAACTCGAACAGACCTTCACGAGTTATAAACGCAGTGTAAACCTTGCTTTTTTCTTCCACTGGTACGTGAAAAAACCCATTCTTGAGGTCCATAACAGTGAACCACCTGGCAGCTTGCAACCTCTCAAGGACATCTTCTATTAGCGGCACTGGGAATCTTTTAAAACCATACTGTTCAAAAATCTGAAGTCAACGCATACTCTCAGAGTTAGATCTTTCTTTTTTGGCAACTACAACTCTGCTTGCCACATGCGAGACCGATTTACGCACAATACCCTGCTCTAACCAATCTTCAACCTGATTTTTACAGCTTCAGCATCTTTTGAGGATAATCGACTTGGAGACTGGCGAAACGACTTGACCACACCATCGGAAACAATTTGAAGCTCGATTGGACATTTCTTTAGTTCTGCTGGCTGCTGGTAACTGCTTTTGATTAAATGCTCCACGCTCTTCTTGTATTCTGGCGGAACTTCATAGCCACATTCAGATTCCACGATGTTCAGCATGTTATAAAAAAATTCTTTTTTGGCGTCTGCTTCTTCGTCCAAATTCGAAAATATAAACCCTTCTGGCCGAGCTGATAATCGAAATTTTGATATAAAATCATACCCAATGATGGCATTTCCATCCATTGTGCCTTTTGGAACAACCAAGAACTTGTGCTCAATGTACATACCGTCAACTTCAACGTGGCCATTGAAACTACCAATTGGCTTTGTAAACTTGTTTCCCAAACCTCGCAGCGTAGACACACTCTGGAACAATCGCACGTTATTCAATTTTTTCAGCATACTTTCGTTTATAATCGACACATCAGAGCCTGTATTTACCAGGCATTTAACAGCGACATTGTTTATACAAACTCGACGACCCTCTGTAAAGTCAAACGTCTCTCCCTCTCTCAGTGCGGCCGCTGCTTATCAGCTGCGCTCGAGTGGGATGCCACCTTACATAAACTATATATATTCTTGATCAGCATCAATAGCCGAGTCGATCTAGCCCTGTCCGTCTGTCCGTCCGTCTGTCCGTCGGTCCGTCTGTCTGTTTCTATGCTATCTCCTCAGTTTTGAAGCTATCTTGACCAAACTTTGCTAAAAGTCTTTAAATACATATATGCTGCACATTTGTCAATGAAAAACAAAAAAGTTTTTCTCACTAGAACTAGTTTTTGGACCGACCGTTTATATGGCAGCTATATGGTATTGTCATCTGATTTTGATCAATTTTTCCAGTATTGTGTGGAAGCTTATAAAATTAATATATATCACGATTGGTGACGCTACGATGGAAAACAAAAAAGTTTTTCTCACTAGAACTAGTTTTTGGACCGATCATTCCTATGGCAGCTATATGATATAGTCATCCGATCTGGCCGATTCCGACAAATGTGCAGCGTATTTGTATTTATAGACTTTTTGCAAAGTTTGGTCAAGATAGCTTTAAAACTGAGGGAGGAGATAGCATAGAAACAGACGGACAGACAGACGGACGGACAAACGGAAATGAACTCAGCTCGTCATGCTGATCAAGAATATATATACTTTATGTGGTCGGAAATGCTTCCTTCAATGCGTTACAAACATCGTGACAATTTTAATATACCCTCTGCAAGGGTATAATAAAAAAAAACGAGAAGGCAAAGCTAACTTCGACTGTGCCGAAGTTTTAATACACTTGAAAAACTTTACTCCAACTGATTTAACCGGTAAAATATATATATGATATATATATCAGATATTTAAAATTTTTAAATCATTGATAATCAAAAATTGGTACCATAAAAAAAACTTTTTTTTAGTAAAACACATTTTCCGACCGATCGGTTCTATGGCAGCTATATGCTATAGTCATCCGATTTTGATCAATATTTCCTGTATTATGTGAAAGCATATAAAACTAATATATACCAAGATTGGTGACGCTACGATGGAAAATAAAAAAGTTTTTCCCACTAGAACTAGTTTTTTGACCGACCGTTTATATGGCAGCTATATGCTATATTCATTCGATTTTGATAAATTTTTCCACAAATATGTATAATCATCTAAAACTAATATACACCAAGATTGTTGACGCTACGATGGAAAATCAAAATGTTTTTCCCACTAGAACTAGTTTTTTGACCGACCGTTTATATGGCAGCTATATGCTATATTCATTCGATTTTGATCAATTTTTCCACAAATATGTAAAATCATCTAAAACTAATATACACTTGAAAAGTAAATGGAAAATCAAAAAGTTTTTCCCACTAGAACTAGTTTTTTGACCGACCGTTTATATGGCAGCTATATGCTATATTCATCCGATTTTGATCAATTTTTCCACAAATATGTAAAATCATCTAAAACTAATATACACCAAGATTGTTGACGCTACGATGGAAAATCAAAATGTTTTTCCCACTAGAACTAGTTTTTTGACCGACCGTTTATATGGCAGCTATATGCTATATTCATTCGATTTTGATCAATTTTTCCACAAATATGTAAAATCATCTAAAACTAATATACACTTGAAAAGTGGATGGAAAATCAAAAAGTTTTTCCCACTAGAACTAGTTTTTTGACCGACCGTTTATATGGCAGCTATATGCTATATTCATCCGATTTTGATCAATTTTTCCACAAATATGAAAAATCATTTAAAACTAATATACACTTGAAAAGTGTATATTAATTTTGCCCAGAAGTTTGTAACGCATAGAAATATTCATTTCCGACCCCATAAACTATATATATTCTTGATCAGGACGACGAGCTGAGTTCAACTCCGTCTGTTCGTCCGTCCGTCTGTCTGTCTGTCTGTCTGTCTGTCTGTCTGTCAGTCTGTTTCTACGCGAACTAGTCCCTCAGTTTTAAAGCTATCGAGCTGAAATTTTGCACAGAGTCTTCTTTTTACTGCACGCATTTAATATTTTGGAACCGGCCGGATCGGATGACTATATCATGTAGCTGCCATAGGAACGATCGGTCCAAAAACTAGTTCTAGTTAGAAAAACTTTTTTGTTTTCCATCGTAGCGTCACCAATAGTGATATATATTAATTTTATAAGCTTCCACATAATACTGGAAAAATTTATCAAAATCGGATGACTATATCATATAGCTGCCATAGGAAACGATCGGTCAAAAAATAAGTTTTAGTGGGAAAAACTTTTGTTTTCCATTTACTTTCAGTGTATATTGTTTAGATGATTTCATTTGTGGAAAATTGATCAAATCGTGTATTCTTGACCGTGTCCGTCTCCCCTCTCTCAGTGCGGCCGCTGCTTCAGCTGCGCCGGTGGGATGCCACCTACATAAACTATATATTCTGCGCATCGCCGAGTCGTCTAGCCTGTCCGTCTGTCCGTCCGTCTGCCGTCGGTCCGTCTGTCTGTTCTATGCTTCTCCTCAGTTTTGAGCTATCTGCCAAACTTTGCTAAGTCTTTAAATACATATAGCTGCCATTGTCTGAAACAAAAGTTTTTCTCACTAGAACTGTTTTGGACCGACCGTTTATATGGCAGCTATAGGTATTGTCTCGATTTTGACATTTTCCAGTTGTGTGGAGCTTTTTATACCGTGGTGCCGCTCGTGGCAGTTTTCTAACTAGAACTAGTTTTGGACCGATCGTTCCTATGGCGCTACGTAAGTCCCGTCCGCCGTTCCGCAAGTGCGCGTTTGTTTTATAGACTTTGCAAAGTTGGTCGATGCTTTAAACGGGGAGGAGGATGCATAGAAACAGACGGACAGACGACGGCGGCCGGCTGAACCAGCTCGCTGCGCGACTAAGCGTCAAAACGTAAAAGGGGGAACCGGGTTACCTTTGTTTTCCATCGTAGCGTCACTAATCTTGGTATATGTTAGTTTTATATGCTTTCATATAATACAGGAAAAATTGATCAAAATCGGATGACTATAGCATATAGCTGCCATATATATCGGTCGGAAAATGTGTTTTAGTAAGAAAAGTTTTTTTTTATGGTATCAAATTATTAATATCGATTATTTAAAAATTTTAAATATCTGATATCTTTTTCCTATATATAATTTACCGGTTAAATGAGTTGGAGTAAAGTTTTTCAAGTGTATTAAAACTTCGGCACTGTTGAAGTTAGCTTTGCCTTCTCGTTTTTATTTATTATGATAAAACATTTTTGATTGGATTGATGTGGCAAAGATATTAAATAGTTCTCAAGAAACGAAGATTATCATATTATGCATATATATATCAGGGCTGCAAACCGGTTCGGAACCGAACCCTTCAGAACCGGTTCGGTCCAGGTTCTGATGATGCCTGAACCTAACCGGGAACCGAACCCCTTTGGAAATAATCACGGGAACCCGAACCCAACCCTGTTTTCTTATTGATTGGGTTCGGTTCTAAAAAAAACACAGAGTTTATTTTTGCTTTGATGTTAAAATACATTTCATAATTATGAACAAAAATGTATTCATCATGTATAGACGGCGACGCTTTTCCCGTTCGCAACAAAAGACTGGACAAAATTACACAACCTCAAGCAAAGGAATTCAATTTGCATTTGAAACCGTATTTCTGGGTATTATTTTGTTCGTATGGAGTGGAATTCAATGGAAAGTTGCACGTCATTTAAGTTTCTTAATTTTTTTTTAACCAAGTCACAATTAAAATACTTTTAGCATTTCACTCTATGAATATGCCAGTCAAAGCTGTGCTGTGGCGGTCTCATTCTTGGAAAAAATAGTTCTGATTAGAATTCTTGGAAATTGTGTATGAACGTGTTCGGCCACACTATAAGTGTGCGATGAGACATTCCGGCGAATCTGTGATTAAGTCGCTGTCACGGGCAATCATCAAATCACACATTGACTGCATATTTAAAGTATGTGTGATTTGATGACTGCCAGTCACTGTTACTTAATCACAGTTACGCCGATATGGCCAATCACAGTTACTAAATCACAGGTACACCGATAAAGGTCATCTCTTATTTATTAGCCAAAAGCGGGCGTATTTTTCGCAGGTTTCATGGCCACAAAAATCATCATCATCAGTTTCAGGAATCCCACTACTGTGATAGAGAAATGACTTTTGCTGTGAGTGCAAGTTGGCAGTATCGCTCAACTCTTCTAAACATATATAGAATGTCTGATAGTTTAGTCAATCTAGACAATCTAGCTTGACTTCCAAGGCATTTTTAGGGCATCAGGCAGCAGTTTAATAGGCATTTCGTCTTCGAATTCTATTAAATAATAAATTATGTATATAAATATATAAAATGCAATCTGGAACCCAAACCCGAACCGGAACCCCGGTTCTCAATTTGAAGGGAACCGGTTGTGGAACTGAACTCCTAGCGTAGGGTAACGGTTTGAACCCCAAACCGAACCCTTGTCAAAATTGGAGGGGTTTGCAGCCCTGATATATATTGTCATTATCTTTTATGCACAAAATGAAAAATTGACTCCAAAATATCGAAAATTGATTAGCCACACAATTGCGGAATATTTTCTGTCAAATAATATTCGACCAAATCAAGACATATTATAGTCCTATTTAATAGTGAAATAAAGGTAATCAAATTTTGGTTAAGTTAATAAGTGGCTTAGTTTAGTTTAGCACAGTTCCACACATTCTTGTATAATGATTCTGAATTGTTAATTACTGGTACATTTTTTCTTTTGTACATATTTCTGTACGATGCCTATTTTATCAAGAGACAGGGAAAAAAAAACAGCAGGCCTTCTTTATGGCAAATTTTATAATTTCCAAGCCAAATTTTAGAAAGATAATATTTTGAAGGAGGCTCTAAAATCAAGCACTTCAGATTCTCAGGAACTGGATATAGAAGGTAAACTGCTCTGTATTCGAATAATTATAAAATATGAATTAATTTCTTTACAGAACTTTTTGAGAAGGATTGGTTGAAACACAATGTAAGCCCCTTTAGCGAAATTTCCGAAAAGTTTAATGTTTTGTTACTTTCGCGCAAGCAATTTTTTGAATCCTCAGGTTCACTTCATGATATTATTGAGGAATATCCAATTTTAAAGCAGTCGTTTGGACATAAGCTTATAAGTTGTATACATACACTTTGTTTTTTTTATGCTGTATCAAATTTTTATTATTAAATATTAAAAAGTTTAAAATATTTGATATCTATATTCTATATATTTTTTACCGGTTAAATCAGTTGGAGTAAACTTGTTCAAGTGTATTTAAACTTCGGCACAGTCGAAGTTAGCTTTGCCTTCTCGTTTTTTTTCTGTGTATGTAACTGATAACTGAGAGCGGCGCAGTCCCATTAGATCCTGCCGTCAAGCAAGGTCCAATTGGAAAAGTACCGGTTAGCTATTGCCCTCTCGCTCTCTCTTTCTCGTAAGTTCTACCAATCGCTGTGGTATTGTTGTTGTCGTTGGTTTTTATTTTCTTTTACTTATAGCTCTAATATCGTTCATCTGATCAAACAACGATGTATGGCGGGTCGATTCATAATAAGTAGTAGAATATATGTCTAGAATGTTCGAACTATCTATCTTGAAAATTGTGGGAGTTATTTCGTTTTTTTTTTAATTTGCGGGGGAGGCAGGGGGCGTGGCAAAAATTAAAAATAAACTTGATCTGCCTGCAGGTATAAGAATTATATGTTCCATACACTTTAAACCTCTAGCTCTTACCATCTCTGAGATCTCTTCGTTCATACGGACAGACAGACGGACAGACAGACAGACAGACAGACAGACAGACGGACATGGCTATATCGACTCGGCTGTTGATGCTGATCAAGAATATATATACTTTATGGGGTCGGAGATGCTTTCTTCTGTCTGTTACATACATTTGCACAAACCCAATATACTCTGTGTACCTTCGGTACAGAGTATAAAAAAGGTCCCAGTTCAGCAGCAGATGGATGACTCTAGCAGAAGAACATGACATCAGCGGTAACATTGAAATTATAGAAGATTGGGTGCAAATACAAGGCAGGATTATCCAAGCCATAGATAACTCGACTATGAATAATTTCAACGCGAGAGCAAAGAGATAAGACGTCTGCACTGGGATAAATCTACGCTCTCAACATTTGAATGTGCAGATGTTCTAAATGGAGAGAACTGGCACGCACTGGCCTCATATTTAAAAGATGCGCTTGCCTACAGGAGAAGGATCCTTAACGAGGACTTTTAATGAAGTCCTTTTTTATTAATAATATAGATATGCATAATTTGGCGGACGGCATAAAGCCATGCCATATAAATTAAAATATTTTTGTTTTAGCTTTAATTTTTTATACCCTTGCAGAGGGTATATTAAAATTGTCACGATGTTTGTAACGCATAGAAGGAAGCATCTCCGACCCCATAAACTATATATATTCTTGATCAGCATGACGAGCTGAGTCTATATAGCCATGTCCGTCTGTCCGTCTGTCCGTCTGTCCGTCCGTCTGTTTCTATGCTATCTCCTCCCTCAGTTTTAAAGCTATCTTGACCAAACTTTGCAAAAAGTCTTTAAATACACATAGGCTGCACATTTGTCGGAATTGGCCGGATCGGATGACTATATCATATAGCTGCCATAGGAACGATCGGTCCAAAAACAAGTTCTAGTGAGAAAAACTTTTTTGCTTTCCATCATAGCGTCACCAATCGTGGTATATATTAGTTTTATATGCTTCCATACAATTGTGGAAAAATTTATTAAAATCGGATGACTATAGCATATAGCTGCCATATAAACGGTCGATTCAAAAACTAGTTCTAGTGGGAAAAACTTTTTTGTTTTTCATTGCAGCGTCACCAAACGTGGTATATATTTATTTTATATGATTCCACACATTTCTGGAAAAATTTATCAAAATCGGATGACTAAAGCATATAGCTGCTATATAAACGGTCGGTTCAAAAACTAGTTTTAGTGAGAAAAACTTTTTTGTTTTCCATCGTAGCGTCACCAAACGTGGTATATAATAGTTTCATATACTTCCACACAATTCTGGAAAAATTTATCAAAATCGGATGACTATAGCATATAGCTGCCATATAAACGGTCGGCTAAAAAACTTGTTCTAGTGAGAAAAACTTTTTTGTTTTCCATCGTAGCGTCCTCAATCTTGGTACATATTAGTTTTATATGTTTTCACATAATTCTGAAAAAATTTATCAAAATCGGATGACTATAGCATATAGCTGCCATATAAACGGTCGGTCAAAAAACTAATTCTAGTGAGAAAAACTTTTTTTATCAATGGTAGCGAATTCAAAAACTGCAAGGGTATTTTAAACATCGGCGTAGCCGATGTTAGCCTTCTATTTTTCATAATAATAATTAGGGGATTCACGACAACTTGCTTACTAGATAACCTGTTAAAAAATGATATCTCCAACAACAAAATGTACTACCGAAAAATAAGCTGACATTACCAGCCTAGAGCTGGGTCATGTGGTTGCCTGGTTAAAATTCAATTTCAGTATTGGTAAACACTTCAAACAGTGTGTACCTATTAGGTGCCAGAATTGTAGTATTTTGATGATAAAGCGCCACTATTTTATAAAGCACACTAAGCTGTCACTTCGACCTTGGTGACAATGGTGTAGAGTTTAAGGTGTGAGACTGGAAGTCAACAAAACCTGAATTCAAATTACGGTAAGGTCGGTCTATAATTAATTTTTTTTTTTTTGTTCTTTAAGAACCTTTTAACGATTGCAATTACATAAAATGCAATCACATATTATTTTAAGCCATTATCTTTTCGTATATTTTAAATTTACGTAACATAAATTTTTTCAATATAGTTGGCTCTGATTTATTGAGTTTTAATAATCAAGAAATTTACTCAAAAGTGTGTTCACGACAGATGAAGATTAAATATTATTTTTCAATAGGTTATCAAATAAGCAAGTTGTCGTGAATGCCCTAAATTTAAAATTTGATGAAAAAACAAATGAAATAATAATAAAGCTACTACTACTACCACTACTTATTTTTTTTGTTTGTCCGTCATTTTAAAAGATTTATTCCCTGAAGCCGGTAAAAAAAATAACAGCCAGCAAAATTAAATGGTCTGGGGAGATAGAGACTCTGCTGATCTACGAGTGGCAGGAAAATATTCAGGACTTGCGTGGGGCCCGCAAGAACACCCATGTCTACATGAAGAGGGCCTGGTACATCCTTTTCCCAAAAATTCCCCAATCGCTTCTAGAAACATATGTGATTGCAATTAAAACGATTGCACGAGTTATATAGCACTTACAAACATCCATACGCTTCTTGGCATGTGTGAATTAAAACTAGAAAGCCAAGCAAACATTTCTTCTGGTCGTCAAATTGTACGATTGGATCACTTGCATACAGCGCGACCATGAGTTTTTTTTAACAGATAATTGAACATTTATTCATATTTTCTTCCATTTCGTACACCACCTCAATTTCTTTGCTTAAACGCACCACACGATTGTCAATGGATGGTGAATGTTGGATGTAGCCAGTATGAATCGGTGTTTCACATCTTTTAAAAATTCCATTCGTTCCCCAAAGATGAACTATGTGTGAATAGCCTATTATTCCCCCGTAGGTTTCAGCAGAGAGTAGAAAATACAAAGAGATGAAATCGCTCTCACTGTTAACTTAACAGAAAAAAAACCATGCAATTATCCGGGGCTTTTTCAGTTTTAGGAGTCAGCTGAGACAAACAGCAGAATGGAAGCACACATACGTCGCATCAGTGTTGCGTCATTACGTCATTCTGATGCAAAAATTAAACAGATAAATGTAATTACAAATTAATTAGTTTGTCAGATCACGAAATATTTCATCGAAATCTACCATATCGTCTACATTTTTATAGCTTTCCAGGGTTCCTACTAAACGTAGAAACTTTTGTGGTAAATTGTATTCAAAGCAACATTTTTGGACTCTGCGTAGTCCAAACCTGAAAACGGAAAAACAAATTTTGTGTAAATAAATATTGGAACAACATTAATTAATATTTGAACTAAAACTTACCTTATACGTAAAATGGCATTCATAGTTTCAATGCTTAACCGGTTCCTTATTTTAGTTTTAACAATGTTCATTTGGCTAAACTCCCTCTCAACTTCTGCATTGGACCATGGAAGAGATAGAATGCAGATCGCAAAGTTCGCCAGCTCTTAAAATCTCCGGTTACCTCCAGAGTCTCTGTATGTTAATACCTCAATCCAAAACTGAACTGTGTCTTCCAGCTGTTCCCAGTTAATGAAATGTATTTCATTATATTGCCGTTCAATATCAGGAATATTTTGAATTTTAAAATATTCCAAAATTGGTACAATTGATGGTTTTTTGGAGCGCAACATGTTTTCGGCTGAGAAAATATTTATTCTCCACATTATCGGGTAACCTTAAATTAAAAAAGAAATAGTAATCAAAATCGAATTCAATGCAGATATTTACCTTTGCTTCAATTGCTTAATAAGTTGGACAACAAAATTGGTGCAATGTGTGCGAATTATTTCTTGAGGTGGATATGTTAACGCCGACTCTTTTAAAACATTTTCAAATTTGTATCCCAGGTATAAATCCGTTTTCACATGCGTTTCAAAATCATCCGTTTGGAAAATGTCCAAATCGTTATCCTGTGCTATTACTTTTGCCTTCAGAGAGTTAATAACCAGTAAAATATCTGATAAAAGTTTGGTTTGATTTGGGCTTTTGCATTGAAAACAATCATTTAATCGATGCATATCAGAAAGGATTGGTTGCAAAAAAATTAAATAAGCATAATTTGCTCTATCCTTGAACATTGCGCTCAATAAATCAGCCTGGTGACATCTCTTCCTTGTTTTGGCAAGCTCAAAATGTAGCTGGAGCTCTTCCCATTGACCAACAATTCGCCTCAACAATTTTATTGTTGTCCCAAATAACACAACAACTCGCTCCTTTATGGATTTAAGTATAATTGTAACACGTATATTATCGGGTGCTTCTTAGGTGGTACTTATTACATATACAGCGGTACTCCGGCGGTGGCTCTTCCACGCGAGGCCAGTCCATCGCAGGTCCCTGTGCTCCATCGCACGGCTCCGACCATGTGACGACTGTGGTCATTTCGTGGACTTTCCACCCTCCTATTACCGTGGTCCGTTGCCACTGCGACCTAGTCGGTGGTTGCCATCCCGTTTCCGACTCGCCTTGCCCTCCTTGTGGTGTCTCTTCTGCCGTCTCCTGCTCCTGTCGCCGCAACTCGTCCTCTTCTTCGGAGTCGGAGATCAATACCACCTCTGGCTCGAACGTGGGTGGCGGTGGTTTCATCGGAACCCATTCCATCCCTTCCTCCGAAACCAGTTCACATGTTGGGTCCCATTGTGAACCGGAATCCGAACTCCAATATCCCAAACGCTCGCTGCCCCAGTCCGGACTTTGGATTGTGCGCGGTTCTGACACCAGTGGGGATGCCAGAATTTCGCTGTCCCACTCCAGCAAACGGTAACCGCCTTCGCCCGTTTGCCAAACGTTTTGTGCCCAGGCTCTTGTTGGCTGCAGTCTTCTTTCCTTGGGTGCGCATTCTAACTTCTCTTCTTGTTCTGCTCGATTGGCAAGGCTTTATATAGGCCTTGATCATGCTTGACTACCGTTACACTTGCCGACGCTTCCTATTGGTTGAGGATTTTTTTTTTCTTTTCCGTTTTAACTACCGGTTTCCTGTTCGTTATCGCTATCTCCCTCTTACACATTACTGTCTGTCAATTTGCTGCACTGCCCTTTGCGCTTAGGCTATGCCAGTATGACTTTTGTGTTTCCTCGATTTGGTTCTGCTTGGCTCTAAACGTCGCTGTTATCCACTTGTTGTGGTTTCAGTTCGCTTAAATGTGCTGTTCGCATATGTTTATCTTTCTTGTGTCGTAATTTACATATAACTGGGGATGTAAAATCGACTATCTCGTATGGGCCTCCATACCGTGGTGCTAATTTTGCTGCAAATCCCTCTATTGCATTGGACAGTTTGTGTTCTTTTACCCAAACTATCTCTCCTACCACTGGCTTCCACGGCCTTCTTCGAAAGTTGTAGTATCTCGCTTGATCCTGTCCAGCTCTCTCCATATTTCGTCGCACTATCTCGAACAATTCTTTTAATTTTTGCGCGTTTTCGTTTGGGGTTTGAGTTCCCTGACCCGTGCCTGTAGTAATTTCGTCGTATAAAGCTCCTGGTAACCTCGGTTCCCTTCCCTGCGTGACGAATGACGGAGTGTATCCTGTTGATTCTGCCATGTTCGTGTTTATGGCTAACATTATCTCTGGCCATTTCTCGTCCCACGTTCTTTGGTCTTCTCCGGCGAATTGCGCTATCATCGTTTTTACTGTTCTATTGGTGCGTTCAGTTGGATTTTCTTGAGGAGTATACGGTGCCGTAAACTGATGCCGTACTCCTAAATCCTCCAGAATCCGTTTGAATGACTTGCTCGTGAATTGCGCTCCGTTGTCCGTTATTAACACTTTTGGGACCCGAATCTTGCTACAATCCGTTCCCTGATGGCCCTTTGCAGTGCTTCTTTCGTTGCCTTTCTCAGTGGCACTATTTCTGTCCATTTTGAAAACCTATCCACGATTACCAACAACATTGTGTTTCCGTGTTTCGACCTTGGCAATGGTCCTACAAAGTCGGCGCACACCGTCGCCCATGGCTCTTCTGGGATTTGAGTGAGCATCCTTCCAGCTGCTTGCAACTGGCTTGGCTTGTATCGAAGGCATGTTTCGCACTTCCTGACATATCCTCTCACATCCCTGTGCATTCCTGGCCAATAGTAGAGCGCCGCTACCCTCGCCATCGTCCTGCGACTTCCAGCATGTCCCGTTGTTTCACAATCGTGATTTTCTCGCAGGACCCGGTCTCTCATACCCGCCGGTACGCACATTTTCCACGCCAATACGTCTTCATGCCCTGCTCTATGCGGTATATGTCTGTATAATCCTTCTTCCGTTGCCAAATAGTCCGGAAATTTCTGAGGAGTTGTTTCTATTTTTTGTAACATGTCTTTTATCCATCTGCACTCTCTATTTGCTTTGCTCCATCCATTATCCTCGGTCTCTAATCTCCTACATACATCTTCCATTGGTTGTCTTGATAGCGCATCAGCGACATATGCGACTTCAAAATCGTATTGTTGAAGTTCTAGTGCCCATCTCGCTATTCTTCCCGATGGACTCTCTATACTGTTTAGCCATTTTAGCGCCATATGGTCGGTGACCACTTTAAAATGATACCCTTCGAGGTAAGGTTTTAGCCTCCCTATAGCCCACACTATGGCTAGACATTCCTTTTCCGTTGCTGAATAATTTCTTTCTGCTCCATTTAGTGTTCTACTGGAATATGAGATGACTTTTCCACCTTGATCGGTTTCTTGTGTTAAAATCGCACCCAACCCGTAATTACTGGCGTCTGTCTGAAGGATGAATAATTTTGAAAAATCTGGACAGGTCAACACTGGATCTGACACTAACTTGGACTTTACATCTTCAAATGCTTGCTGACATTCTGATGTCCATATCCATGCTGCTTTCTTTTTCAACAATGCGTTGAGTGGCTGAACTATTTTGGCAAAATCTGGGACGAACCGCCTGTACCAGGATGCCACCCCCAGATATTGTCGCAGCTCTTTCGTATTGACAGGAGGCTTTAATTCTGATATCGCTGCAATCTTTTCTGGATCAGTTCCTATTCCCTCACAGGTTACTCTGTGTCCTTAGTATTTTAATTCCTTTTTTAAGAAATGACACTTATCGGTGTTTTTTTTCAGGTTTGCTGCTCGTAATCTTCGGAACACTTCCTTCAAATTTACCATATGTTCCTGCAACGTTCGGCCTATGACAATTATATCGTCCTGATACGCAAATGCATGCGGCATCATTTCTGGACCAATCACCTCGTCCAGCGCACGCTGGAACGTCGCCGATGCTGAATGTAATCCAAACGGCATAACTCGCCATTGGAATAGCCCCTTTCCTGGTACTGTGAACTCCGTTATTTGGCGACTTTTAGGTTCTAATGGGATTTGCCAGTATCCATCTTTTAAGTCCAAGCTACTTATATAGTTTGCCTCTCGTAACTGGTCTAGGATGTAGTTTATTTGTGGCATTGGGTATGCATCTTTTACAGATTTTTCGTTGACCGGCCTGAAATCGACACATAGCCTCCATTTTCCAGTTTTTTTCTTCACCATTACCACTGGTGAGCTGTACGGACTATTGGACTTCTCTATATACCCCGCTGCTAATAGTTCATCCACTTTCTTGTTTATCTCCAATTGCATTTTTGGATTTTTTGGATAATACCTCTGTTTGATGGGTTGATCGTCTTTCATCGTGATTCGATGCTCAGCTATGTTTGACGTCCCCCTTAGCTTCGAAAATTCCTCCAATTCCTTAGTTAAAAATTCTTTTATGTCTTCTTCGCCAAATGTATTTTTGGGTTCTTCCACTGCCACTGACAGCTTTTCTTCCAGCCATCCGTTCCTTCTTCCTCTCGGTGGTATATTGATTTCGTGCCCTGCGCACTCTAACTTAGCTCCCACACCCGTTAAAAAATTCCAACCCAGCACCAAATTGTCTATTACACCTGGTAGGATTAGCAATGACATGTGAATCTCTTTATTTCCAAATTTTATGACCGTTTCGTACTGTGTTGTAATTTGGCTACTTCGTCCATCCGCCAATCTCACTTGTCTTTTGGTTCGTGTTTGTTTTCCTATTGTGCCCAACTGTTCTGCTAATTCTTGGCTTATAAAACTGCTTGTTGCTCCTGTATCGATCGTTGCTCGTAATTCCTTCGATCCAATTATTACCCTCGCTGATAATTGGGTCTCCTCTTCATAAAATTCTCCCACTAATTTTGAGAGGCGGATTCGTGCGATCCCTGCTCGCCCCTCTGAGATTGAGATCGCTGCCCGTTTCCCGCAGCTCTGCAGCATTCCCAACTCTTCACTCCTATTTTCCCGCACTGCCAGCAGAAAGTGATCCTGTGATTTCTACACTCTCTCGCCCAGTGCCTGTTTTGGCCGCATCTTCTACACGCTTGTGCTGGTTGCGCAACATATTGTGTTGGTATTTCTTTTTGTGTTTCGTTTGTGTTTTGTGGCTTCTTCGTATCTGGTCTGTTTGGTAGTGTCCTAGCACACTCATGACATCTTCTGCATGTTTCTACGCTCTCTTGTCTTGGCCTCTGGTGTGTGTATCCCATGGCCTCTCCCGAGTTATCTCTGTGTTCTCGTCTGAACGATTCCCGGTCCTTTTCCAATGCCTCGAATTCGTCGGCTAACACCATTAGCTCCTCCAGTGTTTTACATATGTGTGGGCGTATGAACACTCGTAGGTCTGGTGTACTATTTTCCGTAATAATTTCCAACTGTTCTTCTTATGAGCATTGTAATGGTCGTATCAGTGTTTGCATTTCTACCATGTAATCCTTAAAGGATTCTCCCCATGCTTGTTTCCTCCTTCGTAATTCTTCTGCTAGTTTGCTGAAATATCCTCTGGGTAAGAAAAATGCGTGGAAACTGGCTACGAATACATTCCATGTTTTCCACTGTTTATCATTTGTCACATACCATTTCAACGCTTTGTCTTTTAATAATTCTGGCATCGCCCTCGGTATCATATCGATATCTAACCCGTATGTATTAGCTGACCATTGTACTTGTTCCAGAAATTTTAGTGGCTTTGAGGTTCCGTCGAAACGGAATGTCCATTCTCTCACTTACTTCGCTACTTTCGGGTAATCTGGCAGTTTCTTGCCTGACTTTGCTTCTCTGTCGACTGCTTCCCCCTGATGAGCCCTGGGCCATAGATACTAAATTTGGTACTGACAGTGTCTCTATATCTACTGCTGTCCCGTCTTCTTCAATTTTCCTAGGTGTTGTTTTCTGAAATTGCCTGGCCATTTCATCTATCTTGGGTCCTTTTTCGATGTCCTTTTCATATTCTTTTATTAGCTCCTTGAACTGTTTTCTCATCTCATCAAGCGTCCCGCTCAATTCGAACCCTAATATTTTTCCGCATTGTACGATTTCCTCTTTTCTGAGGTTGTGTACCCACGATTTACCCATTGTGTTCTATTTACCGTGTTATTTAGGACGTTGGGCGCCAGTTGTAACGAGTCTTACCTTTGCTCGAAACTACCCTAGACTAGGCTCGAGAAAATGTCGTGGCTCGCCTCAACAAATTTATTGTTGTCCCAAATAACACTACAACTCGCTCCTTTATGGATTTAAGTATAATTGTAACACGTATATTATCGGGTGCTTCTTAGGTGGTACTTATTACATACACAGCGTCTTAACCTCTATCGGATATCCTTATCTTCTATTTTTCGGCTATGTTTCCGTCACCTCACAACTTTCGCTGACTCGGAATATCGTTGCGTTCTTATTCGATCCGCCAACCTTTTCCCTCTACGTGCAGCCGTTGTTCTCGTGATCTTTTGGAACTTGTTAACTCAGCCTGCGCCCAGCTCCAGGACGAACGTCCCTTTTTGTTTAATACGCTGGCTTGCCTTACGTTAACTATTCCCACCCGTAGCCTTGGTACATCTACTTCCAAACACTCGCCTTATCCTTTTGTTTCTGCTCCTTCGATTTCCTTCTCCTTCCTTGACGTCGTTCCGATGCTTCCTTCGTTGATCACCGCTCTCTGTTTCGACCGACACTTGACGTACTCGCACTCGCTCTAAGTCTCCGTATCTCACTGACTGACTTCTGATCGCCAGCTAGGGCCTTATATAAGCCTCTTTCCTCGTCCATTCGTCCTCCATCCGTTATAACCGCTGACCGCTGCTGATCTGCTGCCTAGCAACAGCTCTTTCGTGCCTTCTCTTCCCATTGTCATGCCATCAAATCGTCGCCTTCTAGAAACTTCTTTACCGTTCAGCTTCTTGGCTCTTGCTGGCTCTGTCGGCTAACGGGTCCTTCATCTTGGCACTCACGGCCTCGGCTTCTGCTCTCCCTTTCTCTATTCCCTTCTCTTTCCCTCATCCTGAATTCGCCGCGTTCCTCTATACCCTACTTACTCATTTGTGAGGTATTTTAATTCCTCACAACTGCCACCTCAATTGACAACCATCTTGTGACAGCCACTTTTGGAATTTTTAAGGGATTCTTGTATAACAAAAAATAATATTTAGTATAAAATCAACTAAACAACATAAAAACATTAACAACGAGGACATACAAACATTATTTGTTAGTTCTACAATCAGTTGACATCACAAGATCTTGAAAAGAAGGGTGGAATATTTTAAGAACATATACATTGACAGTAACTCAAATTACCCCAGCCAGCATTTCAAGAAAGTTTTGATCATATTCGAGTCTTTTTCGACTCCTCTTACTGATTAAAATAGTCACAAGTGCGCTCGTTTTAAGATCCAAAATGACTCTTTCGTCGGGAGAAAATGGTACCCTAGCCGCGACTCCTCAGAAAGAGTCGTTTATGACTTTTCCGAAAGAGTCTTTTATGACTCTTCTAAAGTAGTCATTTAAGACTCGCCCTTCCGAATCTTTTTTGAGTCGCTTCACTTTGCAACTATAATAATGAAGAAAAAAAAGGTGTGAGTGTGGTTAACACTCACGAGGCTTTGATGTGAAACATGTTTATTGAAATAGTTTAATACCGTGGGAATGCCACGGCTGGGTTGGAAAACAAAGTTGGAAGCGGTGTTTCAGATCCCTGACCCCAGATACCAGGCGCCCGATCCCTGATCCCCCATCCGAAATCACAGATCCCAGATCTCTGGTCCCAAATCCCTAATCCCAGATCCCACATCTCAGATCCCTAATCCCAGACCCCCGTTCCCAAATCCGTGAGAAGAGATTCCTGACTCCAGATCCGTGAGCCCAGATCCCCCATCCCAAATCCGTGATCCGAGATCCCAGTCCCCTGATCCCCCATCCCAGATCCCTGATCCGAGATCCCAAATCACTGATCCCAGATCCGAGACCCCTGATCCCCCATCCCTTATCCCAGATCCCTGATCCCCCATCTCAAATCGCTGATCCCTGATCCGAGATCCCAGACCACTGATCCCCCATCCCAGATCCCTGATCTGAGATCCCAGATCCGAGATCCCAGATCACTGATCCCAGATCCGAGACCCCTGATCCAGACCCCCTGATCCGAGACCCCAGATCCCCCATCCCTGATCCCAGACCCCTGATCCCCCATCCCAAATCCCTAATCCCAGATCCCTAATCCTTGATCCCAGATCCTTGATCCCCCATCCCAAATCCCAGTTGCCCCATCCCAAATCCCAGTTGCCCCATCCCAGTTGCCCCAACCCTGGTCCCAGATCCCTGGTCCCAGATCCCTGATCCCATATCCCTGTTCCCACATCTCTGATCCCTAATCCCAGACCCCCGATCCCAGATCCGTGAGCCCAGATCCCCCATCCCAGACCCCTGAGTCCCAGATCCCTAATCCCTGGTCCCAGATCCCTGATCCCACATCTCTGATCCCTAATCCCAGACCCCCGATCCCAGATCCGTGAGCCCAGATCCCCCTAGTCCCAGATCCCTAATCCCTGGTCCCAGATCCCTGATCCCACATCTCTGATCCCTAATCCCAGACCCCCGATCCCAGATCCGTGAGCCCAGATCCCAGATCCGTGAGCCCAGATCCCTGATCCCCCAATCCCAGACCCCTGATCCCCCATCCCTAATCCCAGATCCCTAATCACAGATCCGATTTTTGTAAAAACGATCTTCTAAATGCTGGCTGGGACCAACATAAAAATAACTCATTAACAACAACAATACCTTAAAATCATTAATGCATTGATAAATGCGATTATAATCAATTTGGCGGATCGAGCTTTTGGCAAACCATGAATACGTCCCATGAATTAAAAATTCCAAATTCGGAGGAAGTGTATCCTTACAGGCATGGTTTACTGCTAATTGTATGGAGTGGCACACACATTTTACTAAAAGCAGAGAAGGCGCATCCTTCCTTAACTCTGTATAAACACTTCTATTGACACCTATTGATATAGCATCCCCACGTTCCAATGGGCATAAGTTTAAAAAAGTTGACACCATATCCGATCGTTTTGTTGAAAAATAGTTTATAAATTGGGACTAGCCGGCTCGAGGTCATGAAAATGTTATGTTTCCATTTTTGCTGCAAAACCTCGCTGATGAGGAAATCTGGTGATTTCCGAAACAGCTGTACGAGGAACCATGCTCACTTTGGTGTTGTTGGTACACTTGTTTTTTCACATGTTATGGAAACATAACATTTTCATGACCTCGAGCCGGCTAGTCCCAATTTCTAAGCAAATAGAAAGGTCGATAAACACTTTTAATAGTTTATAATAATACCTGTATTTATCAAATAAATTTATAAATACTTACCAAGCAACTTTGTTGTTGCAATATCTGTTGATTCTTCTAGCAACAAACTGAACTTCGCATCACCAATGTCCTCACGCAAATCTTCAAAAAAATGTGGGGCTAACACATTCTTTTTAATATTTGTACATTTTGTACGATGTACACGAATGGCCTTTGCTGAATCACACTCTGAGAACTTTTGGGAACAAATGTGGCTCAAATGGTCAGCTGATGCTATTGCAGCATGTTGAGCAACAAAAAGGCAAATAGCTACTTCTTCCTCAGATGTTTTAGTTGGCGGTATTGCAAAATTCTAATACTAAGTTCGTGCAAATGTATGTAACAGGCAAAAGAAAGCATTTCCGACCACATAAAATATATATATTGTTGATCAGCATTAATAGCCGAGTCGATATAGACATGTCCGCCTGTCCGTCTGTCTGTATGAACACCTAGATCTCAGAGACTATAAGAGCTAGAGCTACCATTTTTATACACGTGAAAAGTGTATATTAATTTTGCCCAGAATTTTGTAACGCATAGAAATACTCATTTCCGACCATATAAACTATATATATTCTTGATTAGGACGACGAGCTGAGTTTAATTCCGTCTGTCTGTCTGTCTGTTTCTACGCGAACTAGTCCCTCAGTTTTGAAGCTATCGAACTGAAATTTTGCACAGAGTATTCTTTTTACTGCACGCAACTTATATGTCGGAACCGGCCGGATCGGATGACTATATCACATAGCTGCCATAGGAACGATCGGTCTAAGAACTAGTTCTAGTTTAAAAAAAACTTTTTTGTTTTCCATCGTAGCGCCACTAAACTTGGTATATGTTAGTTTTATATGCTATCACATAATACAGGAAAAATGTATCAAAATCGGATCACTATAGCATATAGCTGCCATAGGAACGATCGGTTAAAAAAGTGCTTCTAATGAGAAAAACTTTTTTGATTTCTGTCGTAGCGTCCCCAATCTTGGTATATATTAGTTTTATATACTTTCACATAATTTTGAAAAAATTTATCAAAATCGGATGACTATAGCATATAGCTTCCATAGAACAGATCGGTCGAAAAATGTGTTTTACTAAGAAAAGTTTTTTTTAATGGTATTAAATTTTTATTATCAATGATTCTAAAATTTTAAATATCTGATATCCATATCCTATATATATTTTACCGGATAAATCAGTTGGAGTAAAGTTTTTCAAGTGTATTAAAACTTCTGCCGAGTCGAAGTTAGCTTTGCCTTCTCGTTTCAGTGTAGACTTGTATCGTCTGCACGAAGATCAAGTTTGTTTAAAATTTTTGGCACGCCCCCGCAATATGAAAGAAACCTCATACCTCCCTTAATTTTTTAGCTAGCTTGTTTAAACCTTCTAGACAAATATTTTAATCATCATTACTTATCGATCCGCCTTACATCATTTCCCGATCAGATGACCGATAGTAGAGTTGCCACCCCCACAATTTGGAAATGACGTCTTATCTTCCACAATTTTGAAGAAAGATTATTCAAACCTTATATACATATATTATAATCATCATTACATATTGATCCGTCGTACAGCATTTCCCGATCAGATAAACGATAGTAGAGTTGCCACCCCCGCACTTTGGAAAAAACCTCAAATCTGCCACAATTTTAAAGATAGTTTATTTAAACCTTCTAGACATATATTTATATCATCATTACTTATCGATCCGCCATACATCAACTACAGTTCTAAGCAAATCAAATAATTTCGCTGGGCATTTTGTGATTTAATAATATATTCTTAGCTAAACCTTTTACTCAGTAACGGGTATATCGAAGTCGAAGTCATTAAGATGATTTACATTTTTAACCATCTGCTCATTTTGCTCCGAGCAAAACGTAGAATAATCATCCTGCGCACGTGCTGTCTTTGTCAGATTAATTCACGATTTTTCGAGATTAATGCACTCTTCTGAAACCGACGCTGGGGCTGGACTGCCAAATGTCTTGGCTTTATCAATGCCATCCAATACCTTATATAGGCCACACAAAGTGGCTATCTCCCTCTCCTCAGGAGAAATAAATTGTTGAGAGTAGGGTCCACCACCAGTGAATTCTGTGAATTCCCGCTTATTGGAAGCCAACTTCTTCTCAATGGTAGCCTTCCAATCTGCCTAAGACTAGTAAATAAATATTAAAATAATTAATTGTTAATTAAAAATATTGTATTTGGTAGCCAAAAATAAATAAATTACATTCTTTCCAGCCGCCGATGTCCCTAAATGGGGGGCCAATAGCATTCAATTAAGACATCAACGACTCCCATCTGGCTTCTGCGTAGACGCGATCCCCCTTCACGAAGCCTTTTTCCAGGTCTAGATTGTTAGCCATATTGTCGCCATTATAGTGTCTTGTTCCGTGCTGCGATGAGTTCCCCTATGTAATAAAATTGTGAATTAACAATTTGTAAATACTATTAATTAATAATTTACTTACATTGCGTTGTATAAAACTTCGACTTTAGGTAAACATCCGATCGTCGGCCCAATTGCATCTCCCGAGTTGTCATCACTCTCAAATTATTGACCACAACGAAAAACAATACTACTTTGTTTAATTTTATAGTGTTTTACCCATAAGGGTTGACAACCCTTCAGACAACGATATACCTCGTTTATACACACAAAATTTACCATGATTACCACATTTAAAACATATTTTACAAATTCTTAATTTGTAATCAAAATACCTATGTTTATTTCAAGCAAATGAATAAACAAGTTCATGTGTGATAAATTATATTTAAGTGAAAATAAAAAGATATTTTTGAACGAAATAATAATATACATAATATTTTTATTATAGAAATTTAGCCACAAAAATACGAACATGAATGCTATAGAAAAATGTCCGGGTTCGTTATTTATTTAGTTTAAATATATTGAGTTGTCATAAATTTCATATTGGAAACACAAAAAAACATTATTCTGGTTGATCCTGCCAGTAGTTATGTAAAGTGTTTAATATAGTTTATTAAGTAGTATGGTTCAGTGAGTATGGATAATGCAAAATACAACGCTTTATATTCGCGACGACTGATTTGATTTTTGTTACGGCTGCTGCTGACGACGACTCTGTATGTGTTTCTCGCTGCTACTGACTTTCGCTCTGATACGTTTCTCTTTGCCTCGTGTTGCGTAGTGTTGTGTAACCTCTACTGCTACTGTCAAAACCAGGGATGGGCGATTAGCAAGAGTAGGCCCTCCTTACATTCGGCCTTCCTGATCCGAATCATCTGCCCCAGATGATAAAAGGTCTTCGTTCATATCGACGTATCGCCACAACTTCATGTTGTCACAGCTAGTTGCTGTCACAATGGGACCCTCGACATTCGCTGCTTTCTTAACGTCGTAGCGCCCATTACGTTTAATCTTGGTAATTTCGTATTGACCGAGATATTCACTTGCGAGCTTGCGACCTGCTACAAACTGCGTCCTCTTTATGGCCACAAGATCACCCAAGTTGTATATGTGCTCGCGTCGGCGCTTCTTGTCAAAATTTCGTTTGTATGCTGCCTGCGCCTGCTCAATATGTGTTCGTGCCTCCTTGCGTAACTCTTGGCGGTCCAACTGAAACTGCGTAATTAACTCATCTTCTAACAGCTCAAGCAGGTGATTATCCGCTTTAGTGTGCATTTTGGTGCTGAAAACGACTTCAAATGGTGAAAACTTGGTTGAAGAATGCACATGAAAGTTAACAGCTTTTTGGACATCGGGGACATATTTGAACCATTTAGTAGGATCATCGGCAGACAACTTTGCAATGACTGATAAAATGGACCGATTGACCCTTTCGACCTGCCCGTTTCCTCTTGGTACTCCAGTGGTTGACCAAACGTGCTCGACACCATTGCTGCTGAGAAACTCACCAAACGCGGTTGCAGTAAATGCAGAACCTCTATCGCTTATGATACGTCTGGGGAATCCAAATACCGTAGACCATTCTGTCAGCTTTTTGATTACCTCGTCTTGGCCCGTCGACTTTGTTGGATAAATCCATGTGAATTTTGAAAAACCATCGACAACTACCAGCATATATTTATATTGCTTAGATGTTGTATCCATTGGGCCGAGATGGTCTATGTGCAACGTGTGTAGCGGTATATCTCCCTTGGGAATGTAATTTAGGAGACCTTCTGCTTTACCCAGCTTCTTGTTGTAAATTATGCAGTTAACACAATTGGCGATTAGTTTGAACACTTTACTCTCCAGATGAGGAATCCAATATTGTTGTTGAATTGTGTGCAGCGTTTTACGTGTTGAGAAGTGACCCACACCGTGTGCCTCCTGTATTACTTCTTTCTCCATTAACTTCGGAACTACATAAAGATCATTGCCTTCCACAACTTTGAAAAAATAATAATTTAGTTACAACTTTGAAGACTATGCTCTAATATGCTCGTCGTTCTGTTGTGCTTTCTCCTAATTTGACAGTTCTTTTTCTCAGGATATCGGCTTAGAAAGTCCACATGTTCATTTTTTCGCTGTCTGTGCTCAATGCTGAAATCAAATTGATAAAAATACAGGCTGTGAATATCTTGCTTACTGGTAGTATGCTTCAAGGCTATCGCAGTCTCAAAAATAAACAGGATGCTTAATTTTTACGCATCAGTCGTTCTATTGTGCTTCTTCAACACGGGGTCGCTAGTTAAACACTCAAAATGCTTGCTGACTGTTCTGAAGTTTTTAGCAAATCGGAAAACGGCTAACAGCTGCTGTTTTTTCTGCTCCTGGCCATATTTGCCCATCTTCTATTATATGGCCCAAAAAATGTATGCGGGTCTGCAGAAAAACACATTTTTTCCAGTTAATTTTGAATTCAAACTGTGCTGCCGTTTTTAGTACCTGCTTAGTTTTCTCAATGCACTCATCAGCTGTGTTAGCGAAAATAATAATATCATCCATATACAACTGCATGATATCCTCATTAATAAGATCTTGGAAGATATGGTTTACAAACCGAATGAACGCTGCTGGCGAGTTTCGAAAACCAAAGGGCGCCTTATTGAATTCGAAATGCCCTTCTTTGGTTACGAAAGCTGTATAAGCTCGGCTTCCTTCTTCCACTGTAACATGGAAAAAACCGTTTTCGAGATCCATAACAGTGTAGTACTTAGCACCTTGCAGTTTCTCTAAAACATCCTCCATCACTGGTACCGGAAAGCAATCCGCCAGAACCATTGTATTCAGCAGCCGGTAGTCTATGCATACCCTTAGACTGCCGTTTTTCTTTCTTACTACCACAACTCTGCTTGCTATATTGGATGATGACTTGCGTATAATGCCTTGCTTAAGCCATTCGTCGATTTGCTCCTTTACAGCTTTTGCTTCTTCCACAGAGAGACGACTTGGGGAGTGACGAAATGGTTTGACTTTTCCATCGGGTACAATCTCCAACTGGATTGGGCAGTGCTTCTTCTCTCCAGCCGTGGTTTGATAATTTTCTTTGATCAGCCCCTGAATAGCCTGCTCGTACTTGTGATACGCGATATGTGGCCGTTCTGATTACATTTGAAACATTTGGTTGCTTCCTTGCACTCTTTTCTCTTATGATCAGCTGAACCGCAATTAAAACAAAACTCCTTTTTTTTATTATTGACCATTTCTGTTGGCTGATGATAAGCATTGCCACCTCTCTTGATTTGACCACAGCTTTTTAGTTCTTCCGCGGAGACTTGCTCGTATATGTCGAACTCTTGTCTTAATTCTTTAAATGTCTTGCACTTATACAATGAGAACTTGTATTCGTTTTTTATTTGTAGTCCGTTCACAACGTACCGCAAGACTGCTGCTTCTTCGACATTACCCACGACCGCATTTTTCCGCATATTCAACAAATATTCGTGAAAAGACTCAGACTTCTTTTTCTTTCTTTCACTCAACTGTTTGTGAATATCTGCACTGTTCACTTCACGCTCGAATTCATCGAACAGCAAAAGTTTCATTTCTGAATAGTCACTAACACTTGCTGACTCTAGACACAGCCGGGCCGCTCCAATCATTTTTCCACGAGCTTGTACGTATTTTTGTTCATCTGATAGTTTATATGCATCTGCGTTTTTCTCAAAAACTTCAAACCAATTCTGAACTGGTACTGAATTTCCATCAAATTCATTCAAAATCTTTTCAAAATTGTCTATTGAAATCTTTGACTCCGTGGCACGCTTTTCATCCACCTCGGCTTTAAGCACAAACAACTGAATTAGTTGATCCAATTTTCCACTTATGCCAGCACCTCCGTCGTGCTCGTGATCACATAAATCCTCTACAGACATATCTGTTTCACTTTCACCTTTTGTATTTTTAAAATTTTCTTCACTTAGTTCTTGAACTTCCGTATTTTCTTTTGTTTCCTGCTTTAGTTCGTTTTTACGTTGTTGTCTCGTAACTCGTTTCGGCGTTGCGTTTTTATTTACGTTGTTTTGCTTATTATTCGGCGTACGTGGTAATTTCATCACAAATTCTGTTTTTTCATGCCACACAAAATTCTCCGCAAAACAACAACACTGTCCAACTCACAGCTGCAAACCACAATACATGTGTACTTCTACCGAATACAGAGAACTTGCGTATGTATGCCCTACACGCCGACTGCTGCGTTCAACATACACACACACACACACGGCTTCCAAGAATTCCTTTTCTTTCTAGCAACTTCTAGAAATCTGCACAGACGTTTTTGAATTTGGTCAACTTTCCGACTTTCACAACTTTAAAGACAACTTTCTCTGCTTATACCGCTTCCAAAAACTATCCGACACGCAATTCTCTTCAACTTTTTCGCGATTGTACGGCTTTATTAATTTTTTCACTGTTGTTTGCACTCGATTTCTTCCTTTTTTTTTTTTTTTCTTACGACCGGACGAGCCCCCAAATGTAAAGTGTTTAATATAGTTTATTAAGCAGTATGGTTCAGTGAGTAAGGATAATGCAAAATACAACGCTTTATATTCGCGACGACTGATTTGATTTTTGTTACGGCTGCTGCTGACGACGACTCTGTATGTGTTTCTCGCTGCTACTGACTTTCGCTCTGATACGTTTCTCTCTGCCTCGTGTTGCGTAGTGTTGTGTAACCTCTGCTGCTACTGTCAAAACCAGGGATGGGCGATTAGCAAGAGTAGGCCCTCCTTACAGTTATATGCTTGTCTCAAAGATTAAGCCATGCATGTCTAAGTACACACGAATTAAAAGTGAAACCGCAAAAGGCTCATTATATCAGTTATGGTTCCTTAGATCGTTAACAGTTACTTGGATAACTGTGGTAATTCTAGAGCTTATACATGCAATTAAAACACGGACCTTTTGGGACGTGTGCTTTTATTAGGCTAAAACCAAGCGATCGCAAGATCGTCATAATGGTTGAACTCTAGATAACATGCAGATCGTATGGTCTTGTACCGACGACAGATCTTTCAAATGTCTGCCCTATCAACTTTTGATGGTAGTATCTAGGACTACCATGGTTGCAACGGGTAACGGGGAATCAGGGTTCGATTCCGGAGAGGGAGCCTGAGAAACGGCTACCACATCTAAGGAAGGCAGCAGGCGCGTAAATTACCCACTGCCAGCTCGGGGAGGTAGTGACGAAAAATAACAATACAGGACTCATATCCGAGGCCCTGTAATTGGAATGAGTACACTTTAAATCCTTTAACAAGGACCTATTGGAGGGCAAGTCTGGTGCCAGCAGCCGCGGTAATTCTAGCTCCAATAGCGTATATTAAAGTTGTTGCGGTTCAAACGTTCGTAGTTGAACTTGTGCTTCATACCGGTAGTGCAACTTACAATTGTAGTTAGTACTATACCTTTATGTATGTAAGCGTATTACCGGTGGAGTTCTTATATATGATTAAATACTTGTATTTTTTTATGTATTCCTCCTATTTAAAAACCTGCATTAGTGCTCTTCATCGAGAGTTATTGTGGGCCGGTACAATTACTTTGAACTAATTAGAGTGCTTAAACAGGCTTCAAATGCCTGAATATTCTGTGCATGGGATAATGAAATAAGACCTCTGTTCTGCTTTCATTGGTTTTCAGATCAAGAGGTAATGATTAATAGAAGCAGTTTGGGGGCATTAGTATTACGACGCGAGAGGTGAAATTCTTGGACCGTCGTAAGACTAACTTAAGCGAAAGCATTTGCCAAAGATGTTTTCATTAATCAAGAACGAAAGTTAGAGGTTCGAAGGCGATCAGAGTAGGGGAATGTATGTTCTGAATCAATTGACCTTTGACCTTTGGCTTTGGGGAATACGGCCACACTATTTTTGGTATTTTTGGTTTTGTGACATGGTCACACTAATTAGGTATTATTTGAATTTGGGTGTTTGGTCACCCTGTTTTTTTGCCCGTTAAATTTAAATTGTGGGAGTTATTTTTGAATTTTGGCCGATAGTTGGGCGCAAAATTTAAATTTTGATCGTTTTAGTGTTTTCCCACCTCTGATAAATGGCGCGAAGTTTGAATTTGTGAATTTTTAAGGTTTTCCTTCCCTATTGTAATGGCGCGAAGTTTGAATTTGTGTGGGCTTTTTAATTTTGGTGTATGATCACACTAATTAGTGATTTTTTGATGGCGGGAAATGTGAATTTTTGTCTTTTGGTGTGTTTCCATTCCTATTGATGTGGCGGGAAATTTGAATACTGATTTTTTTTGGTGTTTTCCATCCATGGTTGGAGGGCTTTTTTGAATTATCAACGTTTTTATGAATTTTCAATTTTTTTTTTTTTTTTTTTTGAATTTTTGGTCAGAATGGTGGGGGAACAGGGGCGGTGGAGGGGTGGGGGCGATCTGCAGCGGTCCCAGCGACTTGGATCTAGTTTATTTGTGTGTGTATATGTTTTTTGTTTTCAAGATCACTTAACCTTGAACGGCTTGAACGGACTGATTGTGGGTGGGTGGGGATTTGCACTGGGGGGTGGAAAATAGGGGGTAGGCGTTTTGAACTGTGGAGGGAGAGCGATCTGCAGCGGGTAAAAGGAGCAGTAATGCAACTGGGGCAGAAGATGCAACTGCGCAAGTGGCTTGCCCTTGAATTATTGTTTGCATTTCATTGATTGATTTCAAGGGCAGGGATTGGTTGAGTCATTGTTTGTGGGCTTTTGCGGATGCGTAAAAACGAATTTTGTTATTGTTAAAGAGTTCTGTGACAAACTTTGATTTTTCTGATCTTCGATTACTTGGAATTGTATGAGGTTTGGGGTGGGGGGCTCTGTAATTGTTTATAGAGGCTGGATGTGCAGCTGTGAGAAGAATGAAGATGATTCCAAGCTTAGCAAATTTGAGAGAATGGGCGTGTGAAGACATTTTGTATTCAAAGAGTGAGAAAGAGAAAAAATAATATATTAGAAATCTGAACTCAGAGTTTTATTTGTGTGTGTAGTAGTAGTATATATATTTCAAAAACTAGCTTGGCGTAAGCCGTTAGCTTGTTTTTTTTTTTCAAAAGTTTTCATTGTTTACAATTATAAGTTTTTTTTTTTTTTTCACTAGTTTTTTAGATATTTAGTAAAATAGTATTTAGCTTAATTGTAGTTATTTAAAAGTCTTCCGCTATAATTCGACGCCTGTATTTAAGTGCTGCGAATAAGTAGGCTCCTAGCTTGATCCATGACCAATTGCCGTTAAGCAAATCAAAAGCATTTTTTGGAGTGATTGTGAAACTTCCCAGATGTGCCTGTCGAATTTCTCCTAGAAGTGGGCATTCCGCAAGAAAGTGAATAGTATTTTCCACCACGTTCATATTACACAGTGAGCAAACTTCATTTCTGGCATGTGGTTGAAATCCTAGTGGTAGCAGTTCGCATCTTGCTCTGAAGATATATCTTATTGTGTCGATTGAGTATTCTTCCCTAAAATAATTTTGTTGGCACATGTCATAGTTCAGGACTCTATATGTCAGGCGAGCTTCGCTACTTCGAGCCGTGTCTTCAAATCGTCTCCGTTGGGCTGCATAAACATTTTCTAGAACAGCTATCTGTGCATTAACCCATCCACTTTGATCTTTTATGTGTGTATTTTGTGTGTGTGTGTGAGTGTATGTTTTCTGTAAAACTAAGCATTATGGAATCCAAAGACTTTTAGTTTAACTTTGTAGTTCAAGAAAATCAAAACCGAAATGGCCTCCACAAGCAATAGTGTTAACGTATCCGTATTTTGTACCACCTGCAAGGAAAATATAAATCGTAAGCAGTGGCATTATCATTTACGGTCTAATAACCATAAAGTTCGTGCGTTTATACCGATAAACGCAAGTAATTCGAAAGTAAAGCTGACTTCGAGCAGCTTTAAAAATCGGTTAAACGGTTATTCGTTCGAGAATTCTAGTAAAGACGTAATAATCCTTGAGGAGTTTTTGAAGGAAGCTGGGGCTGCATTTATTCCAATTATTACAAAAATTCTGGATATACATGACGCGTGCAAAGTAAATTTCGAGCTATTTGGGGAATACATGAAGATGAAGGATGACGAAGAACTGATCCTGGAAGTAAAATCACACCAAACCGAGATGACGGTTTTATTGTTGTCAACAGATGTTCAGCAGCTGTTCACCGAACATTCGGCGGTTATCAGAACAAAAATGGATGAATTCCAAGAGAAAGACAGTGAATGGACCCTTCTGAAAATAATGCGTCTTGAGCTGAACATTAACAAGTACTCTCCGCTAAAGGGTTCAAGTTACATCAAAACACCAAAGAAGCTCGTAAGGAAAGACGCGATCATTAACGTTAGAAACAATGATCAGTTTTGTTTTAAATTTTGCTTGGATCAAAAATTTGTCAGCGTAAGTACAATATAACGTTCCGAATACTTTATAACAATATTCCTTACGCTATCGAAATTAATTTGTTATTTCATAAATATAAACTATATTCATTTATTTATTATTTTTCGTTTTTAGACTTGTTCACACACAACTCACAAAAAACTGCAATAAACTTTTTTTCTGCAACCTGTGTCTAAAGTATTCAAAAGATGAGAGCTTACATCTACGACATAAGGAGCATTGTGGCAAGCTGGTTACTACACTTCCTGCAGCGGATAAGGCGAGTCTTAAATTTAAGAATTTTTCACATTCCTTAGATGTACCATTTGCGGTATATGCTGATTTTGAGTGTATGCTTACACCAGAAAATCTAAAAGCAAGCGAAAAATTGGAGATTTTAAACCATCACGTTCCCATAGCCTACTCATATTTCGTAAAGTGTTCTTTCGATTCCACACTTGATAAATTTGTAATGGAAACTGGAAAGAATGCTGGTCTTAAATTTTTGACTTCCTTGATAAGAGATATTAATGAAATTTACATCAAGTACCTTGCAATTATTCAGCCAATGACTTTGACTTCTGAAGAAATGGATGATTATTATAATTCGGTAAATTGTCATATTTGTGGAAAAGCCTTAAACACGATCAGTCGTGTAAGAGATCATTGTCATTTAACTGGGAAATTTAGAGGGCCTGCCCATACAGCTTGTAACATTAACTTCAAAACTGCACCTTTTGTTCCTGTGTTTTTTCACAATTTTTCTCATTACGATGCTCATTTGTTTGTTAGAGAGTTATCCAAGATCGATGGAGAAATTAAAGTTCTACCACCCAACAAAGAATTGTATATTTCCATGTCGAAATATATACAAATTGAGAGTCATAATATTAATTTGGAAATGCGATTTTTATATTCGTTTCGATTTATGGCTGCTAGCTTAGACAATTTGAGTTCCAACTTGAAAGATGAAAACTTACAGATAATCAGAAAGTATTTCACAGATGATTTGCAGTTCAATGTTGTACGCAAGAAGGGAATTTAAATTACTTTTAATTTATATTTTTTCGATTTTTATATAAAAATTTTTCAATTAGAATTATTTTTAATTTTTACAAATAAAAATTATAAATAAAATTATGCCGTAATTTTTATTTAAAAAATTGAAAATAAAAATTAAATGCCAATAACTTTTAAAACAAAAGACCTACCGCAAATGTTTTTATATATATATGAGCTATGAATCAGTATGTATGTATGTTCAGAAGCATGCATGGCTGTGTGCAGGAGGTGCAATGAAAGAAGTGCAATAAAATTGATGCATTTTTATACATTTGAAAAGTGTATATTAATTTTGCCCAGAAGTTTGTAACGCTTAGAAATATTCATTATCGACACCATAAACTATATATATTCTTGATCAGGACGATGAGCTGAGTTCATTTCCGCTTGTCCGTCCGTCCGTCTGTCCATCTGTCCGTCAGTCTGTCTGTTTCTACGCAAACTAGTCCCTCAGTTTTAAAGCTATCGAGCTGAAATTTTGCACAGAGTCTTCTTTTTACTACTAATATGTCGGAACCGACCGGATCGGATGACTATATCATATAGCTGTCATAGGAACGATCGGTCGAAAAATTAGTCTTTGTGAGAAAAACTTTTTTGATTTCCATCGTAGCGTCACAAATCGTAGTATATATTAGTTTTATATGTTTCCACCAGTGTTTAAAAACTTCGACTGATTTTCATTGCCTTGACTGCTGCTCAAACTTCTGATTTGAAAATCTGAGCAGTCTCAGGCAAATCAAAATCAAAAAACGAAATTTGAAAAACAGCACATCATATAAGTTGGCAATGTTTGACAGTTTTTCGTTTGCCTGGACTGCGACTTTTCTAAAATTCATTTCATTTCATTTGTAAAGTGTAACTATACAGATCTTAATTTCTAGCCACTTGCAAAAAGTGTAACAAACCACTTAAAAACAACAGGCTTTCAAATTTAAAAGCCCACCTAATTAAAGTGCATAATATAAATGTTTCTCCTGTGAACCAATCAAAAACTGATTCTTCCACTTCGTCAATAAATTTCATACGCAAAAAAAAAAATTAAAATCGGAGTAAACAAAAAACAATTAATTCGAGCCTATGTTGGGCTTGTCACTGAGGACTGCATTCCGTTCAACGGGTTGAATTCTCCCAATATGAGGACTATTTTGGACCCCATTGCGAAGGGCTTCAGAAGGTAAGCAAATGTGCTTAAATGCTGCAAACTGCAAGAAAACTTTGAGAGTAGTGGCAAACAATATACGTGACAATATTACCAAAGAGGCTAAAAATAGGATGCTATCATTAAAAATCGACAGTGCAACCAGATTAGGCCGAAACATTTTTGGAATAAGTGCGCAATATATTAATGACGCCCAAATTGAATCAAGAATCCTGGGAATGGTAGAACTGAAGGGAATGGGATCGAGCACAGCCAAAAATCTAGCCTCGGAAATCATAAGAGTTTTAAAAAAATACGACATAAGTTTGCAACAAATTGTTTCAGTTACATCTGATAATGGTGCTAATATGATCAAAGCGTCAAACATTCTGAGCTTTGTAACCGGAGAAGATCCTGAGGACAATGAAGTTAATTGTTCAAATGACGATTATCTAAAAACAATAGGCATGATGGAAGACCCACCAAATATGGTTTTGGGAAATATTGAAGTTTGTCGCTGTGCTGCTCATACAGCTCAACTTTGTGCTCTGGATGTTTCTAAGTCTGCAAATATTATAAAAAAATTGTTAACATGTCGTAACGTTACAAAATTTATGAGAAAAACATCAAATGGATATAGGGAAATATTCGAATTAAGGAAATTAAAAATGGCTCAACTGGACTGTCCAACTAGGTGGGGTTCAACTTACATAATGCTTGAACATCTGAAAGCCGCAAAAGGTGCGTTATCTAAAATCGAATCTATAAAAAATAGATCGGGAGAAGAAAATTTTAATATAGATGCCTCCTTCTGGGAATATGTTGAGAGCTACTGCTCGGTTTTTTTTTCATTGCAAAAGACAATAAAAAATTTCAAGAAGAGCAATTACACTATGGTAATTTTTACTCACAGTGGTTAAAATGTAAGTTGTCAACGGAAAAAATTGTAAAAGATTCAAGTCAAGCATTAACCGTAACACTTGGAAAAATGGTTTTGGAGTCCATTGAAAAGAGGACAAAAAAATTAATGGACAATAAAGGAATAATTGCCTGCCTATACCTGGACCCTCGATTCCATCACACTTTAACAGAGCTTCAAAAAATGGACGCAATAAGTTATTTGAAAATTATGTGGGACAGAATAATTGAAATAAATCCTGGCGGCTTATACAATTCTTCGAATGGATTTACTACGTGTGTTGCAGAATCGTTCACAGTGAAGTCAGCAAATCAAATTCTTGACGAGGAGGAAGGGTTGTTAAATGAATATTTATCAAAAGGAATTCAATCTAATGCTGACAACACATTTGACGTGTATACCAAAATTGAAAACCTTCACATTCCTTTTCAAAGAAGCGATGTAAACGTACTTGAATTTTGGAAAGGAAAACAGTACACTGATCAAGAGTTGTACGAATTAAGCAAAGTTTGCTTCGCAATACCACCCACTCAGGTAAACATTGCCCTATACTGCTGTACAAATTATTGATAAAATATTATATTTTTGTTTTCTTTCACTACAGGTTACTATTGAACGTGCATTTTCCGCTTTAAAGATGGTGCTTACTGATTATTGGAATAGATTAAGTCATGAAGTACTAGAGGACATATTGCTAGTAAAACTTAATCCTGGCTTTCTAGAAGGTGCTATAGACACTTTGCCGCTATTCCAGGATGAAGACGAAGACGGCGATGATCACTTTTAATTGTTTTCATCTTTAAATAACTTTTTAATCAAACCCCCCAAACGATATTGTATTCGGAATGAAATAAAGGATAAGATTTGGAAACTGGAACATGCATGTCAACATCAGTTCGTTCTTACAAATGTACAGGGCGGTGTTCAAAACTGTAGCGCAAACAATCACAACACGCATACGAAATGGACATAAATTAAAAATATAATGGGATCCTGGCGGTGCGATCACTCCAGCCTTTGTCAATTTTTTCTCTCAATTTTTTTCCCACTTGCTGGACCCGCCACACAAATATGTTTGTATGAGATGTTGCGTCTAGGTATTGTAAATTATTGGCTTTGTGCCTTCCGTCAAACAGAAGTTTGACTTGGAATATTTAGAAAAGTATCAGTCGAATCAAATGAAAAACTGCCGAAGTAGTCTCCGACTGTTTGAAATCAAATGACAAACTGTCGAAGCAGTCGTCGACTGTTTGTTTCGACTTACAAAATTTAGAAAAGTCGCAGTCCAGGCAAACGAAAAACTGTCAAACATTGCCTACTTATATGATGTGCTGTTTTTCAAATTTCGATTTTTGATTTTGATTTGCCTGAGACTGTTCAGATTTTTAAATCAAAAGTTTAAGCAGCAGCGGCGTTTAGAAATTAATCAAAAATAATCAGCTCAGTTAAGCAGAATTTTACGACTTTTGCTACTATATTAAAAGCATTTTAAACACTGGTTTCCACACAATTCTGAAAAAATTTATCAAAATCGGATGACTATAGCATATTGCTGCCATATAAACGGTCTGTCAAAAAAGTACTTCTAGCGAGAAAAACTTTTTTGTTTTCCATCGTAGCGTCTCCAATCTCTATATATTAGTTTTATATTCTTTCACATAATTTCGAATAAATTTATCAAAATCGGATGACTATAGCATATAGCTGCCATTGGACCGATCGGTCGGAAAATGTGTTTTACTAAGAAAAGTTTTTTTATGGTATCAAATTTTTATTATCAATGATTTAGAAATGTTAAATATTTGATATCTATATCCTATATATATTGTACCGGTTAAATCAGTTGAAGTAAACTGTGAGGAGTGATTCCTCACAAAGGGGCCAACTAAGGGTTAAGATTGCGGCGAATTCAATTAACGGCGCTTGGATACAAAGAGAGAGAGAGAAACTGGAGAGTTGGAGAGCAAGGGCGAGGTCGAAAGGCCCTGCTTCAGGCAAAGAGGCGTTGCGTCAGCGGAAGCAACGGTACGGAAGTCGACGCTGGATGGATGGCAGAACAACACCAACGGGAACAGAGGCCCCGCTACAGCAGCGAGACCGCTTGAGGCATGATGTGGGCGGCATCATGACGGGTGTGACAATCCCGCGGACTTCAGTCAACAAGGTACTCTCTGGACCGAGTCTGTAGGGACTAAAAGGGAGAAGCCCACCGAGCTTATCGGTACTACGGGATGAGCAGTAGCCCTAGGCTGCTCACTTGTGAAAGGATTCGTAGTGGTTGTGAGTTGATACCTACATCGCGGGTAAAACCCTTCGGGGTTTGACGTGGAGTTGCGTATCAACCGGGTGCTGGGACCCAGAGAACAGCAGAGGTTCCCAAGGGGGAATTGTACGCCCGACCAGCGTGCTTTTCTATTGGTACCTGGGGGACTCCGGTCTCCTTGGGGCTCTAGTCTGGAGTCACAAATCCAGGCTCACTGTATCATTACGCTCTTTTCAGAGCGTAATAGGGTACCATGGTTTTAATCCTACCTTTGGAACATGCCATGTAAAATTAAACCTGAGAAATCAGAATATTCTGTCCCTTTCTACTCAGTTTGTCTGTGACTGTCGTCGTGATCAAAGACCATATATTATTAGACTGAACGATTGCTCTGCCGCCACAAACTTAACAGCGAAATAATCAGCTGTTCTTTGTTATTGTCGCTCTCGCAACAAACTTAACAGCGAAATAATCAGCTGTTTTTTGTTATTATCGCTCTCTGAGTACAGTCAAGACAATGTCCGTCTCGCTCTAACCACCGTGTTTTCCTATATGTGTTGACATCGCTGGCAACATTTTAAAAGTATCTACATTGGTCATATCTCTTAACAGCGCCACAAATTGAGAGGCGTCGCAATCTTTCAGTCTAATAATATATGGTCTTTGTCGTGATCGGACGTGTTTTTCTTGAGTGCGCGTGTGCATTGTGCATATCTCAAAGATATTTGCACAAATCCTCAGTAATTAATTGCTGAGGTGTTATTAAGTGAATTGCAAGTTGCAGTTTGCAATTGCAGTTGTGTTTTCGCGTGTGTGCGTGTTTTTTTTAAACACTTTAAACAATTTGCACTTGTTGCTGGCCCGTGGGAAAAAGCCCTGGCAGATACACATTTTTCTGCAACGGTGAAAGGCGAAATCAAAACAAAAGCGCAAAAAGCCTAACGCGTTCGCTGTGCTTCGGCATTTTTGTGCTTAAAGCGAGGGTTGTGTCGCAGCTAATTGTGCGAGCGGTCGAGTTGTGTCGGTTCGTGTCCCGACTATAAGTTGTGGAAATCGACGTATAGAGGGCGCTTTACGGAAACGGTGCGGATACCCGATATATTGAGGGCGCTTTACGCAAACGAAGTATAGAGGGCGCTTTTCGTAAACGGTGCTAAAACTCAGAACCAGAGGGCACTAGTAGCTTGGCTATAATTTTTGGTTATTTTGGGATTTAAAATTCTAAATCTCAGAATGAACCGGGCGATGAGTGCTTCAAGTGTTTGCATGATGAGCGACACGAGCACTGGTAGTCAGAGGCAGGAGAGGAGAAAGAAGAAGAAGAAGGGCACTTCGAGCCCTGTCTTTGGAGCAAAGAGGGCTACGCTGGATGGTGATGTGGTGCCAGTAGCATCCACTTCTGCTGCCAACATGACCGTTGCCACGTTGGTTGCCCCTGCTGTTGCCTCTGTAGCTGTCCCTGCTACCGCTGCGCCTGTTGCTCGAGCCCGGAAGCAAATTTCTTGCTGCAAAGCAACGGATGTTGTTGCGAAGGGCGCATCTGCTGTGCTGGCGGAGTTGTCTGCAGTACAGCTCAGCGTTAAGGACGCCGTATGGAACCTGAGGCTGCCGGAGCTGTTAATGCAGCGATTTCGCGCTATGATGAGCCTGTCGTAGCGTTGATGCAGTGAATTTCGGCGTTGGAGGTATCGATGAAGATGCCACCACCTGCAGTCCCAGCTGCCCAGCACCCCGCTGTACCCGTTATTCAGAGCCCTGCTGCTGCTTTTGCTGGTCCCATTGCTGCTCCACGGAGCAACAAGCCAGTTGAGACGTGGTCAGCGGTGGTTACCAGCAGTGACCCTAGTGTCACTGGCAAGCAGGTAGCGAAGGAGGTTGCTCCTGCACTTGGCGTGCGAGTTCATGAAGTGCGCGAGCTGCGTCGTGGTGGAGCTATCATCCGCACACCGTCTGTGGGCGAGATGAAAAGAGTGGTCTCAAACGCGAAGTTTGCTGAAGTTGGTCTTGCTGTGAAGCAAAACCAATGCCCGAAGCCCAGGATCATGGTGTTCGATGTGGACACCAGGAATTCATGGAGGAGCTCTCCGCGAATCACTTTAAGGAGCAGCTGAAGATGGCAGCCTTCAAGAAAGTAGTCCATTTGGAGGCCAAACCCTGGTCCATCACCGACGGCGACAGAGTAAATCTGACGCTGGAGGTGGACGAGAGCGCACTAGCTGTACTTGAGGAGACCGGACGGGTCTATATCAAGTGGTTCTCATTCCGCTGCCGGTCGCTCGTCCGCACCTATGCATGTCATAGGTGTGTTGGATTTGACCACAGGGTGTCTCAGTGCCGATCGAAGGACGTCACATGCCGTCAATGTGGCGACACTGGCCATACTGCCGCGAAGTGCACCAAGCACGTGAGCTGCAGAAATTGCAGACAAAGGCGGCTACCCGACGGGCATCATATGCTCTCGGGGACGCGCCCCGTTTCTGCTGCGGTGCTAGCGAGAGTGGCAGCTAAACATTAATAATGTTTAGCTTCATTCAGGTTAATTGTGGTCGTGGTCGAGCTAGTACCATCGAGCGAATCAGACCACTCGATCGCATTTGTGCAGGAGCCCTATGTGGACAGAAGCGGAAGAATTACAGGCCTCCCATCCGGGATGCGCGTATTTTCTGATAAGCTGAAAAAGGCTGCCATCATCATCGACGACCCAGATGCCATCTGTATGCCAATAGAATCGCTGATCACCGACTTTGGCGTATGCGTGAGCGTCACTGGAAGATTTGGCTCCATCTTCCGGAGCAGCGTCTATGTGGGCCACATCCGACTGGAGAGTGGACGAGTGGGATCTAAGCGACCACAACATTATTACTGTTGTGGTGACGCGTGACCCATCAGACACAGTTGAGAGCTTTGCTCCTGTGCCGTCCTGGAACGTCTCAAATGCGCGTTGGCGATCATTCGGTGAGGAAGCGATTCGTCTGGCAGCCGAACTGCCTGAGGACTTTGCGGAGACGCCATTGGATGCCCAAGTGTCTGCAGTGCGCTCGTTCGTACACCAGGTGTGTGACCAAGTGCTGGGACTCAAACCGCCGAGAGCTAGACGGAGGGTAGTTTGGTGGACCGCTGAACTAAGCTCCAAGCGCCAAGAGGTCAGGAGACTGAGGCGTCTGCTCCAGGATGCCCGTCGTCGCGATAGCGATGAGGCCGAGCAATTTGTTTCTGCACTGAGGAGTTCCTCTGGGCAGTACAAGAAGCTCATCCTGAAGGCGAAGGAGAAAAATTGGCGTCGCTTCGTGGGAGACCATCGAGACGATCCATGGGGGCACGTCTACAGAATATGCCGGGAACGAAAGATGACTACCGAGTTTGGTTGCCTTCGTTCGGATGGCGAGCTAGTCGTAACATGGCACGACTGCGCGAGTGTGCTCCTCCGCAACTTTTTCCCTGTTGTGGAGTCGAATGCGCACATTGCCATCCCGGACGACGCACCACCAACCCTCGAAGCCTTCGAGGTAGATGTTTGTGTCGCCAGGTTGAAGAGCAGGCGCTCGCCTGGCATGGACGGCATCACAGGTACGATCTTCAAGGTTCTGTGGCGTGCGATCCCGCAGCACCTGTTAGCGTTGTTTTCCAGCTGCGTAGACCAAGGATACTTCCCCACTGAGTGGAAGCGCCCTAGAGTAGTGGCACTACTTAAGGGGCCCGATAAGGACAGGAGCGATCCGGCCTCTTATCGTGGCATATGTCTTCTGCCAGTTTTCGGCAAGGTGCTAGAGGCGATCATGGTCAATCGGATGAAGGAGGTTCTTCAGGATGGCTGCAGATGGCAATTTGGGTTCCGCCCAGGTCGCTGTGTGGAGGATGCTTGGAGGCACGTCGTGAGCAGTGTCGCCGCCAGCCCGGCCCGATACGTGCTCGGAATCTTTGTGGACTTCAAGGGTGCCTTCGACCACGTGGAGTGGAGTCCTGCACTGCGTCGACTCATCGACTCTGGCTGCCGAGAAGCCATCTTGTGGAGAAGCTTCTACTCTGGCAGGAGCGCAAGTATCGTCAGCAGGTACGGAGAAGTCACTGTCCCGGTAACAAGAGGTTGCCCACAGGGGTCCGACAGTGGTCCATTCATATGGAACCAAGTGATGGACTCACTTCTTCAGCGTCTAGAAGCACATTGTGTTTTTAGCGCGTATGCAGACGACTTGCTGCTTTTCACCGAAGGAAATTCCCGAGCTGAACTGGAGACTAAAGGAGCACAGTTAATGTCCATCGTAGGCGCATGGGGAGTAGAAGTCGGTGTAACCGTTTCTACCAGCAAGACGGCAGTCATGTTGCTGAAAGGTGCATTATCAGCGAATAGGCTGCCATTGGTACGGTTTGCTGGAGCAAGCCTACCATATGCTGAAAAATACCTGTACCTTGGCATCACAGCCGGCGAGCGGTTGAGTTTTCTCCCGCACATCACGTCTTTACGTGATAGGCTGGCTGGAGTCGTTAGCGCTTTGGCACGCGTACTGCGGGTCGATTGGGGTGTCAGTCCCCGCGACAAGCGGACCATATATGCCGGACTCATGGTGCCTTGCGCACTTTTTGGTGCCTCGGTTTGGCATGATGTGACGAGACGACATGTCGTCGCCAGGAGGCGGCTCATGTCATGTCAGAGGCTGATCCTGCTTGGATGCTTACCGGTATGCCGAACAGTGTCCACTGTGGCACTGCAGGTGCTTGCTGGTGCTCCCCCGTTTGACCTGACAGCCACGCGCTTGGCTCTCAGGTTCAAACTGAAGCGTGCCTACCCGCTGGAGGATAGCGATTGGCTGTACGGTGATGACCTGACGAGTCTGAACTGGTTGCAAAGGATGGCGCGGCTGGACGAATGCTTACTGCGCGAGTGGCAGCGCAGATGGGATGATGGTGCCGATCACGGACGAGGACCCATAAATTTCTCCCGAATGTTAGATTCGTATTCAGCGAGCGTAAGTTTGGTTTTACGCTACGCGCCGGTTTCCTGCTGACTGGCCACGGATCGCTAAATGCATTTCTGCACGAGAGGCGTCTGAGTGATACTCCCGCATGCTCATGCGGTGCAGCGCTCGAGGACTGGCGACACGTGCTATGTGTCTGCCCCCTCTATGCGGATTTGCGAGACCTCGATGGACTAGGAATACGGCACGAAAATGGCGAATGGATTGTGTCTGGAGTGGCAGAGACACAGGAGAAGATGAGGCTGCTGGAGGTGTTCGCCGAGGCAGTGTTTGCGAGACGGCTGCACTTGCTGGATTCCCTGCGGGTGAGTGGGCTGCCAGTCCCGGGCTAGGCCGAAACTGGCAAAATCTCCTGGTGCTCCCTGTTCCGGGCCTGTCGGGGCCGAAAGGGGAGGGCCCACCGAGCCTATCGGTACCACGGGTTGAGCAGTTGTCCAAGGCTGCTCATTGTGGTCGGTCCCCTTGTGGGAGTATCGTAGTGGCTGTGGTTGACACCCAAATCGCGGGTAGAGTCTCAGTTGAGGCTGACGTGGAGTTGCGTATCAACCGGGTGCTGTGATAGATAAACCTCGCCCCTCACCAAGGGGGAGTGTTATGCCCGACAAGCATTCATTCAAATTAGTACCTAGGGGGCTTTAGTCTCCTAGGGGCGCTAGTCTGGAGTCACAAATCCAGGCTCCTCGCACTATATGCACATTTATGTGCATATTCGGGTGCCGTGGTTTTAATCCTACATTTGGAAGATACCACGTTAAATAAACCCTGAGAGATCAGATTAGTTCTGTCCCTATCTACTAAACCCCGCGGACCTCAGTCAACAAGGTACTCTCTGGACCGAGTCTTTCGGGACTAAAAGGGAGAAGCCCACCGAGCTTATCGGTACTACGGGATGAGCAGTAGCCCTAGGCTGCTCACTTGGGAAACGATTCGTAGTGGTTGTGAGTTGATACCTACATCGCGGGTAAAACCCTTCGGGGTTTGACGTGGAGCTGCGAATCAACCGGGTGCTGGAACCCAGAGAACTGCAGAGGTTTTAGATAAGCCTCGCCCCTTACCAAGTGGGAATTGTACGCCCGACCAGCGTGCTTTTCTATTGGTACCTGGGTTACTCCGGTCTCCTGGGAGCTCTAGTCTGGAGTCACAAATCCAGGCTCACTGTATCATTGCGCTCTTTTCAGAGCGTAATAGGGTACCATGGTTTAAATCCTACCTTTGGAACATGCTATGTAAAATAAAACCTGAGAGATCAGAATATTCTGTCCCTATCTACTATCTAGCGAAACCACAGCCAAGGGAACGGGCTTGGAATAATTAGCGGGGAAAGAAGACCCTTTTGAGCTTGACTCTAATCTGGCAGTGTAAGGAGACATAAGAGGTGTAGAATAAGTGGGAGATATTAGACCTCGGTTTGGTATCGACAATGAAATACCACTACTCTTATTGTTTCCTTACTTACTTGATTAAATGGAACGTGTATCATTTCCTAGCCATTATACGGATATATTTACTATATCTTAAGGTATTGGGTTTTGATGCAAGCTTCTTGATTCTTGAATTCTTTAATGAGAGAGTGCATTTATATGTTTTTGATTTGAAAATTTGGTATAACTCCAATTACTCAGGTATGATCCAATTCAAGGACATTGCCAGGTAGGGAGTTTGACTAGGGCGGTACATCTCTCAAATAATAACGGAGGTGTCCCAAGGCCAGCTCAGTGCGGATAGAAACCACACACAGAGCAAAAGGGCAAATGCTGACTTGATCTCGGTCATCACCTGATGCCGCGCTAGTTACATATTGAAACATTATTTAATACAATGACAAAGCCAAGAATCAATTGTAAACGACTTTTGTAACAGGCAAGGTGTTGTAAGTGGTTGAGCAGCTGCCATACTGCGATCCACAAAAGCTTATCCTTTGCTTGATGATTCGATCAAATAATTTGATAAACATTGACACGGGATGTGGTGTGTGAGGAGGAAACACATCATTTGTATATATAAATAATATATGCATTTGATGTTGTTAAGACGCTGGGGAAGTCCGTATAGACAATCAATTGAAACATGTATGAGTGAAAAGAAATCATTTGTATAGTTATGGGTGCATTCGATACTGTTCTAATACTACATACATGTTTAAAAACTTGAAATATCCAATATAACAGAACACGAATGAACTATACATATAAAAAGAAGAAAAGAAATTTAATATATGCTTGCTTGATGATCCAATTAAAGAAGAAAAAAATATATGTGTGAAAACAGCATCATTTGCATACTTATGTATGCATTTGATGCGGTTCTAATACATACATGTTTAAAAACTCGAAATATCCAATATAACAGAACACTAATGAACTATACATATAAAAAGGAATAATAAAAAGAAGAAAAGAAATTTAATATATGCTTGCTTGATGATCCAATTAAAAAGAAGAAAAAACATGTATGCGTGAAAACACATCATTTGTATACTTATGTCTGCATTCGATTCTGTTTTAATACATAAATGTTTAAGAACTCGAAATATCCATACATGTAGAAGAAATATAACAAAATATAATTTTTCATAAGAAATTTTTGTTCTATGGATATGCGTTTCATGCATAAACAGAATAAATATGAAGAATAATTGAAAAAAAAATTTCATTTTTTTGAAGAAATTTTATTTCAAGAGGTGTCAGATTTACTCTTTAATAGCATACAAGTTTTCATAAATTTTCATAAACAGCATAAGTATGAAGAATATATGAAACAAAAATTTCATTTTCCAAGTGAAATTTTAATTCAGAGGATATTAAATTTTAATTTTAATTTAAGGCATATAAATGAAAATAAAGATAAAAAAATAGAAGGCTAACATCGGCTACGCTACGATGTTTTAAATACCCTTGCAGTTTTTAAAAGACGCTACCATTGATAACAAAAAAGTTTTTCTTACTAGAGCTAGTTTTTTGACCGACCGTTTATATGTCAGCTATATGCTATAATCATCCGATTTTGATAAATTTTTCCAGAATTGTCTGAAAAGATATAAAACTAATATATACCAAGATTGATGACGCTACGATGGAAAACAAAAAAGTTTTTCCCAGTAGAACTAGTTTTTTGACCGACCGTTTATATGGCAGCTATATGCTATATTCCTCCGATTTTGATCAATTTTTTCTGAATTGTGTGAAATCATATGAAAATAATATATACCACGATTGGTGATGCTACGGTGGAAAACAAAGAAGTTTTTCTCACTAGAACTAGTTTTTTGAACGACCGTTTATATGGCAGCTATATGCTATAGTCATCCGATTTTGATAAATTTTTCCAAAATTGTGTGAAAGTATAAATACTACGAACTTATAAATACTACGATTGGTGACGCTACGATGGACAACAAAAAAGTTTTTCTCACTAAAACTAGTTTTTGGACCGATCGTTCCTATGGCAGCTATATGATATAGTCATCCGATCCGGCCGATTCCGACAAATGTGCAGCCTATGTGTATATAAACACTTTTTGCAAAGTTTGGTCAAGATAGCTTTAAAACTGAGGGAGGAGATAGCATAGAAACAGACGGACGGACAGACGGAGATGGCTATATAGACTCAGCTCGCATGCTGATCAAGAATATATATAGTTTATGGGGTCGGAGATGCTTCCTTCTATGCGTTACAAACATCGTGACAATTTTAATATACCCTCTGCGAGGGTATAAAAAAAGTTGGGAGTGGTACCTTGGATCATAAATGACCGATTTCAAGAAATCGTGTCACAAAACCTATATAGGTGAAGTGATGTCGAGCAATGGCATGTCATATGAAAATAATTAATAACCGCCCAAGTTCATATGATGCCGGCAATGTCAAACCTACTCATGGTGAGCGGCAGACGTTCAGCTAAATTGGTATGTTAAGCATTTTCCGTACATTGTATGTTTTCATATTGATTTATTAGTAATAAATGACTGAAGAATCGTCTTTATTTTTCTTAAAAAGCTTGGCAGCGGCACATCATATTAATTAGATGATTGGAAAAGTATTGCCAATGTGTATTGAAGAGATTATTTATCTAAAATATATATTGTATGACAGGGACCGAAAATAATAGTTATGAACAAAAAAATTTAAATAAAAATTTTTTTCAAATAAAGGTCCTACGAGAAAGTGGGAGGCACCAGAATTCATATTATTGAGCCTGTTGTTAGAAGTCAGGATACATTTTTATTATTATTGAGCCTGTTGTTAGAAACCAGGATACATTTTTATTTGCCGATTTTTAAAAATAAATTACTTTTAATTTTTTTTATAACAATTTTTTAATAAGAATTATATTTAATTTTTATAAATAAAAATTTATAAAAATTATAAATAAAAGTTATGCCGTAATTTTTATTTTTAAAAATTGGAAATAAAAATTAAATGCAAATAACTTTTAAACCAAAAGACTTACCGCAAATGTTTTTATATATATATGATCTATGAATCAGTATGTATGTATGTTCACAAGCATGCATGGCTGTGTGCAAGAGGTGCAATGAAAGAAGTGCACTAAAACTAATGCAATTTTTTTTTTTTTTTTTGTTCTTCCTGCATTGTTAATCGATAATCCTATACAAAACCATAATCTGGCCAAAAGATCAAAGTACTACTAATTTATCTTGAGGTGGCGTACGTTCAAAAATAATTTAAAAAATTGCATTAGAGAGCTGACTTGAAATTACATAACATTACCTTACCACTCGTTGCCTAACGCATTTGAGAAGAAGAATAAAATTCGCTAGTTAAAGTTAAAATTGGCTGTTACAGCCCCCATCGGGGCCAAGCCGAGCTTCTCTCAATCTCTTGGCTCGTGTGTCTTTAAATTTTTGCTCAAGAAAAAGGGACCTACAGTTTAACGCCGAATCCGAACGGCAAAGTTTTTAAGAAGCTTTTTCATGGCTAAGTACTCCACAACTGGCGCCAACAGCAGTAAAGGTTTTTGAAGAAAAACTAAATTATTGGGCTTTGTCTTTGCCGCTCGCTCGCTTCTTTGTCTTTATTTTGATTCTGTTCATCTGCTGCCTTTTATTGCAGTGCCCCGATAAACCGGTCTGACCTAGAATCCGGTTTTTACCGTGTGCTGTCTGCTCTGGCTGCTTCTTGTATTTCTGCCCGCCTAGCCGATGGCTGAAAAAAAAATGTCCCATATGTATGTGAAACCGGTTCACCGAGTGTGTGTGTGTGTGGTCGTCAGTGTATTTCTTTTTTGAACTGTCTATAGCTGCAGCCGTCGCACAGCACAGCAGGTTAAAAATAATCAAAATTTTGGTCAACATATTTTTCATATAAATTGGAACGCTGAACTCGAAAATCAAATTCAAAAAATGTTGTACGATTACGTTTTTGAGATGGATTTTTATACCCGATACTCGTAGAGTAAAGGCCTATTCTCAGATCCGCGGAAAATTTATGATGCTAAATTGCTCATAATAAATTTAGCATCCTCATAAACGACCAGTGTGACCTTATATCTGCCAAAGATGCCAAATAAAGTAACGGTCTTACTGGTGGTCAGCCGTTTTCTATTTGCAAAAAAAATTTATTTGTTTTGCTTTCAAAAAAATAAAGTAACAGAAACTGGGATTTACTGATAATAAATCGCCTATTAATACTTCTACATCCTATTCGTGCTGGTGTTCCACAAAGAAGTGTGCATTGCCCTATTTTGTACACAGTGTATAAGGCTGATCTTCCCACCCTCGACATCAGAGGTTCACTTAATGCCAAACGTGCGCTTAACACTGGGTTTCTGGCTACAAGTACCAGCTCCAGGTCTGCATCTAAGCGTGAGGTGACATTTATAGATGAATTTGAATGTTCGGCCTACTGCTGGAATATAGACGCTAATGCTACTTTTTCGCTTCGCAAATAGCATCTCAGCTCACCCTGGACGGGTTAAGAATGCTCATGCTAGGTGTTACACTTGACAGAAGGGTCACCTGTGGGCATAATGTTAACCGGGTCTGTGGCTCTGCCCGCTTCAAACTTTGGAAGATGGATTGCCTTCTCCGGTCGGAAAGCGGCCTACCCTTCCTACGCTTAACCGGGGCATTACGTGTTGGGGGGCTCCTAAGGCTTCATCCGCCAGACCTGCGAATCTTTGGACAGGCACCTCGGGGTCGCCAAATTAAAATTATTTCTTATTTTTTTTATCAACCAGCTTGAAAGCAAACAACTAATATAAAGAAAAAAATTAAGCTATATTTGCACCTTTAAAAAAGCAAAATGGAAATCAATACATTTTCGACGTTTGTTGTTCTAATTTTCACTTTATTTTTATTCTCTGTACCGAAGGTACACAGAGTATATTGGGTTTGTGCAAATGTATGTAACAGCCAGAAGGAAGCATCTCCGACCCTATAAAGTATATATATTCTTGATCAGCATCAACAGCCGATTCGATATAGCCATGTCCGTCTGTCCGTCTGTCCGTATGAACGAAGAGATCTCAGAGATGGTAAGAGATAGAGGTTTGAGGTGTATGGAACATATATTTCTTATACTTGCAGGCAGATCAAGTTTAGTTTTAATTTTTGCCACGCCCCCTGCCTCCCCCGCAAATTAAAACAAGTAAGAAAGTCGGTCAAGCCCGACTGTAATATACTCTGTACCTGTTTGTATGTAACTGATAACTTTAAAGTGTGAGGTTTTTTCAAAATCTGGGGGTGGCAACTCTTTCGACTATCGTTCATCTGGTTGAAAAACAATGTACGGGCTCGATAAGTAATGATGGGTAGAATTACCCTAGTACTTAACTCGTAAAATTATAAAATTTGTATATAATTTCCTATTAACATAAACATATCTATATTAGTCACGCGGGAATCTCGCGTGATTTCTGACCGCAGGCCATCTCAATTGCATCGCTCCTCCCATACTCGGTCTTTGCCTACTTACACAAATATCTATTGGAAAGAAGGGAGGGGGCAACTGAAAGCGGCGCAGTCCAGTAAGCTATTGCCCTCTCGCTCTCTCTTTCTCGTAAGTGGCTGCGGGTGTTGTTGTTGTCGTTGCATTAAATTTTCTTTTACACATAGCGCCACTATTGTTCATCTGATCGGAAAACGATGTATGGGGGCTTGATAAGAAATGATGAGTAGAATATATGTCTAAAAGGTTCGAACAACCTAACTCCAAAATTGTGGAAGATATTCAGTTTTTTTTAATTTGCGGGGGAGGCAGGGGGCGTGGCAAAAATCAAAACTAAACTTGATCTGCCTGCAAGTAGAAGAAATATATGTTCCATACACTTCAAACCTCTATCTCTTACCATCTCTGAGATCTCTTCGTTCATACGGACAGACGGACAGACGGACATGGCTATATCGACTCGGCTGTTGATGCTGATCAAGAATATATATACTTTATGGGGTCGGAGATGCTTCCTTCTGGATGTTACATACATTTGCACAAACCCAATATACTCTGTGTACCTTCGGTACAGAGTATAAAAAACGAAATAACTCCCACAATTTTCAAGATAGATAGTTCGAACATTCTAGACATATATTCTACTACTTATTTTGAATCGACCCGCCATACATCGTTTTTCGATCAGATGAACGATATTAGAGCTATACGTAAAAGAAAATAAAAACCAACGACAACAACAACACCTCCACACAACTTACGAGAAAGAGAGAGCGAGAAGGCAATAGCTAACTGGTAATTTCCCAATTGGACCTTGCTATAAGAGAAGCGATGTAATTGAGATGGCCTAAGATCAGACACTTACACTTTAAAGTTATCAGTTACATACAAAAAGGTACAGAGTATATTACAGTCGGGCTTGACCGACTTTCTTACTTGTTTTATTTATGACGGAAAAATAAGAAGCTGCTCCTTATTTATTATCGTGCAGCAGCTGTTTGTCCATCCACTCACGATCCACACCGTCATCGATATGCCAACTATCGATAGGCCAATTGTGTATTTATTATCATGTCTCAGAACACAGAAAATAAACGCAGCGGCGGAAAGTTTCCGCGACTGTTTTTATACCCGTTACTCGTAGAGTAAAAAGTGTATATTAAGTTCGTGCAAATGTATGTAACAGGCAGAAGGAAGCATCTCCGACCCCATTAAAGTATATATATTCTTGATCAGCATTAACAGCCGAGTTGATATTGACATGTCCGTCTGTCCGTCCGTCCGTCCGTCTGTATGAACACAACACAGAGCTACAATTTTTTCAGTGTAGACTTGTATTGTCTGCAAGCAGATCAAGTTTGTTTCAAATTTTTGCCACGCCCCCTCCCGCCCCCGCAATATGAAAAAAATCTCATATCTCCCACAATTTTGAAAATAGATTGTTCGGACCTTCTAGACATATATTTTAATCATCATTACCTACCGATCCGCCATACATTATTTTCCGATCAGATGAAAGATAGAAGAGGTGCCACCCACGCAATTTGGAAAATATCTCAAATCTCCCACAATTTTGAAAATGGATTATTCGAACCTTCCAGACATATATTTTAATCATCATTACCTATCGATCCGCCATACTTCGTTTTCCGATCAGATGAAAGATGGAAGAGTTGCCACCCACGCAATTTGGAAAATATTTCATATCTCCCACAATTTTGAAGACAGATTATTCGAACCCTCTTGACATATATTTTAATCATCATTACCTATCGATCCGCCATACTTCATTTCCCGATCAGATGAGCTATAGTAGAGTTGCCACCCCCGCAATTTGGAAAAAAATCTCATATCTTCCACAATTTGTGATCTAAATATATATTCTAAAATATTCTTAAATAAACTTTACCCTGAGTAACGGGTATATCGAAGTCGAGCAGGGCCGACATCAACTTACGCTCTCGTTTTTATATGGAGTTCGTCATAAAAATTTAGTTTCCGCGCATCTGAGAATAGGCCTTAAAAAGGGTATACTAAGTTCGTGCAAATGTATGTAACAGGCAGAAGGAAGCATCTCCGACCCTATAAAGTATATATATTCTTGATCAGCATCATCAGCCGAGTTGATATAGACATGTCCGTCTGTCCGTCCGTCCGTCCGTCTGTATGAACACCTAGATCTCAGAGACTATAAGAGCTAGAGCTACCTTTTTTTTCAGTGTAGACTTGTTTCTTCAGCACGCAGATCAAGTTTGTTTCAAATTTTTGCAACGCCCCCTCCCGCCCCCGCAATATGAAAAAAACCTCATATCAGCCACAATTTTGAAAATAGATTGTCCGAATCTTGTAGACATATATTATGATCATCATTACCTATCGATCCGCCATACATAATTTTTCGATCAGATGAACGATAGCAGAGTTGCTACCCCCGCAATTTGAAAAATACCTCATATCTCCCACAATTTGGGCATGTTGTGATCTAATAAAATATTCGTAAATAAACCTTAAGTAACGGGTATATCGAAGTCGAGCAGGGCCGACTTCAACTTACGCTCTCGTTTTTTAGTGGTTTCTTTAGATGAATTACATTTTAAGCCATATCTCGAGTTAGAAACATTAAATGGTATCAAGTAAGGTATAAATTAAAAGGGTATACAATTTGGCAACAATCGCGGAAAGGTTATTTCCAATTCGCTAAGTAGTTTTAATGCTACAAACAAAAATATTACACAAAAAATATTTTTTTCGCATAAATGTTTTTTCTAAATTCCTTAAAGATTGGAAATGAAATTAAACTACTTTTTCTTAATTTTCACTTACGAATTTCACTTTTACACATAAAATAAGGTATTATTGAAGAAAATCTATGGATATAGCAGAATATTGAGCTATTAAGTGAATGTATTAAGGCGGTCTTTTACCTTTGCACAGGGTTTTTTGAGTGTTTTTTTAAATTCTGGAGTGAAAACCTTAAGGGGGTATTCTACCTTTGAACAGCGTTTTATGAGTGTTTTTTTAAAAATTTCTGGAAAGAAAACTATAAGAGCTTTTTCAATTTGTTTTTTTGTTTTGTGATATTCATTAAAAAAATTAAAAAATACAAAAAAAAATTTTGGAATTCGGCTGTTCAAAAAGTTATCGGCCTGCCAATTAAGGTGTCAAAAAAAAGGTGTAGAGGTGGTAGCCATGATTCCGGGACTCCAGGTTATCGGAATTGAAAACGGTAAATGAGGTTATGATCAGAATTAATGTAATTCTGGCCCGTACCTCAATCATAATTTTAAATATTTTTTTGAAGAACTGGCGGCCATTTAAAAAAATTTCGATTTTTCAAGTTTTTTTTTTTGAGGTTAGTGTAAAAAAAATAGTAAAAAAATGTTTTTCCTCATGATTGAGGTACGGGCCAGAATTACATCAATTCTGCGTCGATTGCAATATGGCTGATCAAAATCGGTTCAGTACAACTGGCCCAATCATGGCTACCAGGTCAAAAAACGTGGTTTCGAGAAAAACGCGGTTAAAGTTTTGAGCAACGTTGAAAATACTTACGTTAGCAAGAACATTGCTCCACTAAAACGGATATATCTGCTAAACTATTTTGAATATTTGAAAATGGTTTAAAGGGGATGAAGGGTAATAAAGCAAAAAAAAAAAAAAAAAAATTGAAAAAAAAATTTTCAAAGGTAGAGACCCCCTTAACAGCTTTTTCAATTTGGTTTTTTATTTTCTGATATTTATTAATCATATTAAAAAATTAATATTTTGGAATTCGAGGCCTGTTCAAAAAGTTTTCAGCATGCCAATTAAGGTTTCTCAAAAACAGGTGTAGAGGTGGTGGCCATGATTCCGGGACCTACACAGAGAAAAATATGACGTTCTAAAATCATGACAAAATGTTCATGATTTCGTTCTATTTTCCGTTCATGCATTTTTAACTCAACTCAACCATCGTACAACAAATATAAGTAGCATCTTAGACATGTAGCAACGAAAGCGTGCGATGGTAGAGGGCGCTAAGATGCAGATCCGTTTGTGCGTTTTAGTGCAAGGTAAAAATGGTCCCGAGTTCGAGTCCCAGACGGAGCAAATAGCTAACTATAACACTCATCGTTTTTTCTTTGTTCTTCAAAAAGAAATAAATAAATCAAAGAGGAAATATAAGCTTTTCTGGTAAGGTTTTGGGGTGCATGAACAGCAGAGAGGAGAGGAGGAGGAGAGGGAGCCCGATTAGAGAAGAAGGGAACTGCGTTTATACACCAATCATATATATCATACATCATCACACCTTTCCCGGTGATTGCTGTGTTACTAAATTAAGCAAATTTTTTTTTTTATAAAAGAACAAAATGTTCATGAAACAAACAACAAACAAAATATACAAATAGCCCACAATCCCACAAACACAATGAAGAACTTTTTTAACAAAACAAAGGCAAAAATTGAAACGGCGGATAGAAGCAACATCATTTATAAAATTCCATGCAACGGAAATTTGGAGAACACATGCAAGAAATTTTACATTGGTACAACAAAATCAAAATTAAAAACAAGGATTTCTCAACATAAATCTGACTACAAACTCCGGCATCAATCAACCATACAAAAGACTGCGCTTGCGACACACTGTATGGAGAGTGACCACGCACCGAACTTCAGCGAAACAACAATCTTACAACAGGAGAGCCATTACAGCAAACGCTTTACTCTTGAAATGCTACACATAATAGACACACCAACAGACAATAGACTGAACTTTAAAATGGACACGGAAAATGTTGCCCACATTTACAGGCATCTTTTGACGAATACCAATTTAGTAAAGAACTCCACGTCAGACGGTACAGACGTGTTATAAAATGTATGTAAATATGTTCGCTGTTGTTTTTTAAATATTTAATGTGTTAAACAAATTTTAATGTAATAATTGGTTAATTGTTTTGTAGTGTCCCTGAAGACGGTTGCCGAAGCGCAGCCGAAATATATCGGAAAAAACACAAACAAGTTAAATTGTTTTTCTTGACCTCGAGCCGGCTAAACATCAACAGTCAATAATCCCTTTAGCAAAAGCATTCCTCTACTAAAATGGCGTAACTATCTTGATTTTTGAAATAAGTTTAAAGGGGATGAAAGAGGAATATTCAAGCAATTATAATACATAACTAAAAAATCTAAAAAAAAATTTCAAAGCTAGAAGACCCCTTTAACAGTCAAATTGGACTATTTTATGTGTTTAATACAAAATATTTTGAATTTTCTTCGTCTTTGGAGATGCTCTTGAAATTTTGATCTGGCTTTTATCTGAACTCTTACATTAGGCAAAAAACGAAGGAAAGGATACCAACTTTTCTAAACGTGAGTTTGAACTTTGTATTTGAGCCCGGCTTTTATATTTTGTTATATACTTTTCTTGCTAATTTTTCCATATTTGTTTTAAAATAAGTTTTTTCATTACATATTTCATTATTTATTTTTCTTTGTAATTTTCTCCAGAATACACTCAAATGCAGCCGTCCGGAGAAAAATTTGCATTGACCCATTTCTCGACCTTTGGGTGAATTGTCAAATATTTGATAATTATTTCTCCATTTATTTCGCTCATTAAGCTTACAAACCAAATTTCATACAGATCGGCTAAATAAAACCATTTGATCATGAACCCACTCTCGCAACCCCATTTTCCGATCTTGTAATTGGGCTTCTTAATTTTAATAGTTTTTGTACAAAACGAATTTCATTCAGATCTGCTGGTAAATAACGATTGACCTTGAACCCACCCCCAAATCCCATTGAGATATTCTTATTAAAAATTTGTAATTTTCTCCTATTAATTTTTCCATTTTTATTTAATTTGATTAAATATTTCTGATTTCACTTACTATATTTTTTTTCTTTCAAATATTTGAATTCGAACCAGCAACCAAAAATTACAATGCCATATCAAAAAGCTATAACGCCTGGTAGCAAAGAGGCCTGACAGTAGGTCGACACATGCGACGTATGTGTAGACACAACAAGCAAACCAAAACAAAACAAGAAATTTGGCAACTACGCATTTTGCCAAGCCGCCATTACAATTTTCGTACTTTGTTGTGCTTCCTTGCTTCCATTCTGCTGTTGGTCTCTGCTGACTCCTAAAACTGAGAAAGCCCCGGATAATTGCATGGTTTTTTTTCTGTTAAATTAACAGTAAGAGCGATTTCATCTCTATGTATTTTCAGAGAGTAGAAAATACCAGAGTAGAAAATACCAGAGAGTAGAAAATACAAAGAGATGAAATCGCTCTCACTGTTAACTTAACAGAAAAAAAAACCATGCAATTATTCGGGGCTTTTTCAGTTTTAGGAGTCAGCTGAGACAAACAGCAGAATGGAAGCAAGGAAGCACAACAAAGTACGAAAATAGTAATGGCGGCTTGGCAAAATGCGTAGTTGCCAAATTTCTGGTTTTGTTTTGGTTTGCTTGTTGTGTCTACACATACGTCGCATGTGTCGACCTACTGTCAGGCCTCTTTGCTACCAGGCGTTATAGCTTTTTGATATGGCATTGTAATTTTTGGTTGCTGGTTCGAATTTAAATATTTGAAAGAAAAAAATATAGTAAGTGAAATCAGAAATATTTAATCAAATTAAATAAAAATGGGAAAATTAATAGGAGAAAATTACAAATTTTTAATAAGAATATCTCAATGGAGTTTGGGGGGGGGGTGTTCAAGGTCAATCGTTATTTACCACAGAGCTGATCTTTCAAAACCATAAAATAAAAACCCAATTACAAGACGATCGGAAAATGGGGTTGCGAGAGTGGGTTCATGATCAAATGGTTTTATTTAGGCGATCTGTATGAAATTTGGTTTGTAAGCTTAATGAGCGAAATAAATGGAGAAATAATTATCAAATATTTGACAATTCACCCAAAACTCGAGAAATGGGTCAATGCAAATTTTTCTCCGGACGGCTGCATTTGAGTGTATTCTGGAGAAAATTACAAAGAAAAATAAATAATGAAATATGTAATGAAAAAAACTTATTTTAAAACAAATATGGAAAAATTAGCAAGAAAAGTATATAACAAAATATAAAAGCCGGGCTCAAATACAAAGTTCAAACTCACGTTTAGAAAAGTTGGTATCCTTTCCTTCGTTTTTTGCCTAATGTAAGAGTTCAGATAAAAGCCAGATCAAAATTTCAAGAGCATCTCCAAAGACGAAGAAAATTCAAAATATTTTGTATTAAACACATAAAATAGTCCAATTTGACTGTTAAAGGGGTCTTCTAGCTTTGAAATTTTTTTTTAGATTTTTTAGTTATGTATTATAATTGCTTGAATATTCCTCTTTCATCCCCTTTAAACTTATTTCAAAAATCAAGATAGTTACGCCATTTTAGTAGAGGAATGCTTTTGCTAAAGGGATTATTGACTGTTGATGTTTAGCCGGCTCGAGGTCAAGAAAAACAATTTAACTTGTTTGTGTTTTTTTCCGATATATTATTAGTTTTTATTATCAATTTTGATTTAATTAAATAACTTATTTCATTACATATTTCATTATTTATTTTTCTTTGTAATTTTCTTCAGAATACACTCAAATGCAGCCGTGCGGAGAAAAAATTTGCATTGACCCATTTCTCGACCTTTGGGTGGACTGTCAAATATTTGATAATTATTTCTCCATTTAATTCGCTCATTAAGCTTACAAACCAAATTTCATACAGATCGGCTAAAAAAACCATTTGATCATGAACTCACCCTCGCAACCCCATTTTAATTTTAATCAGGGCTGCAAACCGGTCCGGAACCGAACCATTCAGAACCGGTTCGGTTCTGGTTATGCCTGAACCGAACCGGGAACCGAACCCCATTGAAAATAATCACGAGAACCCGAACCCGAACCTAACCCAAATTTCTAATTGATGGGGTTCGGTTCTAAAAAAATTGCAAGAACAGAATTTATTTTTGCACTTTGATGATAAAAAAATATTTCATAATTATGAACAAAAATATATCCATTCATATGCCCATGTATGGACGGCGACACTCTTCCCGCCCGCAACAAAAGACTGGACAAAATAACACAACCTCAAGCAAGGGAATTCAATTTGCATCCGAAACCGTATTTCTGGGTATTATTTTGATCTTACGGAGATGCAACGTCACGGTGAATACAAGGAAAAGTTGTAAGTCATTTAAATTTCTTCATTTTTTACCCAAGTCACACTTTAAATACTTTTAGCATTTCACTCTCACAATATGCCAGTCAAAGCCGTGTTGTGGCGGTCCCATTCCTGGAAAAAATAGCTCTGACTGGAATTCGCGGAAATATATAAACGTGTTCGGCCACTCTGTAAGTTAGGGATGAGACATACCGGCGTAGCTGTGATTAAGTCACTGTCACTGGCAATCATCAAATCACAGTGACTGCATATAAAAAGCAACAGAGTGATTTGGTGACTACAAGTCACTGTGACTTAATCACAGTTACGACGATATGGCCAATCACAGTTACTAAATCACGGATACGCCGATAAAGGTCATCTCTTATTTATAAGCCAAAAGTGGCCGGCTTTTTTGCAGGTTTCATGGCCACAAAAAGCACATTAGTTTCAGGAATCCCACTACTGTGAAAGAGAAATGACTTTCGCTAAGAGTGCATGTTGGCAGTATCGCGCATAAAAAAAAAATATAATGTCTGATTGTCTAGTCAATCTAGACAGATCATTTATGTGCTTTACTGCCAAAAACTGCTGCAGTTTATAAGGCATCTCTTCTTCAAACTCGATTAAATTATTTATTATGTGCATAAATATATATAATGCAATCTGGAACCCGAACCCGAACCGGAACCTCGGTTCTCAATTTAAAAGGGAACCGGTTGTGGAACCGAACCCCTAGCGTAGGGTAAGGGTTCGAACCCCGAACCGAACCCCTGTCGAAATTGGAGGGGTTTGCAGCCCTGATTTTAATAGTTTTTGTACAAAACGAATTTCATTCAGATCTGCTGGAAAATAACAATTGACCTTGAACCAACCCCCAAACCCCATTGAGATAATCTTATTAAAAATTTGTAATTTTCTCGTATTAATTTTTCCCCTTTATTATTTAATTTGATTAAATATTTCTGATTTCACTTACTATATTTTTTTGTTCTTTCAAATTTTTTGAATTCGAACCAGCAACCAAAAATTACAATGCCATATCAAAAAGCTATAACGCCTGGTAGCAAAGAGGCCTGACAGTAGGTCGACACATGCGACGTATGTGTAGACACAACAAGCAAACCAAAACAAAACAAGAAATTTGGCAACTACGCATTTTGCCAAGCCGCCATTACAATTTTCGTACTTTGTTGTGCTTCCTTGCTTCCATTCTGCTGTTGGTCTCTGCTGACTCCTAAAACTGAAAGCCCCGGATAATTGCATGGTTTTTTTCTGTTAAATTAACAGTAAGAGCGATTTCATCTCTATGTATTTTCAGAGAGTAGAAAATACCAGAGTAGAAAATACCAGAGAGTAGAAAATACAAAGAGATGAAATCGCTCTCACTGTTAACTTAACAGAAAAAAAAACCATGCAATTATTCGGGGCTTTTTCAGTTTTAGGAGTCAGCTGAGACAAACAGCAGAATGGAAGCAAGGAAGCACAACAAAGTACGAAAATAGTAATGGCGGCTTGGCAAAATGCGTAGTTGCCAAATTTCTGGTTTTGTTTTGGTTTGCTTGTTGTGTCTACACATACGTCGCATGTGTCGACCTACTGTCAGGCCTCTTTGCTACCAGGCGTTATAGCTTTTTGATATGGCATTGTAATTTTTGGTTGCTGGTTCGAATTTAAATATTTGAAAGAAAAAAAATATAGTAAGTGAAATCAGAAATATTTAATCAAATTAAATAAAAATTGAAAAAATTAATAGGAGAAAATTACAAATTTTTAATAAGAATATCTCAATGGGATTTGGGGTGGGTTCAAGGTCAATCGTTATTTACCAGCAGATCTGAGTGAAATTCGTTTTGTACAAAAACTATTAAAATTAAGAAGCCCAATTACAAGATCGGAAAATGGGGTTGCGAGAGTGGGTTCATGATCAAATGGTTTTATTTAGCCGATCTGTATGAAATTTGGTTTGTAAGCTTAATGAGCGAAATAAATGGAGAAATAATTATCAAATATTTGACAATTCACCCAAAGGTCGAGGAAAATGGGTCAATGCAAATTTTTCTCCGGACGGCTGCATTTGAGTGTATTCTGGAGAAAATTACAAAGAAAAATAAATAATGAAATATGTAATGAAAAAACTTATTTTTAAAACAAATATGGAAAAAATTAGCAAGAAAAGTATATAACAAAATATAAAAGCCGGGCTCAAATACAAAGTTCAAACTCACGTTTAGAAAAGTTGGTATCCTTTCCTTCGTTTTTTGCCTAATGTAAGAGTTCAGATAAAAGCCAGATCAAAATTTCAAGAGCATCTCCAAAGACGAAGAAAATTCAAAATATTTTGTATTAAACACATAAAATAGTCCAATTTGACTGTTAAAGGGGTCTTCTAGCTTTGAAATTTTTTTTTAGATTTTTTAGTTATGTATTATAATTGCTTGAATATTCCTCTTTCATCCCCTTTAAACTTATTTCAAAAAATCAAGATAGTTACGCCATTTTAGTAGAGGAATGCTTTTTCTAAAGGGATTATTGACTGTTGATGTTTAGCCGGCTCGAGGTCAAGAAAAACAATTTAACTTGTTTGTGTTTTTTTCCGATATATTATTAGTTTTATTATCAATTTTGATTTAATTAAATAACTTATTTCATTACATATTTCATTATTTATTTTTCTTTGTAATTTTCTTCAGAATACACTCAAATGCAGCCGTCGAGAAAAAATTTGCATTGACCCATTTCCGACCTTTGGGTGGACTGTCAAATATTTGATAATTATTTCTCCATTTAATTCGCTCATTAAGCTTACAAACCAAATTTCATACAGATCGGCTAAAAAAACCATTTGATCATGAACTGCAAAAAACCATTGGATATCTTGATGTACCTCTCGGATTTTTTCTTTCCATTATCAGTGATGGTTTTCGATTGGTCTCTGCTGATTTTCCCCGGATAATTGCATGGTTTTTTTCTGTTAAATTAACAGTAAGAGCGATTTCATCTCTATGTATTTTCAGAGAGTAGAAAATACCAGAGTAGAAAATACCAGAGAGTAGAAAATACAAAGAGATGAAATCGCTCTCACTGTTAACTTAACAGAAAAAAAAACCATGCAATTATTCGGGGCTTTTTCAGTTTTAGGAGTCAGCTGAGACAAACAGCAGAATGGAAGCAAGGAAGCACAACAAAGTACGAAAATAGTAATGGCGGCTTGGCAAAATGCGTAGTTGCCAAATTTCTGGTTTTGTTTTGGTTTGCTTGTTGTGTCTACACATACGTCGCATGTGTCGACCTACTGTCAGGCCTCTTTGCTACCAGGCGTTATAGCTTTTTGATATGGCATTGTAATTTTTGGTTGCTGGTTCGAATTCAAAAATTTGAAAGAACAAAAAAATATAGTAAGTGAAATCAGAAATATTTAATCAAATTAAATAATAAAGGGGAAAAATTAATACGAGAAAATTACAAATTTTTAATAAGATTATCTCAATGGGGTTTGGGGGTTGGTTCAAGGTCAATTGTTATTTTCCAGCAGATCTGAATGAAATTCGTTTTGTACAAAAACTATTAAAATCAGGGCTGCAAACCCCTCCAATTTCGACAGGGGTTCGGTTCGGGGTTCGAACCCTTACCCTACGCTAGGGGTTCGGTTCCACAACCGGTTCCCTTTAAATTGAGAACCGAGGTTCCGGTTCGGGTTCGGGTTCCAGATTGCATTATATATATTTATGCACATAATAAATAATTTAATCGAGTTTGAAGAAGAGATGCCTTATAAACTGCAGCAGTTTTTGGCAGTAAAGCACATAAATGATCTGTCTAGATTGACTAGACAATCAGACATTATATTTTTTTTTTTATGCGCGATACTGCCAACATGCACTCTTAGCGAAAGTCATTTCTCTTTCACAGTAGTGGGATTCCTGAAACTAATGTGCTTTTTGTGGCCATGAAACCTGCAAAAAAGCCGGCCACTTTTGGCTTATAAATAAGAGATGACCTTTATCGGCGTATCCGTGATTTAGTAACTGTGATTGGCCATATCGTCGTAACTGTGATTAAGTCACAGTGACTTGTAGTCACCAAATCACTCTGTTGCTTTTTATATGCAGTCACTGTGATTTGATGATTGCCAGTGACAGTGACTTAATCACAGCTACGCCGGTATGTCTCATCCCTAACTTACAGAGTGGCCGAACACGTTTATATATTTCCGCGAATTCCAGTCAGAGATATTTTTTCCAGGAATGGGACCGCCACAACACGGCTTTGACTGGCATATTGTGAGAGTGAAATGCTAAAAGTATTTAAAGTGTGACTTGGGTAAAAAATGAAGAAATTTAAATGACTTACAACTTTTCCTTGTATTCACCGTGACGTTGCATCTCCGTAAGATCAAAATAATACCCAGAAATACGGTTTCGGATGCAAATTGAATTCCCTTGCTTGAGGTTGTGTTATTTTGTCCAGTCTTTTGTTGCGGGCGGGAAGAGTGTCGCCGTCCATACATGGGCATATGAATGGATATATTTTTGTTCATAATTATGAAATATTTTTTTATCATCAAAGTGCAAAAATAAATTCTGTTCTTGCAATTTTTTTTTAGAACCGAACCCCATCAATTAGAAATTTGGGTTAGGTTCGGGTTCGGGTTCTCGTGATTATTTTCAATGGGGTTCGGTTCCCGGTTCGGTTCAGGCATAACCAGAACCGAACCGGTTCTGAATGGTTCGGTTCCGGACCGGTTTGCAGCCCTGATTAAAATTAAAATGGGGTTGCGAGGGTGAGTTCATGATCAAATGGTTTTTTTAGCCGATCTGTATGAAATTTGGTTTGTAAGCTTAATGAGCGAATTAAATGGAGAAATAATTATCAAATATTTGACAGTCCACCCAAAGGTCGAGAAATGGGTCAATGCAAATTTTTTCTCCGCACGGCTGCATTTGAGTGTATTCTGAAGAAAATTACAAAGAAAAATAAATAATGAAATATGTAATGAAATAAGTTATTTAATTAAATCAAAATTGATAATAAAAACTAATAATATAAAACGAGAAAAGTTTTAAAAATTCCGACTCCATAAACAATATATATTCTTGATCGGGACGACGAGCTGAGTTCGTTTCCGCTTGTCCGTCCGTCCGTCTGTCCGTTTGTCTGTCTGTCCGTCTGTCCGTCTGTCTATCTGTCCGTCTGTCTGTCTGTCTGTTTCTACGCGAACTAGTCCCTCATTTTTAAAGCTATCGAGCTAAAATTTTGCAAAGAGTCTTCTTTTTACTGCACGCAACTAATATGTCGAAACCGGCCGGATCGGATGACTATATCTTATAGCTGCCATAGGAACGATCGGTCGAAAAATAAGTCTTAGTGAGAAAAACTTTTTTATTTTCCATTGTAGCGTCACCAATCTTGGTATATATTAGTTTTAGATGATTTTACATATTTGGGAAAAAATTTATCAAAATCGGATGACTATAGCATATAGCTGCCATAGGACCGATCGGTCGAAAAATGTGTTTTAGTAAGAAATTTTTATTTTTATGGTATCAAATTTTTATTATCAATGTTTTAAAAATTTTAAATAGCTGATACCTATATCCTATATATATTTTACCGGTTAAATCAGTTGGAGTAAAGTTTTTCAAGTGTATTAAAACTTCGGCACTGTCGAAGTTAGCTTTGTCTTCTCGTTATACACTTGAAAAGTGTATATTAATTTTGCCCAGAAGTTTGTAACGCATAGAAATATTCATTTCCGACCACATAAACTATATATATTCTTGATCAGGACGACGAGCCGAGTTCAATTCCGTCTGTCCGTCTCGTCCGTCTGTCCGTCTGTCTGTCTGTCTGTCCGTCTGTCTGTTTCTACGCGAACTAGTCTCTCAGTTTTAAAGCTATCGAGCTGAAATTTTGCACAGAGTCTTCTTTTTACTGCACGCAACTAATATGTCGGAACCGGCCGGATCGGATGACTATATCATATAGCTGCCATAGGAACGATCGGTCTAAGAACTAGTTCTAGTTAGAAAAACTTTTTTGTTTTCCATCGTAGCGTCACTTATCTTGGTATATGTTAGTTTTATATACTTCCACATAATTCTGGAAAAATGTATCAAAATCGGAACACTATAGCATATAGCTGCCATAGGAACGATCGGACGAAAAATAAGTCTTTGTGAGAAAAACTTTTTTGATTTCTATCGTAGCGTCACCAATCGTAGTATATATTTGTTTTATATGTTTCCACACAATTCTGAAAAAATTTATCAAAATCGGATGACTATAGCATATAGCTGCCATATAAACGGTCGGTCAAAAAACCACTTCTAGTGAGAAAATCTTTTTTGTTTTTTATCGTAGCGTCCCCAATCTTGGTATATATTAGTTTTATATGCTTTCACATAATTTTGAAAAAAATTATCAAAATCGGATGACTATAGCATATAGCTGCTATAGGACCGATCGGTCGGAAAATGTGTTTTACTCAGAAAAGTTTTTTTTTTGTATTAAATTTTTATTATCAATGATTTAATAATTTTAAATATCTGATATCTATATCCTATATATATTTTTCCAGTTAAATCAGTTGGAGTAAAGTTTTTCAAGTGTATTAAAACTTCGGCACAGTCGAAGTTAGCTTTGCCTTCTCGTTTTTTACTATTTTTTTCAGTAAACTTCAAAAAAAAAACCTCAAAAACAAAATTTTTTAAATGGGCGCCATATTTTCAAAAAAACATTTTTTTTTATGATTGATGTACGGGCCAGAATTACATAAATTCTGACTATAACCTCATTTACCGTTTTCATTTCCGATAACCGAGACACGTGTTTTTGAGAAACCTTAATTGGCAGGCTGATAACTTTTTGAACAGACCTCGAATTCCAAATCATTAATTGTTTTAATATGATTAATAAATATCACAAAACAAAAAACCAAATTGGAAAAGCTGTTTACTCCAGAATTTAAGAAAACACTCAAAAAACCCTGTGCAAAGGTAAAAGACTGCCTTAATACATTCACTTAATAGCTCAATATTCTGCTATATCCATAGATTTTATTCATTAATACCTTATTTTATGGGTAAAAGTGCAATTCGTAAGTGAAAAATAAAAAACAGTAGTTTAATTTCATTTCCAATCTTTTAGGGAATTTAGAAAAAACAAAAACAAACATGAGAAAATATATTTTTTGTGTAATATTTTTGTTTGTTGCATTGTAAATAATCTTTCCGCGATTGTTGCCAAATTTTATACTCTATAAATTTATACCTTACTTGATACCATCTTAGGTTTCTAACTCGAGATATTGCTTAAAATGTAATTCATCTAATGAAACCACTAAAAAAAAATCCATCTCAAAAACGTATTCATGCAACATTTTTTGAATTTGATTTTCGAGTTCAGCGTTCCAAAATACATAAAAACGAGAAGGCAAAGCTAACTTCGACTGTGCCGAAGTTTTAATACACTTGAAAAACTTTTCTCCAACTGATTTAACCGGTAAAATATATATAGAATATAGATATCAGATATTTAAAACTTTTAAATCATTGATAATAAAAATTTAATACCATAAAAAAAAACTTTTCTTAGTAAAACACATTTTCCGACCGATCGGTCGCTATAGTCATCCGGTTTTGATAATGTTTTTCAAAATTATGTTAAAGCATATAAAACTAATATATACCAAGATTGGGGACGCTACGATAAAAAACAAAAAAGTTTTTCTCACTAGAAGTAGTTTTTTGACCGACCGTTTCTATGGGAGCTATATGCTATAGTCATCCGATTTTGATAAATTTTTCCTGTATTATATGAAATCATATAAAACTAACATATACCAACATAAGTGACGCTACGATGAAAAACAAAAAAGTTTTTCTCACTAGAACTAGTTTTTTAACCGACCGTTTCTATGGGAGCTATATGCTATAGTCATCCGATTTTGATAAATTTTTCCTGTATTATATGAAATCATATAAAACTAACATATACCAACATAAGTGACGCTACGATGAAAAACAAAAAGTTTTTCTCACTAGAACTAGTTTTTTAACCGACCGTTTCTATGGGAGCTATATGCTATAGTCATCCGATTTTGATAAATTTTTCCTGTATTATATGAAATCATATAAAACTAACATATACCAACATAAGTGACGCTACGATGAAAAACAAAAAAGTTTTTCTCACTAGAACTAGTTTTTTAACCGACCGTTTCTATGGGAGCTATATGCTATAGTCATCCGATTTTGATCAATTTTTCCTGTATTATATGAAAGCATATAAGACTAACATACACCAACATTAGTGACGCTACGATGAAAACCAAAAAAGTTTTTTCACTAGAACTAGTTCTTAGACCGATCGTTCCTATGACAGCTATATGATATAGTCATCCGATCCGGGCGGTTCCGACATATTAGTTGCGTGCAGAAAAAAGAAGACTCTGTGCAAAATTTCAGCTCGATAGCTTTAAAACTGAGGGACTAGTTCGCGTAGAAACAGACAGACAGACGGACAGACAGACGGACAGACGGACAGACGGACAGACGGACGGACGGACAGACAGAATTCAACTCAGCTCGTCGTCCTGATCAAGAATATATATAGTTTATGGGGTCGGTAATGATTATTTCTATGCGTTACAAACTTCTGGGCAAAATTAATATACACTTTTCAAGTGTATAAATATAGTGACCAAAATTTTGATTTTTTTGAACCTGCTGTGCTGTGCAACGGCTGCAGCTCTAGACTCTACGGCGCCAACTACAATCGATTGAATCTCTAAAATGCTACGTTGCCAATTCTCCATCCAACACACACACACTCGGTGAACTGGTTTCACATGTATATGGATTATCGGGGCACAGCAATAAGAAGGCAGCAGATGAACAGAATCAAAATAAAAACATAGAAGCAAGGGCAAAGACAATGCCCAATAATTTATTATCCGAACGTCGGATAACCCGGGATAACGCATGATTTTTTTCGGAATTAATTTAAGAGAGCGATTTCACCTCTATGTATTTTCTACTCTCTGAAAATACATAGAGATGAAATCGCTCTCTTAAATTAATTCCGAAAATAATCATGCGTTATCCTGGGTTGTCCAACGTTCGGATAATAAATTATTGGGCATTCTTTGCCCTTGCTTCTTTGTTATACACTTGAAAAGTGTATATTAATTTTGCCCAGAAGTTTGTAACGCATAGAAATATTCATGTCCGACCACATAAACTATATATATTCTTGATCAGAACGACGAGCTGAGTTCAATTCCGTCTGTCCGTACGTCCGTCTGTCTGTTTCTACGCGAACTAGTCCCTCAGTTTTGAAGCTATCGAGCTGAAATTTTGCACATAGTCTTTTTACTGCACGCAACTAATATGTCGGAACCGGCCGGATCGGATGACTATATCATATAGCTGCCATATTAACGGTCGGTCAAAAAACTAGTTCCAGTAAGAAAATCTTTTTTGTTTTCCATCGTAGCGTCACTTATCTTGGTATATGTTAGTTTTATATGCTTTCACATAATACAGGAAAAAATCATCAAAATTAGATGACTATATTATATAGCTCCCATAGAAACGGTCGGTCAAAAAACTACTTCTAGTGAGAAACACTTTTTTATACTCTGTACCGAAGGTACACAGAGTATATTGGGTTTGTGCAAATGTATGTAACAGCCTGAAGGAAGCATCTCCGACCCTATAAACTATATATATTATTGATCAGCATCAACAGCCGAGTCGATATAGCCATGTCCGTCTGTCCGTATGAACAAACAGATCTCAGAGATGGTAAGAGCTAGAGGATCTTATTCTCACATTAAGAACAAAAACAGCTCAAAACGAGAACAAATTGAACTTATTTTAAGACCAAAAAATTCTTAAAATGAGTTCAAATCGTTCTCGAATCAAAATTTTCCAAAACCCCGCCTTAGTGCTCACTTTCAACTCATAAGGAAACTTCAGTGAAAATTTCAGCTCTCTCCTTACCGTTCAGGCTCTGCGTTGATTGCCAATCAGTCAGTCAGGACAAACTCTTTTATATATATAGAGATATTTAGATTTATTAAACAAAAATTACAAATATTTATGTCTTACATAAGATTTTCCATTGTTAAGAGGATATAGATGTAGTGGTGGACTAGTAAATTCTTTGATATTTTTTATATATACATTTTCCATTAGTTTACCTACTTCGTATGATCTTAAATGGCTATCAAAAGAAGTAATACTGATTTGGTTACATATTACAAAAACGTTTTCATTGTCAATTATTATGTCTATAATTTTATATAGTTCCAAAGAATGTTGTTTAATAGCTAAATAATATTTTTGCTTATATGTTGTTCCATTAAAAATAATTAACTTAGTTACATTAACATGACTTAGATTAATATCTGGTTTTTCACAAATTTTGCAAAAATAGTCCTGCTTAGTTAAATCTAATATTGAAGAAGAAAGACATGAAAAATTAGGTTCAACAAATTGCTCATGGTCAAGCAGAAACTTAGCAAATTTCAATCCCGATTTAATAGCCAACGAATACGGCGGATTAGTTCTAGACGTTATGCTATGAAAATAACTCTTAGCTTCCCTGTGTTTTGATTCAAAACGCATACACCACAGTAATTTTAGGGGTCCACACTTTTTGATTGCACTACTGCAGTGTATTAAAAAGTGGTGCTTAGGTTTTAATGATCCAAAAGTTTTAAATACAATGCATGGTGTTCACTCACAAGATTTTGCAACATATCCAGGTCACTTGAGGTGTATTCAGGTTTAAAAAGCAGGTCAACTATCTCTAATAAAAGTAAAAAAAGCTTCCAAAATTCATTATTATTAGGAATCAAATCTCCAATTAATAATGGCAAAAAATGAACGAGACATATTATTTGGCTAGCAGTCATTCCTAACCTAAAAGCTTTCAAGCGTACAAAATCTAGATTATCGGATATATTACCTACTTCTGTCTCTCCATATTGAAAAAGACTTTTTCTACCGTTTATTTCGTTCAATGAAACCACTTTTGTTTTGATAAGTGCGACTAGTACGTTACATATATCATAGGAACATATTCCTTCGAATACATCATGCATTATATCAAAACAAATGTTATCGGTGACGTGAAAAGTAGGTAAGCCATTAAATACACAATCATCTTTTATGCCCGTTTCTCTAAAATTATTTAATGCCAAGTCCACTTTATAGTTTTCTTTGTTTCTTAAAGAGTCTGCTGTTTCTAAAATATCAAGTTTCATTTCTGATTTGCATTTTCTGCAAGCACGACAATATTTATTAGAATTAAAAGATTGAACAAAACCGAGGATACTGTTGACAGCCAAATTATCGCCTACAATCAAACCTAAAACAAAATGAATTTTTCTTACTTGATTGCCTGTCTTTATATCTATTCCAGTTTCCAAAACTTTTAACTCTTCTACCAAATGATAAAATGATTTTTCATTTCCACATCTTTTCAAAGATACTGATGAAAGAAATGCAGTTTGAAAGATATAATTAACTTTAGACAAAAGGTGGGGTGGCATAGTAGGAAACGATATATAACAGCCGCACAGTGGAAAAGTTCGGCCGCCTAGTGGATTGTTGATTTCGAAGTCGTCGAAATACATTATAAAGGGAATAACTAGCTTCGACTCAAATGCTTTTAACTTTTTTTTAAATATTTCTCCATTAACAAAATTACATAGTCTGTCTTCATGAAGACTTGCTGCTATTTTTTCTAGTGAGTAATCTAGCAGTTTTGGAATTTCAAATATTCGCTTAAATATAAAAGTTAATGGCATTATATATATTTTATAAGACTTAACTCCCAAAGTAGGATTACCACGCAAAATAATATTAGATATTCTTTCATCTATCTGATATGATTGTGCATTTTTATACAAATTTAATTTAGATAACGTCTTTAAAATCCTGTACTCTGACTGTACTTCTGAAAAAGGCTCTTTGCAGAAACTAATTAACTCTTTTATATCTTCAAGCATTTCACTTTCACTTAAAAGATTCTCAATGGACTCAGCTATGGAACTTAGAAATGTTGAGAACATATTTTGTAAACTAACAACTTGGTTTCTGGGCATAAAATTTGTATCATACATTGATAACGATATCTCCAGAGCTTTTTTTTCAAATTGATTATGGTATGCGAAATTCGGTCTTTACTTTGTTCATTCGATATTTGTGAAGATGATACAGAACTTCTGTGACATTCAAACAAATTATCTTCTACTTCTAACATTGTTTTAGGTAAAAGTACTTGACATTGGGAAATTGGGGTTGGGATCAGGTTTGTATTAACTTTATGTTGCTTTTCCAAATGTATACGAAAATTAACAAAATTAGTAAAAATTTGATGGCAGTTTTGCTGCATACATTTCAACTTCATTGACGTTCTTGTCAAAACGTGATCGTTTTTCAAGTGATCTATTAATTCTCTTGGTTTTGAGACAGATTTTAAGCAAATGAAACAAATATACATTTTGATTGAATTGTAATGACAGATGCGTAAAAAGATCAGTAACGGTATAATGTAAAATATTTAAATTTTTATGTATTTCTGATATATATTTTCAAATTAATTATTTGCACAAAGATGAATGCTATACGTAAAACAAATTTAACTTGTAAACAAAATTGATACATATCGATGTATAAACTTAAAGAAAATCACAAAAATGTTAATTAAATCTGCAATCAGAAATTCATAACAAAAAAATTAAATATGTTTGCATTATGCGACTACCGATCTTTTTACGCACCTTTAAATTTCGAAAGTTAATATTTTACTTAGTCTTTAAAATAGATTTTAATTGAGTTGAAATAAAATACTTTAAACGCAGATAATCAAGATAATTTTAGAATGTTATTAAAGAAGATCAAGAAAATTGAGTAAATATAATATTGAATATTATTTTGAGTCAAGAAAATTAACAAGAGAAGTAATGTTTGATGATTGATAACACAGTGTTACAAATCAAAAAATTTTGAATATACTTTTCACGAGACCCAGTGCAGATTGTGGGGCTGGTCGAGTATAGCATTTCCTCATACTTAGTTTGTTCAATACACCCCCAAAATCTGAAGTTATGGCCCAAAAACCGCTTTTTGCCTTTTTTACTCCATTAAGTTGAAATAATTCGCGCATTGACCGTCCGATTGTTTCAAACCTTGAAAATTCTGATAGCAACGGAATGAATCTAATATATTGTAATCAGTGGTTATATAGATTCAACGCGATGGCTGAGAAATGCGGGTTACAGAAATGGAAATTTCACCCTTTTTTATGAAATTTCAAGTTTACCCACCATTGGTTTTACTATTTTGTTCTAAGCGATTTTTTCTTAAACTTTATGGTAAAAGTCCATTCAATTCTACGTTAAACACAGGTGGTCCCAATAAATTTGGTTACCATTTGACGACACTATTCGCAGATTTCAGAGCACACCTTGTCTCTTTTACATTTTTTAACATAGTTGAGTGTCAGTATAAGTAAACTTTGATTTATTTTTAGTGTGCTTACATTTTAGTGTGTGCAAGTAAAAGTATACTATGTTTATGCCTGACGGGAAATTTAAATTTTATTTCTTATATACAAAAAAATATATATTCACGTTTATGCTTTTCGAATTCTGTACCAATAATGCCATTCTCCATTTACTGTGTGGCGCGTGCCACACACATAAACACGTATGTACTTTTTTTTTTGGACTAGCGGCTAGTCCATGATCGATCTTGTTTGAATGCGGTATGTACACACCAGTGCAGGGCAAACAATAAAATCACATTCTAGCTATGTATGTGTGCTTGGCAATTGATACGTCTGCTACGTCGTAGTGCTGACTGCGCTGCTGCGGCTGCCTTTGCTATGCCCACGATATACAGCAGCGATGGGCAAGCCCTTGCTCTCAACTGCTCCAAATGCTACGACTTATTTTTGGGGTTGCTATTGCGACGTTCGCAATAGAATAAAAACGAGAGCGTAAGTTAAAGTCGGCTCTGCTCGACTTCGATATACCCGTTACTCAGGATATCAACATGTCCAAATTGTGGGAGTTATGAGTTTTTTTCCAATTTGCGGGGGAGGCAACTCTACTATCGTTCATCTGATCGGGAATTGATGTATGGCGGATCGATCGGTAATGAGGATTAAGATATATGTCTAGAAGGTTTGAACAGTCTATTTTAAAAATTGTGAAAGATATGAGGTTTTTTTCAAATTGCGGGGGCGGCAACTTTTCTATCGTTCATCTGATCAGGAAATGACATACGGCTGATCGATAGGTAATAATTTTTAAAATATATGTCTATAAGGTTCAAACAATCTATTTTCAAAATTGTGGGAGATATGAGGTATTTTTCAAATTGCGGGGGCGGCAACTCTACTATCGTTCATCTGATCGAAAAATGATGTATGGCGGATCGATAGGTAATGATGATTTAGATATATGTCTAGAAGGTTTGAACAGTCTATTTTCAAAATTGTGGGAGATATGAGGTTTTTTTCAAATTGCGGGGGCGGGAGGGGGCGTGGCAAAAATTTGAAACAAACTTGATCTGCGTGCAGACAATACTAATCTACACTGAAAATTTGGTAGCTCTAGCTCTTATAGTCTCTGAGATCTAGGTGTTCATACAGACAGACGGACGGACGGACAGACGGACATGTCTATATCGACTCGGCTTTTGATGCTGATCAAGAATATATATACTTTATGGGGTCGGAAATGCTTCCTTCTGCCTGTTACATACATTTGCACGAACTTAGTATACCCTTTTTACTTTACGAGTAACGGGTATAAAAAACAAAATGCATGTAATTCATGCATACAAAATATACGCAGTGTGTGTGCGATCGAGACTTGGGCAGCAGACGGCTTCTGGAGTCGAGGCTCGTTATACCCGTTACTCGTAGAGTAAAAAGGGTATACTAAGTTCGTGCAAATGTATGTAACAGGCAGAAGGAAGCATTTCCGACCCCATAAAGTATATATATTCTTGATCAGCATCAATAGCCGAGTCGATATAGACCAGTCCGTCTGTCCGTCTGTCTGTATGAACACCTAGATCTCAGAGACTATATAGGTTTTGTGACGCTATTTCTTGAAATCGGTCATTTATGATCCAAGGTACCACTCCCAACTTTTTTTTATCTTTATTTTCATTTATATGCCTTAAATTAAAATTAAAATGTAATATCGCCTTAATTAAAATTTCACTTGGAAAATGAAATTTTTTTTCATATATTCTTCATAAATCTGACACCTCTTGAAATAAAATTTCTTCAAAAAAATTAAAATTTTTTTCATTTATTCTTCATATTTATGCAGTTTATGCATGAAACGCATATCCATAGAACAAAAATTTCTTAAGAAAAATTAAATTTTTTTAAATTTCTTCTACATGTATGAATATTTCGAGTTCTTAAACATGTATGTATTAGAACAGCATCGAATGCACACATAAGTACACAAATGATGTGTTTTCACGCATACATGTTTTTTCTTGTTAAATCGGACCATCCCAAGCAAGTTCATTAGTGTTCTGATATAGAGTATTTTTCGGTACTTTAAACATGTATGTATTAGAACAGCATCGAATGCACACATAAGTACACAAATGATGTGTTTTCACTCATACATGTTTTTTCTTGTTAAATCGGACCATCCCAAGCAAGTTCATTAGTGTTCTGATATAGAGTATTTTTCGGTACTTTAAACATGTATGTATTAGAACAGCATCGAATGCACACATAAGTA